>JAEAOA010000961.1:340000-780021 GCA_016746295.1 Potamilus streckersoni | reverse complement strand
TAGCCCTTTCTACTTTAATTAAGTTGACTTTGATACAATACCGTTAACCAATGCTTCTAAGAGTTTTCAAAATTCGACACAACGCAGATATGAACACACTGAATGAACTATGCTGCTATTTAAAGAACATTTTTAAGTTAGAAACCAAGTGTGGAGAAATTATAGTCAAGACCTATGTTTCTAACACAGTTTAAGAGAATGATAATGACTCCAAAATATTATGACAACAGTTGAAGTTTAATATTAACTACTAATAATAGCCACTGCATAGTCCATATGATATTGAAATCATTTTAATACCTTCATTGATGGACCGTCTGCTCACATATATAAATTATAACAGCCTCAAAGTTCATCTGCAACAGAGTGAACCATTTTTTAAAGAGGTTTATAATTTAAGAAATATGCAGTGTAACATATGACAACTTCAACCTTTAAAAGAACATACAGTAAATCAGCAAAATCTGTATTTTGTATAATTTAGACTGGTTTGCCATCCTTATAGGTGTATTTCACACCTTGAATGGAAGTGTTGTTACAGCAATAATGAATATTCCTTTTTATCTAAACTCCAAGAGCTATAAAATCATATAGCACTTTACTAGGTGTGAATTGCAAGTAAATAATAAATTTGTTATCTTTACCAGACATGGAATGGACAATGTTCAGGAACACAGTAATAGATTCACAGAGTAGGATGAAACATAAAACTCATAATAATATAACAATAAATTAAGGAAAACATCAATTTTACATAGGTTATAACTACATGCTTAATCAGGATTATGTATAAAAATCAAACAGATTTATACTATAACAATTCACAACATAAAGCAGTAGAAATAACCAAGAAGGGAAATTATTCAGCTAAAAATATTCAAGATATGTAAAACTATATTTATGCATGTAAATAAGCAATAGAATCTAAAACAGAACCCAAGGGGTTGACAATGGAAAATAGTGAAGAAATATATAATTTTCTTGATACTGTTTTCATTGTCACAATGGTTTGTTTGACAACAGAAATATTGAATTCTGGAATGTTAGTTATAATTGCATGAATGAGAAAGAAAAGAAATAAAGTTCTATATAACTGAAGACTATGGTCCAGTGGAAATAACCACCTTGTGTATCTAAACAATTTCAGAAATGTAATTGTGTATGGGAAACTAACAGACCCAATTGCTGCAATTACCAATACAAATCAGAAAAATTCTAATAAACTTTATAATTGATAAAGTATGCAAATATGAAGAAAAAGTAGAAAACAGATTACAATGTAGCTGGCCACAAATGACATTGATAATAATATACATTTTCATAAGTACTTCTAAGTAGCAAACAAAACTATCTTCCTATGCAGTCTTATCTAATTAAGTAAAGTAAGATCTATTAGGTAAAAAAAAAGATAAAAAAGGCTTCTAACAAAAAAAATACTTCATAACAAGACTTGGTAATCATTACTTGTATTTGTATGTACTAAGAGGCTGATCAGAAAGGATATGGACTGATGATTATACCAGAAGACTGGACCCAAACCTGTGCCAAAGAGAATTTGTCAGAAAATCCCAATTGTAACTTTAGCACAAGCAAGTTCAGGAGAATAATTTACAGCATCCATTCATTATAACAAAACATAGAGTAATCAAGTCAGTAATCACTGTAACAAGACCTGGAAGCCTTATATTGTAGGAGAGAGAGAGAGAGAGAGAGAGAGAGAGAGAGAGAGAGAGAGAGAGAGAGAGAGAGAGAGAGAGAGAGAGAGAGAGAGAGAGAGAGAGAGAGAGAGAGAGAGAGAGAGAGACTGTGCTTTTACATATATTTAATTTGTATTGGGTACTGGCTTTTGCTGATGTATATATGTTATGTATATTTAAGTTTGATTGTGTGATTGACTCTTGACCATAATTGAGGATAGGAGTTTGAGCCTACCTGACTAATGTCTTTTTATACAACATGTATAAAAAACAAGTTACATTGCTATTTTTTTAACCAAGATATGACCAAAACATTCATTCTTGATACATATGCAAGTTTCCATAGCCTGGATGTTGTTTTGTCTCAAGTCTTTGATGGTCATGAACATATTATAGACTAGTTCAGTCGAACATTAAACAAAGCTGAAAAAAGCTACTGTGTAACTCGTCAAGAGTTGCTTGCAATTGTGGACAGTGTTAAATACTTCCACCACTATCTGTATGGAACACATTTTACTGTCAGTATTAGCCATGACCCACTTACTTGCCTGTTACGTTTAAAACATCCAGAGGGCCAAATTGCCAGATGGCTGCAAGTACTTAACACTTAAACCTTCAAAATTGAGAATCGGGCAGGCAAACTCATAGTAATGCTGATGGGTTATCAAGGCAACATTGCATATAATGTAACATTTGCAAGCGCCAGAAAAATGAAATCTTAAAGATGTTGAATGATGACCCCAGAACTGGGCATCTTGGCATGACTCACACCATTGCACCAGTATGAAGCCATTTCTACTGGGTTAGCTATAAAGAGAGTGTGAGAGTGTCAGACAATGGTGTCAAGAATGTGAATATGTCAATCCAGCAAAGGCCCCATGTTGCGCTCAAGATCAGCAATGAAACTATACATTGTCGATGCCTTAGGTGGCGCTCACCAGTTATTATGTACTTTTGAGAGAGTGATGTATGTAAGGTGAAGTTGTTTGCATTTTAAACATGCACAGTGGAGAGAATGTTGGCATACCTATATACTACTTTCATGTAATGTGGATGAAATTTCTTTGGATATTGTACTTTTGAAAATTTAAAATGAGCTTAGGACACTGCGAACTAAAATGGCTGCTCCCTTGTGCTCCAAAAATCAACCAAAATTTGTCAAAAGTTCACTATTCTTGGCAGCTATTAAAATATGGAAAATGAATTTTGCCAAACTAGATAATACCAGCTTCTAAAAGTGCAATGACTGAATTACCAAATACATAAAATGTAAAAAAAAAATTATCGGCTCTTTTTTTTACAATTTACCTCTGAAGTTCGGGAAGTGAAAATGAGCAAGTAGAGCTAGCACTTTTTTGAAAGGTTCACATCTGCAGTAAGGTCAAGCTGTATACTCTCTAACCCATATTACACCCACCAATCATACATAAAAAAAGGGAATTAAAGGTTCTTTGAACAATACCTAAGATATACAAAGTCTCTTTTAAAACACCAGTATAGCTAGTGAGGAAACCCAGGGAAACTCTTTTTCTTTAAAATTTTAACCCTATGCTAAATATGAAACAGTAGAGCGCCACCTTAAAATCAAATATAAACATATATGAAATTATTTTTCTTATTTTCAGATTATTATGTATGATCTTCTGAGTAAAATGGTACATTAACAATGATTTTATTCATGAAAATAAGCTAATTATGCTTATTTTTGCTCTAGCATACCTACTTTGCTATGAGGCATTTTTGGGTGAGTAGTGACCTTCATTATGGGGAAATTAGAAGTCTTAGAATATAGAAATAAAGTCAACTTAAATTGAAAAATGTTGCAATAAATAACAGAAATACATAGTGAAAATGTTTCATTTCATTTATTTGCAATGAAATTAAAAAAAAATGATAACAAAGCAAATTTGCTTTCTTCCATATCAAAAAATTAGTTAATATTTTACCCTTTGACCTTTGACCTTTATGAACCTCACCTGTAATATCCCTTTTATAATTGTAAAATTTATTGTTGACATTTTAGGAATAAATATGGTTAGTTTCATGTTCCTGTCTATCAGCATAACACTGGTTGCTATGTTGACAAAATGCAATGCACATTTTTAAAATTGTTCACTTTTTATCATAAGGAGGGGGCTGTACCGGTTTAAGACTCTGACTCTAATAAATGCTGTTCTGAAGGGGAAAATATAGGACAATTATTACAAAGGACTGTTTTGATGCTTGCAACTTAAATAATTCAGCCATACAATCAAAACTAAATCATACAATAATAATTTCTATATACTCTTTATGGTGGCGCTCACCAGTTATTATGTACTTTTGAGAGAGTGATGTATGTAAGGTGAAGTTGTTTGCATTTTAAACATGCACAGTGGAGAGAATGTTGGCATACCTATATACTACTTTCATGTAATGTGGATGAAATTTCTTTGGATATTGTACTTTTGAAAATTTAAAATGAGCTTAGGACACTGCGAACTAAAATGGCTGCTCCCTTGTGCTCCAAAAATCAACCAAAATTTGTCTAAAGTACACCATTCTTGGCAGCTATTAAAATATGGAAAATGAATTTTGCCAAACTAGATAATACCAGCTTCTAAAAGTACAACGACTGAATTACCAAATGCATAAAATGTAAAAAAAATTATCGGCTCTTTTTTTTACAATTTACCTCTGAAGTTCGAGAAGTGAAAATGAGCAAGTAGAGCTAGCACTTTTTTGAAAGGTTCACATCTGCAGTAAGGTCAAGCTGTATACTCTTTAACCCATATTACACCCATCAATCATACATCAAAATAAAGGGAATTAAAGGTTCTTTGAACAATACCTAAGATATACAAAGTCTCTTTTAAAACACCAGTATAACTAGTGAGGAAACCCGGGGAAACTCTTTTTCTTTAAAATTTTAACCCTATGCTAAATATGAAACAGTAGAGCGCCACCTTATTTGAAAGGGTAGCCATTGAAGTGCTTGGACTCTTCCCGAGGTCAAATAGGGGAAACAAATACATAATTAGTAATTGCAGATTATTATCACACTATTGACAGAGGCATTCCCTTTGCCAGAACACAACACTGAAACAATAGCTAATTTATTTGTTGAAGAATTTATTTGACAATTTGGTTTACCACACCAACTATGCACTGACCAGGGTGGTCAATTTCAATCAAAGCATCAACAGAGAGGGTGAACAGATCACTTTACCAGAGACATCATTTATGAAAATTAAACCTTGCTACGAAAATGAAATCTCAAGGTCGATACCGTTAAACCAAAACTTCTAACCGACCTAGATTTCTCTAATTGGGTTAGCTTATCTTGTCACTTTCTCTGACGTATTTTTTTGTGTGTTTGTTTTTAAGTATGTTTATTTTACGCACTGGTCACTCAACATTGATCGTTCACCCTCTCTGCTGCTATAAATTAAAATCAAGGACCAAAGATTTTATCCAAACCTACACGATACCTTGCTCTTGGGTCATGTAAATTTATCGTTATAAATCCGAACGGAACAGATTGTGCTTTTGAAAAGAAATGTTTAAATTTAAATATGTCCATGTCCCCTGAACACCAAGTATAATAAATATTTTGTAAAGTATAATTATCTATGCCATTAAACACAACTAAAATATTAACAGTTATCTCTGATCACCTTAGTTATTTCTGAATATCATTTTTTTTTCTAAACACAAATCACAAAAGTATTTTTTTTTGACAGCCTCGAGAAAATATTCCAACTGGATTTGTTTGTTTGTCCATCATCACATCATCATATACTACGAGATTATTAATAAATCCATCTAGGTCATCTACAGATGGAGCTTTATCAATATTGGTGATAAAATCAACAATATTATTTTTATTTTCGTCCAATAATTTGTCATTTGTATTGAAATCCTTAATAACTTCATAATATCTTTGATCATCTACAGATGATGGAACTAAATATAATTTATTCCACCTGAGCAATTGTATTATCACATTAAGCAATAATTGTGTCTTAGCAGATCCAGATGGGCCTATTATATTCATTCTGATAGAATTTGGTAATGCTTGATGTTGCTTTACTGGTTCTTAATTTCGTGTCGCTAAGAAGTCAAGTATATCCAAATAATAAATAATATGAGTTTATATTGCGTTCTATGTAGAACATCAACCACCACTGTTTGTGGGACCGCTGGATTAATGACAATAACAACAAAAAATAAAAGACGTGGCGCACTTACAGACAAGTGTATGAAATGGGGTACAAACAATACAAAACGCTACCATATCAACTGAGATAACGTCGTTGTAATCATATTTAGCATTCCACAATCCACCATATCCCTATTCAATAGAACTTTTCTGAACCTCTTCAAGAAATTCCAACCGTGTCGGTTTTTATGAATTCTTCTCCTGAGCAGCGTAAGCAGCAACTGATGGAACGGTAAAGCAATTATTTAGTAATTGTACAACCTTAATATCATCAGAGGAATATTCACACCAAAGAAGTTTGTCAAAATTTTTAATTTCCTCATGGAGAGATTCTGTACGATAAATGTCACCATTACACCATACAAACTGATCATGATGATCATATTCCGAACTTTCAAACAGCCAAACATACAGGGTCATTTTTACCGATATCACCAATAGCATCGAATACACGACCATTATAAAATTTAACGGTTCTATCTCGTTGAAATATTGTTACTGCCAGAGTCCATGCATGTGCATTACGATCAATATATATATATATATATATATATATATATATATATATATATATATATATATATATATATATATATATATATATATATATATATATATATATATATATATATATCAAAGCTCCTCTTGATTCGTTGTTTCGGTTTGTACAAAATCTCTCCGGTTAACGACTTCATTGTTATTGGAAAATTTAAATTCTTTCCTAGCTCAGCAACGTCGCTGAGAGACGCTCCTGTATATCTGACTGTTTCTGCCCATTATTAATTTTTACGTCATAAGTTTGTTAAACCGTTTCCCCGTATCGCGTTTGTTAAGTGTTCTATTACTCTTTCAGCTACAAAATTCATCATTGTCATAGGCTTGAGATCCCCAACGTTAGGTTTATCATTTAACGGTTATATGCGTATACAATCGCAGTCACAGGATAAGCTCGTTCATAATAGGATTTGTCAATACCACTCAGTATTCCTGGTTTGGAATTTTCACCAAGGACAATATTATTCCTGGCTTTTGGACAGAATTACTTTTGTCTCGGATAATCCAAATATTCAGATAATCTCGGATAATCCAAATATAATCGTCAGTCTTTACAATAATTTTTATTAAAATATATCTCCGAACATCAAGAGAGTCGATAATCTCTCTTTCTCCTTTGCCATTCATTATATTGACAATATTTCCAATTCTGAATGTCGACCACACATGAGCCGCACCATCGTCACGAAATTCCTTCTTGGTTTCACAGATACGTTTAGTTTTATCCGTTTTCGTTAAAGCTAGATCATGCATCGAGAAACTCAATATATGTTTCGCTAGTCTGTCAAGATCAAATCTAGCAGCGGCAGTTTCAATTGCGGATAATTCCTGCATTATTATGATTAAGGTAAATATGTATTTAAATTGATTTATCATGTCTTGTATATGATTCAAACAAATCGTTGTCACTGGCTTAATATTGACTATACGTCTCCATGTAACAAGACTTGCGTAAACGAATTCTGCAGTTATCATATGCAATGCGTTATTCACGGGAATCTTGGGCTAAAACCGTGGGTGCAGTGTGGTGTTGGAGTCAGAGGAGAAACTCGGCTGTGTGTGCAATGCGATCATAAAAAAACCCAACAAAAAACAACAGAATTGAAACGATAAAAATTATTACACCTTATATTAATCTTCTAAAAAACGGAAGAATATCTCGCTAGATTTTCAAAATAATGATTTAAACAAATAAAATAAACAAATAATATTAGTATATAAATGTAGCAATATGAATATGTGAAGCATCCAATCATCACCAAATTGGCATAATCAGGAACCTCAGATTGAAAACAAAACAGTCGGTAGTGTTACTAATACTGGTATGTTTAGAATACCAATGGAATTAAAAATTATTTATCACATATGTTTGTGTGAGTGTTATTTTGGATTAAAGTCAAAGACGGATTTGTAATCGATGACATCAGTGGTACTAAGCTTGATAAGTCTCTTAATAATTTACGAATTATCATGCAAAGTCAAACTTGCAAGTTAGGAAATTCGTGTGGTTGTTATATCTATAAATACAGATACTGAAGAAGAAATTATGTTCAAGTCAGTTTATTCTGTTAGTAAATACTTGAACATAGTATCATATTCAATGAAATACGTGGTAGATGGCGTTTCCAAATTTGCCTTCTTGTTCAAATTCGGAGAATAAAAATCATATTTCGATATGTTCATGTGGTATTAGATGATCATGCAAGACAACTGATTCAAGCATAAAACAAAGTAAATATTGCACTTGTCGTAATTATACTAGTTTAACCCACATAAGCAATAAAAGTACATCCTCATCAACATTGTTTTGATGATGATAAGTAATTTTACATGGCACTGTCTATACTGTTCGTTTAGCGAATAAATGCTTTTGCAATCGACGCATTATTAAAGAATATTGTAGATCTAAGAAAATTGACTTTTTTAATCAGATTTTCTCAGCTTTTATGTCATTTTAGTCGTTTTTTAATGCAACTTTAGTCGGTTATTGTATGAGTTTTATTTTTGCTGATTTTCCTGATTTCGTTTGGTTCAAAACTCCATGGTTTCTTTAGGCGTATTTCAAGAAAATTAACAAAAACGTGAAAAATCGACCAAATTATTAATAATTTCTGACCACCGTGGATGACTTTTTGCCTAAGATTTATTATTTTTCAGAAGAAACTATCATTTTTGTCAATTTTAATGAAAATCACTTAAAGAAATATGGGGTTTTGACCCTCCATTAAATGAAAATTTTCAATAATTTCATTGTTGTATAAATAATGATTCTGTATATACAGTTGTTTATGTTATTTAAACTCTTAACATGTTCCAAATTCTCATTAAACGCCATGCATCATAGCTTTAATACATGAAGTTATTTTTAGACATAACGCCTGTTATGTGTGATTATGTGTAAACGATCGATTATATCCTTGGAAAAGGCTGATCTAAGTCAATGCGCTATACAGACTGTGTATTCAGGATTTTTCGTCTTTATACAGATTTATATTAAAAAACATAAAATCATGTATTTCTCGGTTTATAAAGCTTTCAGAATTACAAAATATTAATATAAAATTACGTGTTTTCAGAATCAGAAAATATAATACTATAAGTGTCTGTACATTGTTATTAAAACTGTATAATAATTTTTCTAACCCATCACACACACAGAAAGCTATGCCAAAATTCATAATTTATTGGGAGGGGATCCAGGGCATTTCCTTGATATTCAGCAAACAAAATACAATTTTGCATTCCTAGGTGTTGCCCTGGTGTGGAGTGTGCGACATTTATTGGACGCAGATAAAGCTGCCACCCACCCACTCCGGGTAAGTTTGTGTTATGTGTTTGTGCCGTCTGTGCCGTCCAATAACCGCTCAGCGAGTGTTTGATTAAATTGCTCAACAATTACCTGGTCGCAATGATTACAGTATGTCCTCGTCTGATTTTAATGTTATGTTGTTTCATCAGAGATGATACTACACCAAGAAATTCTTTTCCAGAATCAAAATAGTAGTTGTGACCATTACAAGTGTCCACGTAGATAAATGCTGATACAACTTCAGTTGCTGTGTAAGTTAATAGCGGTTTCGCTTCTTTAACCTGCAACTTGCATGAGTCAATGCATATTTGTATGTGTGTGATTGACGTCTACCAATTTTAATGGTATCGTGTGGTAAAAACAAAATATCTGCTTGATGAACTTCCAAGGGAGTACTGACATCAAAATATGAGTACTGAATTTTCTTTTTGGCGGTGGTAGATAAATTTGCCATATTACCTGTTGTGCTAACCGACCTGCAGAAACAGAAAATGAAGCATTTGCTGCATCAGCAAGTTTTACTAACTGCTGCCCTACCTCTGAAATATCCTCTTCGGCTAAAATAAGCCAATTCCATTATTATGACAATAATCAGCCCTTAGTAGTCCGAAAATACATCCCCGTTGGTTTGTACCCCACTACCGATTTCAATAACGGAAACATTTAATTTGATAAAAGGTGCAAGGAACTTAGTCAATTCATTCATTGATTTATATTTTCTAACCTGAATGTGAGAAGAATTGCCATAACACCGTAATCGCCTGCGCGTTTTATGCTTAACGGAAGTTTTCAATGTAATTGACTGACATGCTTGAGAACCATTTTCAGTTTCTTGACCAGTCCATTTTCAACAAAGGGGCGCATGCGCGACTAAATATGCACATGCATATGTCGTCTGCTTCCGATATTTATAGTGTCGAATCAAACAAGGGAAAAGAATGACAAAATATGTGCCTTTCACGTGGATTTAACAAGCGGTTTCATTAATATGTTCACGTATTCAAAGGAATATAATTCCAAAGTCAACGCTATTACAATTTACGGAATTATCCGGCAGTTATCGAATAGGATCAATTAACTCATTATGTTTTTGGATGGAAATAAAATAATGTAGTGTACGGAATATGGCGCCGTGTTAGTATGGAAAGTCCGTTAAGCATGAAAGGTGCAAGGGGATGCAAGTACTAGTGCCATTCTGGTGACAGTCATGTTAGAAATTATAAATCAATGATTCAATTGACTTAGTTCTGTGCACTTTTTATCACATTAAACTTTTTAGTTATTAAAATCGGTAGGTGGGTACAAACCAACAGGAATGTATTTTCGGACTTATAGTTTACCTTTCATTGCAGATTTTACTAGGTAGTTAGCAAGTTTTTCTCTTAGAGATTTTTTTATGGAATTTAATGAGTGAATAAACTTGACATTTGCAATATGTAATTGTTGTCAATCTTTATTTTTATACGCAACATCATGAACATGGCATGCTTGACCAATTGCATTTATTACATACTCTCTAGTTCTTGGTTGGCCTCGTTTGTCAAGTCGAATATCAAATCAAGTTCCAGGACCACACTAATTATACTCAGAAAAATATTTCTTCTGGGTATTTAGCCCATGGAGCTGCTGGTAATGTTTACAAGGAGGCAGCAAGAATACCAGCTGACTTCATACAAGGCGAAATAAATTTGCATTTTTTGTACCACATTTGATAGACTCGACTATAAGTGCACACTTTTTATTTTTTGTATTATTATTTTTAATCCACTAGTGGGGTGAGTATTCTGCATTGAACACGATATAAATCCGTATTTTATTATTGTATTTGTACAACATGGATATCAATGATTTCTTAGTGACACAAAAACAAAATCCAGTAAAGCATCATCCAGTGCTACTGAATTCTATCAGAGCAATTATACTTGGCCCATCTGGAATGGTAAGGCACAATTATTACTTAATCTGATAATGAGATGGCTCAAGTGGGATAAATTATATTTAGTGGTACCATCTATAGATGATCAAAGATGTTATGAAGTACCTAAAGATATTAATGAAAATGCAAAGTTACTGGATAAAAACAGTAATGATATTAATGATTGTATTACCGATATTGATGAAGTCCAATCTGTAGCTGACCCAGATGGATTTATTAATAACCTTGCAGTATATGATGATGTGATGATATACAAACAATCAAATCCTGCCAGAATATTTTGTCGAGACAGATTTAAAAATGCAGATGAGATTTATGTCACTCAGTGATATACACAAATACCTAAAGTGATCAGAGATAACTTCAATATATTAGTTGTGTTTAATGCTGACGATACAGATACTCTGTAAAACATTCATCACACTTGGTGTTTATGGGATATGGATATAATGAAGTTTAAAAACTTCTTTTCAAAAGCACCCGCTAACGCACATAGATTTATCGGGATAAATTTGCATGACCCCAGCAGCAGAGAGGGTGAACCCTACAAAATTTTGCTCGATTCCTTAACGGAAAAAAGAGAAGCTGAAAAAGGTCAACAACGTTAAACCAAAGTCTCTAATTGAGTATATATCCTTACGGCTATGTTCTTAACCGTATAAAAAATTGTTTAGGTTATCTCATTTTTGTTATACTATTGTTGACGTATTTTTCCTGAGTTTGTCAGGTGATTTTGTTTACTCGTAAAACGACTCAATTGTTGTCCTTCACAATCTCTGCTGCTCCTGACTTTGACAGGGGAATGTAACCAAATATTTTATCTAGACCTACATGATATCTTGATCTTGGATCATGTAGATTTATCGTTATAAATCCAAACGGAACAGATTGTGCTTTAGAAAATAAATTTTTAAATTTATTCATATCCATGTCCACCGAACACCAGGTATAATAAATATTTTGCAGGGTAAAATTATCTACTCCATTAAATACAACGAGATTAGTACAGTTATCTATGATCACCTTAGGTATTTGTGTGTATCGTTGTGTAACATAAATCAAGTCTGTGTTTTTGTGTCTACCTCGAGAAAATATTCTAGCTGGATTAGATTGTTTGTCCAACATCACATCATCATATACTACGAGATTATTAATGAATCCATCAAAGTCATCTACAGACGGGGCTTCATCTATATCTGTGATATAATCAATAATATCGTCACCTTCTTTATTAACTGATTTTGCTTTCTCGTTAAAATCCTTAAGTACTTCGTAACAATGCTGATCATTTACAGACGGTGCTATTAAATATAGTTTGTTCCATCTCAGCCAGCTCATTAATAAATTTAACAATAATTGTGTTTTTACCTGATCCAGATGGACCTATTATAATCATTATAATCGAATTTTGTAATGCTGGATTGTGCTTCACTGGTTCTTGTTTTCGTCTAGCCGAAAAGTCAATTATTGTATCCATATTATTAATAATACGAGTCTATATTGTGTCCGAAGTAAAAATATAAAAATATAAATTTATCTCAGGGACAACAAAGATAGGTGGGGATATTTCTGCTTCTTTAGGAAAGTTACCTGGATTATCATGGGCTAAGTATGCTAGTGAGAAACACCTTCCTGGATATAATTACTGTGGTCCTGGAACTAGACTTGATATTCGACTTGATTATCAAGATCAGCCAAGACCAGGAGATTATCCAGTAAATAAGATCGATCAAGCATGTCACATTCATGACGCTGCTTATAAAAATCCTGATTTGCAACAACGGTATCTCGCAGATGTGAAAGTGATTCACGCGTTAAATTCTATACCTAATAAATCTCTCAGAGAATCTCTCGCTAGTTTCCTAATAAAATCTGCTATGAAAGGTAAACTAATGATACGGGCTGGTAATTAATCAACTGATTATTATAATGGAATCCATTTATTATTCCCCGAATGGCTATTGGCGAGGTAAGGCAGCGATTAGCAAACTTGCCGCTTCAGCAAAAGTTTCGCGTGATGTTGCTACAGCGTGGTTAGCACGACAGGCAATATGGCAAATCTTTCTAAAGCCACCTAAAAAAATTCAATACGCACACTTGAATGTCAAAGTTCCTAATCAAGTTCATCAAGCGGATATCTTGTTTTTGCCACACGATATCATTAAAACAGGTAGACATCAACACACATACAGATGCGCGTTAACTGTCGTTGACGTTGCTAGCAGATATAAAGAAGTAAAGCCGCTATCAACAAAGACAGCATCTGAAGTTGTATCTGCGTTCAAACTAATTTATCAGCGAGGACCATTGCAATGGCCAAAACTACTACAGGTTGATCCTGGCAAAGAATTTCTTGGTGCAATATCATCGTTGTTGAACAAGCACAACGTTAAAATCAGACAAAGACATCGTTGAACGATTTAATCGAACACTTGCTGAACGGTTATTCGGGTATCAATATGCAAAGGAAATATCCACAGATACAAGATCTCGTGAATGGGTTGTGAGGTTAATGAGTGTGATAGCTGCGCTGAATAAGGAAGTTACTCGAGCAACTTCTATGAAACCGTCTGTTGCGATCACAAAGTATATACCGATAAAACGTAAATCTATTTTCAACCAGTACTAGACAATGTTACGGTTAGATATTTATACGAACCTGACGAACTCGAAAGAGGCAGAAAAAGGGCAACTGATCCTATTTGGTGTGTGACCACACAAAATATCCAGCGTGGTAAGGTCCACAGGTAGACCAGCAATCTACAAATTAGATTCAACTGCTCCTCAGCGTGGATTTGTACGCGAACAATTACAAATAATTCCTGAGGATACGCAATTACTACCGAGTACACTTTTATAAACTTGCAGCTCCTCGACGTTAGTTATACTCCAAACAGGTCAGCATCACATTTTAGCGCGCGTGACCAAGACTACTATTAATTCTATCAACGGTAAATTGTCTTGGGTTATTGCTCGAATACTACCACAACATTATTGCGTTGCAATTTACGCAATGATTATTTTGTCGTTGTTTTAACATCATAATAATATCCACATCTATATCAAACTCGCGATTATTTTTTTTTGTTACACTGCTTATAGCTGACTATTTTTTTATTAACATCGACATTTTTAGCAATTTCTTCGGTTATTACGCAATCCAGGATAACTCGTTTCAGTTGTGATATTTTTCTAACTCTAGATACTGCGAGATAAACTAGATTTGACCACTCAATACGATCATCGACGATCCAAACTTTAGTATCAGTGATAGGTAATCCCTGCGACGAATGAATCGTGATAGCGTACCCTAACATCCATGGCGATTTATCGATGTTAAACACGCTCTCGACAATATCAACAGCCTTAAGGACAATATCATTTAACACAAGATTTTGTGTTCGGACACTTTCAGTGTCTACACTAGTAATCTCAACATCAACATTTTGTTGTCTAGTATCTGCAGAGTAATAACACAACGGTACAGGTAACTCTGGGAATTTTTCCTTGTGTAACGCATATAATTTCTTTTGTAGTTCGTCACGAACTATTTTTCTACTGGCAACTATCAAATCAGCAGGTCTCCATAGGGTCCAAAAATCATTCATGGATGTTTCTGGAATTATCTCACACATTACATCACACTGTATTTTATCTGGTTGTAGTCGTATTAATCTTTTGAATTCTTTCAGCTAGTCATCAATAGCTCTATGATCATCGGATATTTCTACGTAATAATCTGCAAATGTTTTCAGCCACTCATGTGGAGACTGCCCAACAAATGGTGGTAATTGACCATGATCGCCACACATAATCACAGCAGTATTGTTTAGTAACAGCCAATCAAGAAATATTTGTAATACCTCCAGAGGCACCGTGCATATCTCGTCCCATATGATAATTTTAGGTAGAGATTTTTCATTCATTCGTGATGGGGTCTATGTTTCTCCGCATCATCTAAAGAAACTATGATATGTACACGACTTTACATTTTGTTGCTTTATTTCCCTGACGAGTTTGTGAGTTAGTGTTAAGACAATCATATCTAAATCACGAATAAGTTAATCGCGCGTGTTGCTTTACCTGAACTTCCACACCCATTAAGATTAACGGTCTTATGTCTAGATACAGGATCATATACGGATGGTGCAGATGATTTTGATACTTGATTATTTCTGTAATATGTTTCCTCATTTTCATCATCGGCAGATTCACAATAACTAAGTGTAATTTCTTGTTTTATCCTCCACGTTCCCCATTGACCATTACCGAGATTTAATGAATCCTTATATTTTTTGTGTACATAAAATGAATCTGTCGCAACTCTAACAGCGTAATGAGGAAATCTGTTTATCATCGATAATAGATTTATCGAAACATAAGCTAGCATCGAAGATCTTAGATGAGTAAACTGTGGTGATTCGCCAGCAGTATAGCTCACATTGTTTTCTCTGATAAATAAGCACTTCATCGACTTATAAATGTGTTTTTCTCCATCGTATCAGCGATTATAAAATCGAGTTCAGCATCGTCCATGATCATTTTTGTACAAGTTCGTTTATGATCATGTACTCCTCCTTGTGTAAACTTACTGAGATCTTTTGCAACTTTCTCATCGTTTTTAGCTCGTTCTGGCAACCAAACTTGCTTTTGCACGCGATATGATATAATAGCTCCAGATACTTTCAACGATACTAAAATTTCAACATCAAGCATATATCTTAGCAGAACTATTAGAGCCCAAAATTTTTCAGAAAAATGTTTTCCAAACCACGCATAAACAATCGGATGGAGACCTTTTCTAAACTCAAACGACTCTGCATGAGCAAATCCTGTTAAGTCAAAATCTGGTAAGGGTCCACTTATCGCAACTCTGGTCATGTCATGTCTAGGATGTCCAAATCTATTAAAGTATTTAGAACACTCTCCATATCCAAGAAAACTCCCAGGATAACACGCTACCATATCAACTGAGATAACGTCGTGGTAATTATATTTAGTATTCCACAATCCACCGTGTCCGTATTAGATACAACTTCTCACGACATCTTCAAGAAATTCTAATCGTTTCGGTTTCCACGAGTTTTTCTCTTGAGCGAAATGAGCAGCAACCGATGGTACGGTAAAACAATTACTTAGTAATTGCCTAACTTTTACATCGTCAGAAGTATATTTCAGTGCAAGTTTTTCCATTTCTTTATCAAGATATTCTGTACGATAAATATCACCGTTAGACCGTAGAAACTGATCATAGTGATCACATTCAGAACTCTGAAACAATCAAACAGAAACAGAGTCACGTTTGGTAATATCACCGATGGCATCGAATATATCATCGTGGTAAAATTTAACCATTCTTTCTCGTGGAAATACAGTTACAGTATTAGTCCATGCATGTGCGTTATGATCAATGATTATTATAGGGTTTCCATTTTTTATATATTTTGGTTTGTACAAAATCTCTCCGATTAATGTCTTCTCTGTTACTGGAAATCTTAATAATTTTCCTAGCTCAGCCACGTCGCTGATAGACGTTCCAGTGTCTTTAAATTTTTCAGCCCACATATTTATTTTTTCCGCCTTAAATCTGTTACACCGTTTCCCCGTATAGCGTTTGTGAAGTGTTCTATAACTCGCTCTGCTACAAAGTTTATTCTTAAAGAAATCAAGGATGACAGTTTCATTTTCTTGAGATCCTTCACGTCAGGTTTATCATTTAACGGATAGGGCGCGTACACAACAGCAGTTACTGGATAAGATCGCTCATAATACGGTTTGTCTATTCCAGTCAGTATTCCTGGTTTGGAATTGTTTCCAAGGATAATATTATTCCCTTATTTCTGGATGGATTCGCGTTTGTCTCGGATGATCCAAATATCATTCTTTGTATTTACAATAAATTTTACTAAAATAATATATTTCCGAATACCGAGTTAGGCAATGACTTCTCTACCTCATTTGTCATTCATAACACAGATATCATATTCAATCCTGAATGTGGACCATACATGATCCGCACCATCGTCGCGGAACTCCTTCTTGGCTTCACGGATGCGTTTATTTATATCCGCATTCATTAAAGCTAGATCTTGCATCGAGAAACTAAATTTGTGTAGCCTGTCAAAATCAAATCTAGCAGTTGCAGGCTCAATTGCGGATAATTCCTGCATATTATAATTAAGGCAAATATGTATCTAAATTGAAGTATTAATCATTTATATATGATTCAACCAAATTACAATTGCCGCTGGCTTAAGATTGGTCACACGTCTCCGTGTAACAAAAATTGCGTAAACGACTTCTGCAGTTATCACATGCAATGCGTTAGAAATGGGAGTCTAGGACCTAAAACGTGTATACGGTGTGTGTTGGTGTGCGAGGAAAGACGCAACTGTGCGCGCAATTTGGTGGTAACAGATACAGGGAGTTGAAAAGATATTACGATAAGGATATAACTTTTAATCTATTATAAAGCGCGAATAAGATTATCTAGCAAGATTTTCAAAACAATGATTTAAACAAATATTATATAGTATATAAATGGAGCAAAATGAGTTTGTACCTTATCCAATCATATCCAATTATGAAGCGAATCGTAATGGCATCATTAGGAATTTCAGATTGCAAAAAAACAATAGGTAGTGTTAACAATGTTGGTAATCTTGCGTTTAATACAAAAGGAAATAAAATTATTTATCACATAGATTTGTAATCGAGTGTTTTTTGAGACCGATCAAGGATGGATATGAAGTTGAGCACATAAACGGCGATAAACTTGACAACTCACTTCAAAATTGACGTGTTATCACGCAAAGTGAAAACTGCAGATCTGGAAACACTGTAAAACCTGTTAAATCAGTGAATGCATCGTCTGGAGAAGAAATTATGTTCAGGTCAATTTATTCCGCTAGTAAACATTTTAACATAGCACTAACTTCAGTAAAACGCTCAGCTGATGGCGTCATTAGATCTACTTATTCCTTAAAATTTTCACAAAGTTTTATGTTCCAGTACCTTGATTAAGCGCGACAACCAGGACAAGTATAAAACTTTTGAGTATTGTAGTTATTGATAAGAACATAATATTATTTAGTTTGTAATCAATTCAGAAAATATTTTAAGATCTTAAGATGGTTCTCCAAAAAGATACAATAAACTGCATTTGATATCATGAAACATTCTCTACTTAATCAGATTTAATTATTTTTATAAAATTTTTATTTTTGTTCGATTTTTATCAAATTTGTTGTTTTTTTACGCTATTTTTCAGGCATTTTAGTCGATTTTATCATTGTTTTTTGTTGAGTTTACGCATTTTCGTTGGGTCAAACCCCAGGAAGGTTAACGGGAATTAACATTATGTTTTAATTTTTTGACCTAATGTTAGTTTTTCCGGGCTTTTTCAAATTGTAATTCGCTCATAAAAATCTACACAATACAAGCAAAAGACCTGGAATGGACCAGTATTCAATCAACAAATTTAAAACTAAATGTAAATTCCCGTTAACCTTTCTGGGGTTTTGACCCAACGAAAACGAGTAAACTCAACGAAAATCTTTGTTCACACTTCACGTATGATCAGATATATCATAATTCTTCGATGGAGAATCACTATATACACATGTGATTGATAACATAGTAACGTTTTACAAACCTACCAGTGGTCTTTTCAATGCTAATTTGGCAACTCATTCCCTACTGATAAAATAATACTTTACCATTGTTTGTATACAATCCGCGTACAATCCGCAATTCTTTGCTTTTACATAAAGTCCGCGTGCAGGATTCATAGAGTGCATAGGCAATAGTGATTGGCTAGCTAAGCTGGCTGTATAATTAGATCCGTTATATCGATTTCATCGTAGTACGCTATTGCTGGCTTCCACTGCTAAATTAATGAGTTCTGAAAACAGAGAGAAATCTCTCTGTTTATAGAATCGGTTATATATATTTCACATATTCGTATTTATTGTAATTAAATACACAAAATTCTAAGCTCGCTGTGTAATTAGGTCTGTTCAACGACTATTCGTTGTACGAATACAAGTCTCTCTGTTTAAGAATCAGCTGTATATATTTCACATTCTGAACCTGTATAGATGCGTTTTGTACAATAAATACACTAAATAATACGTGTGTAGATTAAATGTGACTTTATTATTATACACCACAAAAGAATGCATCAAACAATGTGATTGATTCTGCATTACATGCCGTAGGTGTTTGACCCAATTCCTAAATGCGTAAAAATATCTTAAGAACATCTGGGTTGACCTGCTTACAGAGAGACTTTACCATTATCATTTAGGTTATGCAGAATTAATATATGTGTGTATATATATATATATATATATATATATATATATATATATATATATATATATATATATATATATATATATATATATATATATATATATATATATAATGTTTGGAAACTGAAACAAAATACCAAAAATAGTGATTTCTGTTAAGAAAATCAAACACTTTAGATTTAAAACTACTGCGTTTTTGTTAAATATATATTAACTAATTCAATATATTTATGTAATGCTTTATATAGCTCGACTGGTAACATGGGGAAACTATAATCCTGCCTGTCAGGGATAGATTCCTATGAATGACAATGTTCTGTGGGTGGCGATTTTACGCCAAAAAATATAAGCTATTGGGGCTCCACCCCCGCCATCTTCATGTGCGCACACCTACCAACTATGTCAAAATATGGTGGATTGGCTTTTTGTCGATCACCCATTGGTTTGATCATTTGGGGGTGGGGGTGCAAATGTGAAGATAGCATTTTATATCACCATCATCATCATTATATGTTATGTGTTTGTGCCGTCTTGTGCCGTCCAAAATATATAGCGGGAACTGATACGAGATCGTATTCTTGTGACCTACTATGGGAACCCACAACAGGTACCGTTCCAAAAGACACAATTGCAAAACTAAAACCTAATAAGGTTCGGTCACAAAGACCATCAGACTTTGAGTTTCTAGAGATTCGATAACGGATGTCTAAGAATTCCTGCAAGGCATATTTGATTGGTCACTAAAAAAAAAGACCTACACGTGCATAACAACCCTTTGAGTTCCTAGAATTTCGGTTTCGGATGTCCTAGGAACTTGTAGGGGTATACATGTACACATGTGCAGACAAAGCCCTCTGAGTCTCTAAAGTTTCGGTTTCGGATATTTAGGGGTTCGTTGGTGGGGTAAATGTCAGAACAAGAACCTCATTAGGTTAATCTGATCAACTAGGAACGGTAAATCGAGTGTCAGTTCGATCTACATATTTCGCTAATTTTTATATATTATATTATATTATATTATATTATATATATATATATATATATATATATATATATATATATATATATATATATATATAATATAATATATATATATATATATTATAATGAATACTGAAAATATAAATGCCATTGTTTCTGCTATTAAAAAATTACGACATAACGGTATCAATGTTGACAATCTTAAGGGAGAAAAGATTTTGACTCATTACAGCAACTCAGAAAACAACAGATTTACACTTTGGCCAGATTACAAGTTTATGAAAGAGATCCAAGGGTGGATGTCAAAGTGACTGGCAACAGTCACTGATAATCAGGTAAAATTGTTTGTACCTCTCTCAAACGCTATTGACAAAATCAAGTTAGAATTATCTCATGAATACCAACAGAAAAAGATTATGAACTCCCGCATAAGACAGTTGAGGAAACATTGTGAAAATATGGATGAAAATGAAAGTGAAAATGAAAGTGATAATGAGTGGCCATTAAATGTTATAATTGCTAAACCAAATTCTTGGGAAAAGTAATGCATATTCTACCTAAGTAATATATATATATATATATATATATATATATATATATATATATATATATATATATATATATATATATATATATATATATATATATATATAAAGAATACAAATCATATGGCGAATAACAATCCTTTCAAGCGTACTGGATCCACCAAGGGATCACGTGTGTCAGGGATTAATTAAAATAGATGCAATAAGCTGACGACGAACAGTACGAAACTAGTAACTAACTAGCCTAAGCGCTTTCGACTCTTAGTGAGTCTTTTTCAAAGGCAAATACAAAACATAGTTACGACAAACAAATAAACACAAAAACGTTGTGTTTGTAAACCTCTACATGGCTGTCTTCATATGTGCTAAAACTATAAATACAACCAGCTTGTATAGACTAGTTGCGGAAACTGAAAACGTTGGATAACTCCCTAAAAGTCTACAAGCCAAAGCGACATCTTTTTTTACTTTGTGTACATATGTAACGCAGATTATATCCCGGATATTTGATTCTATACGGGTTATTCGTATAGTGAAAATTGAAGGATAATAAAAAGATTTAGAAAATGTTAAATCTACTAGTGCATAGTTTTCATTTTCTAGTCTTCTTGGTTTAGACCGCTTGGTTTCAATGTTCTAAGGCGGCGTATCCAGTATGATTCCTTTTCCTTCCTGGTTTCGGAACTCCAGCTGTGGTTGTTAGCAATAGCGATAAGTATTATATCACTGAAAGTGTGGCTAGGGGAGGAGAAGTGTTCTGCGACCGGGCTTCTGTACAGCCTTTTTGTCATCCAATTAGATCTATGAAGGTTTATCCTTTTTGTGTAGCTTTTCAGTTTCTCCAACGTACTGAAGGCCACAGATCTTACATGTGATGAGATAAATCACATTCTCTGTTTTGCACGTTTTGTTTGGACCATGTATGTTTAGTTTTTCTTTAGTCACTGTGTTAGTGAATGTCTTGGTCTCTATCATATGTTGACAGGTTTTGCATCTTTTATCGCCACAGGGTCCAGATTGACTAGGTTGGTTTTGACTAGCGATTGGCGTTAGCTTGGCCCTGACTAGGATGTCCTTTAGGTTTTTTGGTCTCCGGTAAGCTACTACAGGTTTGTTCGGAAGTATTAGGTTTAGTATGTCTGACGATTGCACGGTTGGCCAGTGGTTTGCGATGATTTTACCTACTTTGGGATTGTCTGGGTGATAGGTCAGAATAAATGGTATCTTATCAACCTTTTCTTTCTGTCCATATCTGAGTAGGTCATCACGGTTTGTTTGTTTGGCCCTTTGGATTGCCTCCGCAATCAGGTCTTTGTCGTAGCCTCGGTAAATTAAATGTTTAGCCAGCTCTTCAGACCTTTCTAGGAATATTTCATCTTCGGAGCAAATTCTGCGTATCCTCAGTGCTTGGCTATATGGAATGTTCTTAATGCAGTGTTTTGGATGACAGCTGGTTGGGAGGAGATACTGGTGTTTGTCGGTTGGTTTCGAGTAGATGTCTGTGTGTAATTTGTTTTCCACCAGTCTGGTTGTTGTGTCCAGGAAAACATGGTTTGAGTTGGAAATTTCTGCCGTGAATTTTATGAAGGATAGAAGACTAGAAAATGAAAACTATGCACTAGTATAATTTAACATTTTCTAAATCTTCTTATTATCCTTCAATTTTTACTATAAGAATAACCGGTATAGAATCAAATATCCGGGATATAATCTGCGTTACATGTGTACACAAAGTAAAAATAGATGTCGCTTTGGCTTGTAGACTTTTAGGGAATTATACAACGTTTTCAGTTTCCGCAACTAGTCTATACAAGCTGGTTGTATTTATAGTTTTAGAACATGTGAAGACAGCCATGTAGAGGTTTACAAACACAACGTTTTTGTGTTTATTTGTTTGTCGTAACTATGTTTTGTATTTGCCTTTGAAAAAGACTCATTAAGAGTCGAAAGCGCTTAGGCTAGTTAGTTACTAGTTTCGTACTGTTCGTCGTCAGTTTATTGCATCTATATATATATATATATATATATATATATATATATATATATATATATATATATATATATATATATATATATTGTAACTGTGTTGTATACGAACCAACCATACCATTATGTATCAGGTACCATGGACAAGTTCTAAATATTTTTTTGTTTGTTTTTTGCATTTTGATGCATTACGATCTCACATACAGATTTATATTTATCTCTTCATTTCTTGTGTCCAAGATGTGCTTATTTTGGTTTGTAAGTTTGAAGTGTATTCTTGATAATAACGGATTATGAACACGCAAGTATACATGGTTGATAGGTTCTGATACAATAAGATACACGGGCGGGTCGCGCGGTGAAAATGGGTTTAATATATGCCCTTGCTGGGCCTGGCTAGACTTTGAAAGGTCTATTTGAAAACTTCCACCCACAACGTCGCAAACAAGATTGACAACGATTGTTGTTGTTATGTTTACAATTCCTGGCGATATGTGACTACTGGCACCAAACGGGTTGTTTTTATGGTTTAGTATAGACGGTGGTGGGGCTATTTTTCTGCATGATTCAATTACTCCCGGATAATATTCTTCAATAAGATCATTTAATGATTTCTTCATTTTAGCGATATTTAGAACTGGTCTAGTGAATGTTTGCAAGTTTTGTTTCTTTTATTTTATAATGGTCAAGAAATAATTGCTTAAGTTCTGGAGTTGTGTAAGGATTATTGAGTGTTGTCACAGGAATTTTAACACTTCGATTGGCGATGGACAAATCAAATAAGATACCATTTAAGTGTTTTATTAACTCGATTATTTGCTGCTTTACATTATGATCATAATGATCATAATGTTGTGATAATGAAGTAAGCAAATCTCTTAAATCATTAAAAGATTTATCATATTCAGGTTTAAGAGCATCTAACAATTCTTTAAAAATTCTTACTCAACAATGTCTTTAGTACGCCTTGGCGTCTTGGGGTCTACAATAACATTAAATGCTGATCTAGTTATCTGTGGGATCCTTTCACCATCAAAATCAGTAAAGTAATATCTATCGTTGTTTGGATAAAATTCAAATAGCATATAATGCCATGATTTCTTTTTCGATATTATGGATCATTATTGAATTTTCTTCACTCGTTTTAAACTCGTTTTTAGTTGGTTCTGGTGATCCTTGATAAACCGGTGCGACTTCAGGCCATCCTAACACTGATCTGATCGAACTCTGATATATATCTACGAGGTAATCAGGGGAATTTATTTCAATCACTGCAGATAGTGTTGGTTCGTAAACAGTGATAGCTATTTTCGATTCTTTTCCTGTGATATATTTTATTCTGCGTTGGAACTCGTCATTAATTTCCTTTATTTGATAACTGCCCATTGAAATTCCAACAATTTGCCAATCAGGTGTTCCATCCGGCTTATTCTTATTCGCAAATTCCAGTGAATTATTTGCTGGTAATCCACCGAATGGTTTTGACCTGATATTTGGCCAGCTATTATAAATGCATAGTTGAGTCAATGCAATTTCTTTTGCAGGATTTGCAGTTGGAAAGTTAACGCTAAATTCAGGACTGATCGAACTTACTGATATCATAGTAGTTTTTGACGGTGTCGTATTAGTGACGATCTGTTGCAATAATTCCCTTGACGATGTCAAGGACTCAGACATTATTGTTATCTTTATTATTTAATTCTCTATCTTTCCGCTATTGTCACTAGAGAATGCATTGTTTTTTGTTACAAATGCTTCATCGTAAGTTTTCATTATCGTAACGAACTCTTCATCAGATATTTTACCATAACTGAGCTACAAGGAAAGATGCGAGAATAATTTAGTATGGGCGGCTGTTGCTGTGTGTAATTTGAACATGTACTCGCATAATTTATCGCTCGTGCATGTAGATATTTTCTTAGCGATTATACTGAGAATACCTGCACATGTTGTTGTTGTAGAAATGACAATCGTTAAAACTGCAGGAGCAGTCATAGTTAGCGTTGATAATAATAATTTGGTTTCAGCAACAACAGCAGAAACTGAGTAAACTACTACGTCGATAACAACCATGCGTTTGCGATATTTTTTTTTACAGAGTTTTAATCAAGATTAATAATACCGGTTTCAGTATTGTTAGGTTGTTTTGGTAATTGATCGCGCTTAAAAACTCCTCTAAAATTTTTTAATTTAAGTTGCTTAGCTGCATCGAGTAGATCAAAATTTGATAGTGGAACTATCATCGAACTGTTCCTAGTCTTAGACCCTTTCCGTACCATGAAGGGGGGGGTCCTGGAAGTCTTAGACCTTTTCCCTTTTTTTTGATTCCTTGTCCAGTTGCTTTCTTTAACGCCATTCCAGACGCGGTTCCAACAGCGCCTAATGCAGCAGCTTTTGCAACTGCTGGGGCTGCAGCGGCTATTAATGCTGATATAGATGCGAGAAATGGAAATATATCACCCGATTTAGTGATGTCTTTAATAACCGCTTCAGAAAGATTAAGTCGTACCACAGTCTTTGATCGCTTGGCTTCATTGTAGTGATTATACTGACGATCGGTCAAAGATAGCTTATTCGGTCTAACTTTGAGTTGTTCTTGCTTTAGTGATATTTTTAACCCACGATTATTTTTGATAATGATTGTTGCTTCTTAATCTGCCCAGGAGTCAGACTCACACTAACGTGATGATATGACATTATTAATATTATGAGCGATCTAATTACATGTTTTCCACTGGAGCATCAACAACTCTCATTCGTCCACCTGTACCTTCGAGTAACATTGATTTATCGCTGTGTATAACTGCGATTGCTCTGTAATTTGCAATAGCTCCTCTATTCACACGAGCTTGAAAGTTTATGTCAACAACGGACTGTTTAAACAAATCCAGATGTTCCAGCGAAAAATAATAAATCGGATACAGCGTTGTAAGATCCCGCTGAGATATTTGTAAACCGGTATCAACATTTTGATCACGCTCCATGAACGACATTAAGCGATGATACACACGAGCAACTCTGTTTTGATCGAAATTTAATAATATATCCTCTGACGGTTCTTGATGTCCATTTATTCTTAGCGAAACCTCAGTAACACAGAGTCTATCAAATGTAATAATATTACGTATTTGTGAGTTTACTCGTGCAGCATCTTGAAATGCAATAAATATTTGCCTTGGTGCAGAGACACCTTTTTGTGATGCTATTTGCCATGTGAATAAACCATTAATGTTACTTTGGAAAGCATCTGTGATCATAGTCAACCATGACAACGCTGATTTATCACCTTGATCCATGAAAGAGAGTAACCGTTGTTCTTCGGTGATCGATGGAGTCATTGTTGACATCCACAGCGAAGGTTTGGTTAGTATAACTTTACCATGAAGTGCCCTAGTTGCAACATCATTAACTCCTTCGGCGTGCCATATTGCATCATCATCGGTACCTTTTCGTACGAGTACAACTGTATGTTTAGCTCTAAAAATAACCTTTCTAACACTTCTACAAAATCCAAAGATATGTGACAACGGAATTGCGCATGAAAATCTTTCATCGTCACCCAGCATTGCTCAACATGATGCAAATCCCAAGTTAAAATTTTCATTCATCGATGCAACTTCAGTTACAGCATTTAGTGTTACGTTTCTACTTTCTGGATGATCAGTTGTATCTTTGGCAAACATCAATGATGGACCAGCTGATCTTGAATAATCATCGCTGTATCTTGCAAGACCAAGTAGTGTTGTGGCGACATCGATGTTTGCATGACAAATCTCAATCTCTTGTCCATCAATCATTTACGCGGCACCTTTGAATAACGTCATAATACCATTATTGACAAAACCAACTCGATCGCCAATTCCGTAATCTGTATTTTCTAATTTTAAAAGTCTACCTTCGACTTCAATAAATGCCTCAGCGGGTAAGAAATATCTGCTTGTATCCTGAACATGAAATTCAATTCTTCCACGCTCGTCAGGTACACGTGCATCATAAGAATAATACTGATAATCGCGCACAGACTCATCTTTGAGAACTGGTGCGTCCATGTCAAACGCGGGGTCAAATATGCGCTTAAACATCTTTTTTTTATTATCATCTTCGTCTAACACGAAGACCACTTCTTGCTATCAGACTAGCAGTTATATTTTTTTCTTTTTCCGACATTGGGACATCAACTAACTCCGCTAGTTTTTGATTAGCGGCTTGATTTATTATTTTACTTACACTTGCGGGCATCACTTCAGTGCTGGGCAATTTCACTGGTTGTGGTCGGACGGGCTGTGGTCTGCGTATTAATAGCGTTAGTCTATCTTTGATCTCTGTGAATGCTTTGCTAGCAATATTACCAACAACGCTTACACCTTTTTCACAAACAACATCAATAGCTTTCATTCATAACTGCTTTGCAATCGGTATTGCTTTTGGGGCCATCCTTCTAAACAGACCCTGAACAATATCACCTAGTCCATCTCCGTAGGTTGCTTTGTATACCGGTAATTGAGAGTTTATTACTCTGACCATGGTAGATCCACGTTGAACACTATGCACGATCATTGTTATTATTAATTGACTTTATCACTAATTATATCTAATCACTGTGACTTAGTCACTGTGGTAGTCATCGACGATTTATTTAATGAGTGATCGATACACATCAATGTCCATAATACCGACACTAAATAATCGTTTACAAATATCAGCTGCTTCATTAATGATTTCTAATGAATTATTACCAGCTCGTGTTCCTCCTATGAGAATTTCTAATCGATCAACATCAGCAAGAACATTAATAAGACCACTACCTAGACTACTTCCAGTTGCACCAAGAGGGTCTTGAAATATTTCTTCTTCCTCTTCAGTTGGTTTTGGTGGTGTTTTTTGTAGTAGTTTTTCCTGTTGTCGTTCTTGGTCTAGTTGTTGTAGCTTTTGTTGTACTTGTCGTTGTGCTTGTTGTGGTGATGGTGGTTCAGATTGTTGTGGTACTGGTTTATCTAGTGGTGCTAATCTAAGTTGTGGTGATGGTATTAATTCTGAATAATCACTAGATGATTGTTCAAATGATTTCTGAGGTTTTTTTTAGATGTTTTCTCTCCTCTCTTCTTAATTCATTTAATCTATAAATTTCCCTAACATAATTCTGTTATAATGGATCATCATTTCTAGCTTGTTCAACATCCATGCACATGCGATATAATGATTTTTGCCATTGTTCACAGGTTTTAATATCTTTATAGTATTCAGGCTTCATTAATTTATCTCAACGACTAAAACCATCCACAGCAAATTCAGCTAATTCTTGTGGGTTAAGTTTCATAATTGCCTTAATAGTTAATTCTTCAAATTTATCTCTCAATCTAACTGCTGGTTTTAGTGCTACAGCACTTTCTTCTTCTGCCTGGTCCATATCCTCGGGTGTTTCTGGGATTGGCATCACAGCAGCTATTTCTTCTGAAAGTTTTTTGAGAATCTTTTTTGTTTTCTTATTTCTTTTTGCTATCTTTTCAGTTGTTTCAGCGGTTTTCTCTAACACAGGTTGAATACCTTTAGTGGTCTCAGTGATAGGTTTAAATAATTGTTTTGTATCCTCCTCAAATTCAACATGAGATTCCTGATGCGATTGTAGTTGTTCCTTAACAGAATCAAGAACAGGTAGATATTTTTTAATTGTTTCTAATCACTCTTGAGCCAATTTAGCTGAGTGTGGTTCTCCAATTAACATTATTGATAATATTTATAATGGCTGTTTAATTCATAGCAGCAGAGAGGGTGAAGGACAACAATTGAGTTGCTTTACTAGTAAACAAAATCACCTGACAAACTCAGGAAAAATATGTCAACAATATTATAACAAAAATGAGATAACCTAAACGATTTTATTATACGGTTAAGTACTTAACCATAAGGAAATATACTCAATTAGAGACTTTGGTTTAGCGTTGTTGATCTCTAATCACTCTTGAGCTAATTTAGCTGAGTGTGGTTCTCCAATTAAAATTATTGATAATATTTATAATGGCTGTTTAATTCATAGCAGCAGAGAGGATGAAGGACAACAATTGAGTCACTTTACTAGTAAACAAAATCACCTGACAAACTCAGGAAAATTATGTCAACAATAGTATAACAAAAATGAGATAACCTAAACAATTTTATTATACGGTTAAGTACTTAACCATAAGGAAATATACTCAATTAGAGACTTTGGTTTAGCATTGTTGACCTTTTTTTCAGCTTCTGCAGGAAACTTTATTTTTTTTTAAGGATTTGAGCAAAATTTTGTAGGGTTCACCCTCTCTGCTGCTGCTCCAGATCTAGGTATTGTATAGGTCTCGATAAAATTTTTGGTTGGCACTACAGCAGCAGAGAGGGAGACAACCCAAAGTGAGTGTCTGATGGATAAAGAAACATGCATACAAATTTTAAAACACAAGCATACAGAATAAGTGACATAATGACCTAACCCAATTAGAGAAATCTTGGCCGGTTAGAGGCTTCAGTTTGGCCTTGTAATTTAAGCCTTTGTAGGAACCTTTAATTTTCATAAATAAGTTCTCCAGCAAAATGGTCTGTTCACCCTCTCTGCTGCTTGTGCTCAAACCAGCTAACTATTAAAATATGTATTAAAATGAGATTGTAAAACAATATCAGAAAGTTATTCCAAAAACAGAAAGTTATTCAAAAAATATATGTGCTATCATATATTAAAAAATGCATTAATTATAAAAGATATTCAAGAAATCAAAGACATAATGTATCCCATACCACTGATATATATATATATATATATATATATATATATATATATATATATATATATATATATATATATATATATATATATAGATATATCTATATATCTATATATATATATAGATAGATAGATAGATAGATATAAATATATAGATATATAGAGACAGCCATGTAGAGGTTTACAAACACAACATGTTTTGTATTTGCCTTTGAAAAAGACTCATTAAGAGTCGAAAGTGCTTAGGCTAGTTAGTTACTAGTTTCATACTGTTGTCGTCAGTTTATTGCATCTATTTTAATCAATCCCTGACACACGTGATCCCTTGGTGGATCCAGTACGCTTGAAAGGGTTGTTATTTGTATTCTTTATATATATATATATATATATATATATATATATATATATATATATATATATATATATATATATATATATATATATATATATATTTAGTTTGCATGTTAATACTGTGCATAGTAAACATTAGTTAAGATATACCTAAGATTTAGTACTGAAGCTGATAAAAATAAAACTTTATGTATTATGAAATAACTCTAAAAGTCATTAAATCCATGAATGAAATCCTGACTTTTTCAACATTATCTCTTATTTTGAAATCACCATTTTTATGCTTCTTTTATTTTACTTGATGTGATGAAACAAGAGAGTCCACTGCAGTCGATGACATACCTGCCGATAAGTGAATAGAATTATGTTTCATATGGAGAAAATTTGTGAATAAAAACTACATAAATATTGCATCATATAAATATTGCAACAAACTGAAATGATTGAGAGTAAAGTTACAATTATCTAGCACAGGCCTAAAAGTAATGAATTGAGGATATGTGATACATAGAAAAAACATTATTTTTGTACAGATTAAGAATAACTATATTTGATGGAAAGTATCCACTCTATTCAAATTTTGTTAAAAAAAGTGTCACCCTTTTCTCTATTTGGTTGCTATGGTAAACATGAACATACATCAATTTCACTGATATTTTTAGTGTTAGCGATCTGCATGCACATATGCATCACTTTGTACAATTGTACAGCAATCTGCATGCACATATGCATCACTTTGTACAATTGTACTGCAATCTGCATGCACATATGCATCACTTTGTACAATTGTACAGTGATCTGCATGCACATTTGCATCACTTTGTACAATTTTACAGCAATCTGATTACAGCAATCTGATTATAAACGTTCTTAAGCTTTGATATGGATTTTGCCCAAAAGGTCTGTTGTTCTGAAACAATTCAGCATACATAGACAGGGCAGTTGAAACAAAATAGAACTAATTTCAAGGTCAAGCAAAAAAATCCACAGCACTACCATCACTTTCTCTCTCTCTCTCTCTCTCTCTCTCTCTCTCTCTCTCTCTCTCTCTCTCTCTCTCTCTCTCTCTCTCTCTTTTGTCATTGATATTCTTATCATGTCTTGTGTCAGATTTGTCTGCAAAATTTTCATTGAATTTATATATGGGTAAAAATTGATGAAATTTGTAAAAAAAAATAAAAATAAAACTTGTGTTCTTATTTAATTGTAGAATCAGGGATGGGAGTCATTTCAGATAATATAGTCCTATCAATTAGTCTCGGCTTCTTTTTATCCTGCATTTTATTGGGCCACTTCTGAATGTTTTCTGTAATTGACTGTGAATATATTTGTGTAGTTTGTTTTCTGCAAAAGGAAATGTTTTACCAGCAAATGTACCAAATATATCAATATATGGACAATAAATGTTTTATGAATATATTTCTCTCCCTTAGATCCTTTTACAGTAAAAGCAGAGCTCTGTATAGACCTTTAAAACTATGAGTCCTGTGCATTCAGTCTCTCTGATTTCTGCCTTCTGATAGTTAACCTTGGGGACAAAATCATTATACTGAAGGCAAAGTGATGCATGTTTAATAAAGGCAGATCTTAATGACTGTCATTATACCATTCGAATTCTCAGTTTAGCTTCTGTTCATTTGCTTTTTTTTTGCCTTTATTGTAACCAGTTAGATAAAAGAACATCATCTGAAGTTTCATACATCTGAGAGTTGAGGGCTAGTTATTGAGGATTTACAGGGTGTACAGTTACAGAATATTGGGGGTGGAGTCCAAAAGTTATATTGAAGGCCTAGGATGCACTGGTTGGGCTGATGGAGAACAAATAAATTTGTATGGTACTTATGATGCAATCTCATGTATCTGTAAAGAAAGAGCACTGGAGTTATTGATAGCAAAATACATGTATCATCTAACATTGCAGCTGGTCAATTTTTAAATTCCTCTTCTACATTTGTGGTCTTTCTGCAATAGTATTTGTGACTGTAATGATTCATCTAGCTACATTATTTTTTTTATGTTTGCCCCAATGTTATTTTCAAAATACCTAATCTTACCTTTTGACCAAAAGGATTGATTGTTGTTGTTGTTGTTGTTGTTGGGCTTAACGCCATTTTTCAGCACACGATAGGCTATTCATGGCGGAGGAAGAAACTGGGAAATCACCGGAAAGAACCACCGACCCATGAGAAGCTACTGGCTTGATGTTTAATATTAAAGTTCAGGAAGGACTTCTAGTGATACTGGATGCATATCATTATGTTGTGCAAATTTCTTAAAAGGCTATTGTGATACTGAATGTACATTTCTGGCACAGTTTTATCATCAGACCATTCATTTCTGCGTGTAAACCAATATATGATAAATTTTCATATCAATGACAACAACATCCTCCTTACTGGGAGGTTTTGTTGTAGATTTGATATAACCCGAAGAAGGCATCATTAAATTGTTACTATGTTACTTTTAAAAAGAACATGTATAAAAAAAGAGTTGGGAAAAAAATAAGGAAGCCAAATTGGGCAGCATTTTATGCACAATTTTATAATTGATGATTGAAGATTTTTGTAAAATAAAATAATCACTGCATTACTTAGAAAAAATATAAAATATACACCACCAGCCATTTTGAAATTCATAATTCCTTTTAGGGAAATCGGAGATTTTTATGTACAATAGTGGTACCCACATAATTTTTTTGGGGTAGTGGTGGCGGCAGCAAATATATATTAGTCAGCTATAAAGTTTTATTGGTGTAAGCCAAAATATTTTTATAGGTGAAATCCGGGGTAGTGGGGTGGGGACATCCATGATATACATGTCTATATCACAATGAAGTCCCGATCCATTCTGAGGTTAATTCACAAGTGAAACAAAGCTGATGAAACTTCTATAAGATTGTTTTGTCCAATGAAAAATGAAATCAGCATATATCCTGTCAGTCGAAACTTACCTAGCATAAAACAATTTCATTGTATTGCTTATCTGATTTGAGCCCTATTCATTATTCACAAAAGATATAAGTTTATTTATTGGATAAAAATATTTGTTTATAAAAATTTATATTATTATATATTACTTTCTGAAAATTTGCCATTTATATGAATCTACATATATTTTTTAAAGACTGAACACTATTCACTTTCTTCAGTTTAATAAAAATTCATCACATAAATAAAAATTGATTGAAAATAAAAAGTAAAATAAATAAATAATAAAATATGACTTTCCTAATATTTTAGAAATGTTTGTTTTTCAAATATGATCGTACACCACAATCTTCCGGAGTTTCTTTCATTGAAGCTCTTCAACGGGAACGGATTTTGCAAGAGAGGTACAGTTTAGATGCGGCTTTCATGGATTTGGATTTAGCAAAAATAGAGGGTATGATGATAGTCTATGAATACAACAAAATGTTGGTTTACTTTTGATCTGCATATGTAGAGTTCAGCAAGAAGAAGATATCTATAATCAATTATAGATTATATGACTACAAAGCTTCATTCATGTATAATGACACTTCATTAATTATTGATAACGGAACGTCTGTAGGAGGTTTGCCTGGGACTGCATTACGTGCATGCCATGCCGTCTGTGTCAAAAAGTTATATTTGTTATGGAAAATTGTAAAGGAATCGTAAAATGAAGATTTGATTAATAAAGCCAATCAGATTGTTTAGGATGTCATATCTTTGTAAGATATATTGGTCTAAAAGTTTCACATGTAGGATGCATATGTTTTCGGGTCGCACGATTCACCCAAAACCTGCCCAAATCTATTACAAGCATTATGTAAATCAAATGAAACATACACAAAGCCATAAGAAAACAGTGGCATGAATACTATCTTGTTGAAACAGACGATAAATTATGCCGCATTTAGTATTTATATCGGAGGGAAATGACTAAAGGGGAGACAAATGTTACTGGATTGATCCCCTATGCTGGTTATGAAGTCAAAGGCGAACCCAGTCAATACGTTCCAGGTATAAACGACCTTGTTGTGAAGTAAATAACGAACCATCAGTGTGCCATATATATCACAGGAGTTTGCAGTTTTATCAATAAAGCATGATGAAATTTCTGACATTAAATCACCTTAATGGTATTATAAATTAATTTATAATACCATTAAGGTGATTTCATGTCAGAAATTTTGTTGCGCTTTATTGATAAAACTGCAGACTCCTGTGTGTGTGTGTATATATTAATAACGTGCATGGTATTATAAATATTTTTGCATATATTTGTTATTGTCTTTGTTAAGAATTTGTTGTTGCATTGGCCTATAGCAGTATATTATATTTCTTCTTGATGTTTTAAATACAAAAAATTAAATCATGTAAAGGTCCAGATTTTTTTTATTTCTATAATGAAATGAAAATTACTGTTAATCCATGATTTTCTTTATACTTTGTCATCACATTTAAGAATATCTAGGGAATTGTTTGAAATTTAATGATGAGAAAGCAGTCTTCTGCGCATGTGATTCATTTGTGCAGTCAGATGCAAGGATCTACAAATGCATACATATAAATGAATGTTAGGCAAAATATTTGTTTCAAAACAATTTTTTTTTTTGTGAACCAAACTATTTGAGTACATTTTGTCACAAAGCAGCGGTCCACAGAACAATTATTCTAGTACACCCTTTGACAAAGCTGCGGCCCATGGAAGTAACAGAAAGTGGTAAAAATCAAAGAAGTTGGTAAATAAAAAAGTAGGATGTTCTAATATTATTGAGAATGATGCGATTATTTTGCAATTGATTTAAATGGTATATATAAAGTTCGCAATAGCAATTTGTGTCATTTCAAAATATATGCTACAACGTGTATACTTTGCTACATCTAATATATTTATTTATTTTAACTCAATTGTGCAAAATGGGTCCAAAGCATGCCAGGAAATATCTTTGTTGCAGTTGTAGTGCAAGTTCTGCATCTGAATGTGTTTACTATATTATGTGTGGAAATTGGTACTGTAGACAGTGTAAGTCCATGAGTACAGAAGAACTAAGATAATGAGGAAAACTGGACATGGATTATGTGTGTCTTTCCTGTTGTTCTATGAATGAATCAAGGTTTTACTTTGGTCTGCTGTGTCTTCATTGGGAGTAAGATGAAAACACATATTACACATATGTTTCACATATTTGCCAAAAAATTGGAGATATTTGGTACAGACAATGAAAAAGCTCTGACAAATGATCTAAGATTCAATTTTTAATGCAGAGTTTTAATATTGCACTAAGCATATTAAAGACAACATTCGGTACTCTTTGCATAAACATGGATGTGATGATCTTGTCACAAAATGAATACTTCATATGCTTTTCACTGACAATAGTAGAAGGGTTTTTTTTTATCCAGCTGTTATATCCTTTATAAAATGAAAAATTTATTGTATTTGGTGTAGCAGTCGCTGAAATATATATTGGATAAACATTTTCTTTTTCATCTAATCCAAAAACATTTACTGAAATATCATTTTGTTTTTCTAACTTTGGTAATTGATTCTCTGCCACTGGAAAGGTTACTCTAGAAATATTTAGCCCATCATTGTACGGCAAGTATTTTTCAACCCAATCACAGGTACAACTTTGTATTTCAACTGTGACTGAGGAAATATTTGTTCCAACTAATATTTTTTGTGATTTAGCCATTAAATATGGTTCAGCAATTTCATTGTCGAAATATACATTATCAGGGATGAAATAAATTTGTGGAGTTAAAATTTGCTAACATGTTTTTTTATCTAATTTATAACTGCAGTAGCAATTTTTTCTGCTTTTATAAGGCTCTTCTTATCAATATCTCATAATTTTAACATTATATTTGTGTAATATTTTATATATTTAAATTGGCTTATTAAAATTTTTCCATTAGAGATATAAAATGCTATATAAAATAATGACAGAAATTTATAACACATCCTATTAACTACAGAAGAACAAATGCAGTATCATGTTCATCCAATCTTTAATCATTATACATAGAATGCATTTGGATCTTTTATACATATGAAATGTAAAAAAACCATTTGGTATACCATTGCCAGCTGGAGCCAAAATTTCAGTAAAAGGTGATAATGCAGAACATGTTGAAATGTTCAGGAAAGATTTTATTTATACTTTGTTCTGTGGTGAAATTCCAGACGGACAATGAGTTTATCATGTAAATAACTTGATTAACAATGACAATATAAAAAAACTCTTTGCAAGATGAATTTCAACTGTATCCTATGTTTGATTTGTATGAGGCCTCTGACAAAGGAAATATACAAAATAGAAAAACAACAGTAGTATTAGGAAATTTGCATAACTCAAATTATTTACATGTAGCAGTTTGTGAAACTAAAACTGATCAATTTGGTTATTACAGTCACCTCGTCATTTATGAAATATTCAACAGTTCATATTAACAAAATTTTAAACATATACTAGAAATTAGAAGTAAATTTACTTGTTGTGCAGTCCATATATATATATATATATATATATATATATATATATATATATATATATATATATATATATATATATATATATAATATATATATAATGCTATAAATATCCTAATATAATTATGTGTTGTGCCATCTATAAAAAACATTCCTTGCTGAGGAATATTATTTTTATTATTTATAGTAGTAGAAGAAAAATGAGGTGTTTCTATATCAGAGACCCTCTTTCCCAAACAAAAAGTATATTTTATCTTATTTTGTCACCTTATTTTGAGCTAAGAAAGAAATATTGTCAAATAAAACATTAACCACATTGGATCAGTTGTCCAACCTGCTATTCACTCATCATCTTCAGCAGCAAACAACCATACTGATCCATACTTGATTGATAAATGATAACCAACTTTTTTAATATAATCACTTATTATGTTGGGTTGTTTGCCTGCATATCTTGAAACCAATTTAATGAAATTGAGTCTTTTAAAAATCTGTTTGGTAGATTAAATCCAACACTTTTTATTGGCGATTTATAATAATCCATTATTTATATAATATTTTATTGTTTAATTTGACAAAATAAGTATAGAGGATCTGAGATAGAAACATGTCCTTCTACTACTGTGGCCTAATATTCAGTCAAGATGACGCTGAGTTTGCAAAACAAGAAGATGATCTGGCAATATATTTTAAAAATTTCCCAATTTCACACAGTAGTTTAAAAATAAACTAAGTCAAAAATAAAAATGTTTGTGTACAAACCATTAAAAAACAAAACTATCACAAGTCTTTGGACCACCAACAATTTTTTTTACAAGAGCAACTAAATTCCAATACTTCAAAGTACATACATTCATCCAATGGAAAATTCCAGTGCATCCGGCCAAAAAAAGATGCGGGATGCAAACCTGGGCAAAGAAAGTGTTTAAGGGTGGAACAAACATCGCAAAAGAAATGGTGATAATAGCAAGCATTGACCTAGGCTGTGAAAATTGAACTGTTGTTGTTGTACGGTTTAACGCCATTTTTCAGCACAAGATGGGCTATAAATGGCGGCCAGTACTAATGGTGGAGGAAGAACCCTGGAAAACCCAGGGAAGAACCACCGACCCACGAAAAGCTACTGGCAAATTGAACTAGAAATACACTTGCCTAATGTCAATGAATAGCTATGCATTTCCATTGTGCCAGTTTTTGATCTGGTTTTATATAAAAATTCTTTGCAATATTTATGGTAGAACAGTTTTAGGAAGTTTTAGGTACCTGCAATACAGGTTGCAAGCATTACTCATGTTCTGTTGATTGCATTAATGCTTTACTTTAAAGCATGCAAAATATAATTGAGTTGAACTTCATCATTTCAGTGTTGATACACTTCACTTCATGTTTTAAAACAGTGCTTGATAAGACTTTGAACAATAATCTTTATAGATATTTTAATTTTTTTATTAGCGGTGAGGAATACCATATTTGCTAGAAATCTGCAACAGATGATACAGAAATTATATGGTACTTTTAGTTGTTCGTTGTTATGTAATGTTGTGTTAATCTTATTTGACAGTTATGGCATTGATGGGCAGTTATTTACATAGTTAATTGTAAAAAGAATTTAAATAAAATGCAATTAAAAACAATCTATCACTAAAGCCCATAGCAGCATCGAATTGCTAATAAGGACAAGAACATTTACAGCGTGGTGTATATATTATTGTTTTTATTCTCATTGGTATGAATATGACTTATGGTCCATTATTTAATTTACAATGTGGCCGTTTTTACTTATTGACTGGGTCTTTTTGATAACCAGCAATGGCTATGAATATAGCAACAGTTGTCTCCCTTGTTTCAATGTTTACAGTCTATATAAAAAATAAATGCAGCCTGCTATTTTGTCGTCTGTTTCTACAAAATAATATTCTTTCCAAGGTTTTCTTGTGGTTTTGAGTATGCTTCATTTAATGTACTTAATATGCTTGTAATGGATTTGGGCAGGTTTTGGGTGGTTTTAGGTGAATCATGTGGCTACATGTTTTGTAACCAGTTACATTTTTGGTGTGCATAGAAACACAGAAAAGCAGTGAAACAATAGAACATAATGAAAATACAGATACACATTTCATTTATATGATATATACCATAGTGTATATTGGTTGTTTATGTATAATTCATATCTGTGAAATTTAATATTAGTTGTATAGTAAATTATGTACTTTCTGTAGTGCAAGTGATGAAACTCAAATTAAAAGGAACTTTGAAGTTGGAATCAGGATATTGCACATTTTGGCAATAGTTTTGAAAGTAAATAAATTCAGTAATTAAAGCGTGTATTGCAGTATATACATGAGTTTAATGCTTAAGCTGTTGGTAATAAATACATATTACTAATAATTTATTAAGTTGATTATATTGTGATTATTAATAATTACATTTTTCCTATTATCTTAAGCTCAGAGATGTGTGAGATTAGCCCAAGCAAGCAAGTGAAACAGCTGTCTAGTTTAAGTGTAGCCATCATGAATTATTAGTGAACAATTATTTTAATGGTCTAAATGCAAAGAAACATGTAAGAATGGCAAGTCAGATTATTTTTTCCCTTATTTCGGTATTTATATCACAACAAAAGTTTGCACATGATTCAGGGTAGTTACATTTTCCATATTGATTACTGTTGCTGGTATATGCAATAAATGTAAGAACATACCACTGGTTGGCTAATGTAAATACATAACATACCACTGGTTGGCTAATGTATGCTTGCAAGCATATTGACAGTCTTTCATTAACTTTTTTTTTGTGTAAACCTGTTTTGTTATTAGAAAATGAGTATGGGATACTGGAAAGGTGCAGAAATGGGCTTGATACACAACAATTTTTAGAATGTTTCAAAATGTATTTGTTTCATACAAAATGTAAATGTTGAAAAATGATTATGCAAATAAGGCAAAAGTCTAACTTGGAGAGTAAATAAGATTAAATATAGCAGCAACAGAAATAAACACATCCCAGGTTATATCAATTAAGTCAGTGGCCCCATTATACAACTTAGCACAATGTGGGCCATGGAAATCTTTTGTGGTCTGCATTGATACAATAATTCTATAATTATAATGTAAATCAGCATGCATGGCCCATGAACATTAGTTTTGGTTCATGTGGCCCACAGAAGATGTACCACACTGTTCAAGTATATACATGTTTATATATACTGCATCACATAACCAATCATAAAATTATAATATAAATCTTATTATTAATATGAAATTTTAACATGATCAGAATATATGTACAAGATATGTGGGCATTTAAAGATAACAATTTATTAGCAGTCAAAGAGTGGATTTGTTGCTTATGTTGTTTTTAAAATCTGTTTCAAGATAGCAAGCTGTAGAATTCAAATAATTAATGGTATATATAGGTTTATTCACGGGATCATAGAAGTTACCATATGACAAGAAGTCCATTCATTGCACTACTCCATATCTAAAATTATGCTATTTGTTTGTCTTAGTCTTTTTATTTGTCACTATTTCTTCATTTACTTTTTGTTTTCTTTTTCATGGTTTCTTTCTGCATGTGTCCTTGGATCCATGATATTTGACTGTCTGATGATGTCTTGTATTTACTGTGTGTAAGAATGAAGCTTTTTAATTTTTTGTAGTTTTTGTCATTGTTTGGTAGTTTGTGCTACCTATTCTGGCTTTGAAATTTGAAATTGTCTCTGTCAGCCACTCAATATTCACCAGTCTTATTAATGCACTTCTCAAGTCTTTGAAATATCTGTCCACCAAGTTGTTTAAATAAGATACAACTTCTGTCAGAGGCTTTGATATCCACTCTACAGTCTGCTTTAACACTTGGTTTATGGATTTTCAATTGTTGTTGGCCTATTTGTTGTCAGTCAAAACCAGTCATGTTGGTCAATTTACCTTGGTCAACAATTGATTTCTCAGTCTTGAATCAATACATTTTGTAGAATCTTGTAAACTGAAATCACAAAATACGGCCTTATAGGGCTTTTTTTCCATATAAGTTATTTGACTCTTCAAGGCAAAAAACTGAGTCAGAATCCAGACTTAAGAGTCTTATTCAAGCCAATGATCAGTCTTAAGTAGTTTTTAAAAGTAATTATATTGTTTAAATACATGACAAAAATATTAGTTATATAATGTAATTAAAGCCAAGGCATGATTTCTAAATATTTTTATAAAAGAAAACATTACACTAAGTAGTGGTGACTAGAATGGATTTATTTATAAAGCAGACAGTACACTAATTATATTGTTTAAATACATGACAAAAATAGTAGTTATATAACATAATAAAAGCCAAAGCATGATTTCTAAATATTTTTGTACAAGAAAACATTACACTAAGTAGTGGTGACTAGAATGGATTTATTTATAAAGCAGACAGTACACTAGGTAGTAGTGACTAGAATGTATTTATTTGTAAAGCAGACGGGATACTAAGTAGTAGTGACTATAATTTATTAATCTGACTAGCAGACAGAGAAGAGCTATCTAACAACACATCATGCTGTGTTTTAAGTGAGGAAGTTTTCTCAAATGTAACTCAGATTCTGTAAGCTGTTCACAGTTTAACAAATGGTTTCATATTTTTAAGTCCATAGATTCTTCTCTCCTTTGCTTTCTTCAATTTCTTCAGCTTTCTAAGTATTTAAAGTACTTTTGTCTTCCCCAGCAATCTCGATAAGCATCAGATTTGTCTTTTTCTTAATCCCAAGCCAATTCCTAAAGGTGGTTAAGATCCTGTTCTGTACTGAGAATTCACTTGACATCTTTTTTAAAATGTAGCCAGCTGTATATTTTCAACCACTGCTGCACAAAATTGTTTTATCTTATGAGTTACCATTATGTCATCTTTGGATGATGATGGCTCCACAGGTTCAATAACATCAATGGGGCCCCGAGTGGTCTAAAGTGCTGTCCTTTACGGATCACTGCCATCTCACCTCTGTCTAGGATTCATCGAATGTGGATATGTGAGAAAGCTTGCCAGTAACTTCTCGTGGGTCGGTGGTTCTTTCCGGTGATTTCCCGGTTTCTTCCTCCACCATTAATACTGGCCGCCATGAATAGCCTATCGTGTGCTGCAAAATGGCGTTAAGCCCAACAACAACAATAACACCACTGTTAACATTGATCTTTTGTAAACGGAGTCCAAAAGATAATTTTGTTTGTTTAAGATCTATTAAAAATTTTTTTTGTCTTTGACACCATTTTCAGTTGATTACTGACAGTATCTTGGAACAACGCACAGCAGACAATTGAGTGAACAGAAATTGTTGTTTCATTGCATGACAATGATGCTCATAAAATAATAGTTTCTTAAGATAATCAAATTAAAACCACATGTTTATTTTCTGACTCTTTCTTGGGTGTGGTAATATATAGTTCTAACAACCTGTTTCTACAAATGATCTGACAGTTACAGGTTACATAAGGTCAACTCCAGGCTCCACACAATTATAACTCTGTGTCTTATGATAACATGAACCTAAGAAACTGGTTTGCACATATTTTTTCTGTTTGGGAGAGTTGTAATCTAGCCATTAAAGTAGTTGGACCAAACAATGCATTGAGGTGCATCAATTTATGTACCGGTGACATTTTTTGTGCATCAAATCAGAAAGGTTTGCATATTTGATGCATGATGCACTGCTTATATGTGGATATAAAACAAAATGTTTGAATTTTGCATCATGCATACAGTTTCATAATAGGACTTTTATTTTAACATGAATATAAGATTTGTATTAGATTTTATTTTCTTGAATATCCAATAAAATGATCTCTTCTTATGAGATTTTCTGAGAGTCACATATTTAATTATGTGCTGTAATACTGTGTTTCAGCGTTCTTTTCTACCCAGCTTTCTTATGTCTTGTGATCTACACTAAAAAGAGGAAGGCATGATTATTATGAATATGTGCTATTCTAGGGTTGCATCCTATATGGTACTATTAACTTTGACAGCCATTGTGTGCAATTTTGTTGTGGTGTTATGTTTTTTGTTGAAAAGTGAATATCTGTTTATACATGTTTGTACAGTTCGGTGCTTATCTGTGGATGTTATTTTAGAATGGCTTACTTTAATGTACTGTCAAATTTATTTGACAGCCATTATGTGCACTATTGTTTTTGGAGTAAGGTATATGTGTAGAATTTGATATTAGAATTTAGTATTGATGTATTTTTGCTAATTGTTTTTATATTAATAGTTTATAAATCTGAAATTGCATTAGCGTTGTTTTTACTTTTGTTGCTAGTTAGACATTGTACCTTTTCTTCTTGTATATCTATCCCGCTTAACAATTTAAAAAATAAACAAACCCTTTATTCTCTTTCAATCTTGACTTGACCTTCATTCCAACCACAGTACAATAATGGTGCCTACAAGATACATAACAGAGCAAATGTCTATTAAATGCTTAAACTATATCAATAAAAATGAACTATACATGTGCTGAATGTATATGAAACAGGAAGACAGTAGTCTTTGCAAATGAAAATATTTATCCCTCAATAATGGAATGTCATTACTTAATTAAGGCATTACCATGACAAAGGTGGCATGCACAAGGGACCCATTGGTTACCCTAACTTGTAATTCAGTCTTTATATATTGTAAGAAAGATAAAATTGATTGGCTTTGCTTTGAATGTTTTTTTTCACAATTAGTATTATGCCTTATTTGAACTTTCTCACATTTCCTTTTTGTTAATTTGACTAGTTCTAAAGTCATAGCATGTCACAATTAATTTCATGATCACTCATGTATGATTGTAACACAACTGCTCAGTGTTACTTTACTGCACAGTATATATAGATATTTCATAATAAAATATTTGGATTTTATATTTATGTATTATTTACTTTTAGTATACATAATAGTAGTAATTAGTAATTGATACATACATGGTCCTTTTGGGGTTGGGCCTTTTTGGATTGGGCCTTTTCTACACTAGACCATTTTTTGGCCATGGGCTATTTTGGTACCAGTCTGTTTTGACTCTGATCCATATATATGATATTGCATTTTGGTGTTTTCAGTGTGTTTCTGTGTTTCTATGTACTGTTGTTTATGTATAATAAAACAGCTGTGTCCCATTACATTTAGTCCAACAGTGTAAAATCTCTACCCTGATAATTATGTTTTTTGATTGAAATATTAGCTAAACAACAAATATTAGGTCTAGTACAAAACTAAATCATTCATAAAGCAATATTATTTTCATAAGATGAGCAAATATAAACCAGAATTTTATGGTTACAAAGTGGGGCCATACAAATCATATATGTAAGCTGACTGGAAAATCTGCATTGCTCATGGGTAACTTGAATGCTGGCTGGCTGATTTTTCAAAAAAGTTTCAATTAGATTACATTTGACTGGGTACAGTTCACATGTGTTATTTTATCTCCCTTTGCAGTAAGGACAAATGATGTGTTACTGAATGAAGGATTGTAGCCAGTTATCTTCCCTTTAAACCAATAGGTGGCAGCCTGGAACAAATTATATGAGGCCCAACTCTCTACCTCTTTGTGACCATATATTTAACTTTTTTGACCAAATAAAGGCAATTTTTTTTTTTCATTTAAAGTTTAAATACAAAATGGTTCTTATAGTTGTTTTGGATAAATTAATTGTCTTGTAATGAATGAATAAAATTAATAAGACAACAAGTTGTAAATTTTGTATTTACTTAATAAGTTCTTCCATGTACTTAACTATAAAATGTAGCATTCTGTTTGTAACATTTGTTCAAGAGATTTTAATTAGACCACACTAATCATAAGGTTTTATTAAAGGCAAACTAATTAGCAGAAAGGAAAATTTTGTTAATAGCATTAAGGTTTTATATATTTTAGGTTGGCACTAAGATTTCAATATAAGGAGACCAAAAGTAGTAAGATATATTATTTTAATTTAACTGAAAAAAAGAAGACAAATGTCAATTTTAGTGTCTTGTAGTGCTAATATAGTATATATTTTGATAAACCAAACAATATAATAAGACAATATTAGTTTACATTGATTCAAGCATTATTGTAGTTTTGACAATTATTTTTGCTCAATTGATGAAAAGTAGATTATTCTAGGTAACGATTAACTCCAAGGACAATGTAATATCAAAACAGTTTTTCTGTGGCACCACCTGTTGGAAAGATAACTGGCTACAATCCTTCATTTGATTTTCTTTGGTCAGATATAATAAAATAGTTTACAAAATGTCAAAAATGTAATTGAATGCAACAGATTAAGTCATTTCAATCCAACTGCTCTCTTAATCTCTGACATTTGTTTGGTAGCTTATGAAAGTAACGTGAATTTAAAAGAAAAATAAATAAATGTGCTATTACATGTACTGTGTCCAGATTGCAGAGTAAAGACTTGCAGAACATAAATCATTACAAAATGAATATTGGGCAAGTGGCTTTGGAAAGCCCAGCATAGCACATTAAATTTATATTAACTTGTGACAGTTATGTAGGTCACAATTTATGTTTTTCTTTTCATGACATAATTACCTGCTTATGTCCTTCCCCTTACAAGGACAGTCTAATTCCATGCAGTGAATACCCTCATCTCCTATTAATGCAACTAAGTTTTGTTGCACTTAAGTAATTACTCTCACCATTTTAAAAATTAAGTCTGTTTCAAATACCTCTTGTTTCATTTGACATGTTATTTTAGTAAAAACATGCATTATCAAATTATATATATATATATATATATATATATATATATATATATATATATATATATATATATATATATAGAGAGAGAGAGAGAGAGAGAGAGAGAGAGAGAGAGAGAGAGAGAGAGAGAGAGAGAGAGAGAGTATACTGGCTCACTTAAACTTCACATAGCTGATTTTGTAAAATGCAAGTCACTAATCATTAGATCTGATGATAAATAAAAATATATTGTCAGTGCATACTGTATTTAGTATATGTATGTAGGTGCCTGCTATTTTAAAAAATCTAATTTTTTGAAGTGGTTGAAGAGTTGATATTGATAATATGACTAAAGTAAGTGTTTTTCAAAAAAAATTTAATTCTTCACAAGAGTTTTGAAATTTTAAAAGATTTTATGACATTTTTTTCAGGATATTTTTTATTTTATATGTCATGCAACTGTAGAGAAAAAATATGGCATTTTTTTATACTAAAATTAAATTTTAGATGTTACAGAATCAAATTTTCAATATTAGAAAATGATTTTCTAATAAAAAAAATTTGCTGCTAATCAATTATTAGTCAAGAAATGTTTTAAAAAGCAGATGTCCCCACCACAGGATAATAAAATAGCAAAGGGCATGACTCCATATACCCCAACAAGGTGCATCACCCAAGGGCATAAATGCCATAGTAAGTGTATATTGGATGCAATAACTATACATAGTGGGAAGTTCATTTATTGAAATATCTCATTATGAGGTGACTCTACCTTTAAGGTTTTCTTCTGTCAAGGCTTCTATGAACTAAATTATATTGTGGGAGTACAGTATAATTCACATTACATTGTAAACAGTTTCATCACACAATGTGTGGACAAATTGAAGCCTACTATGTCTACTTAACATCTCAGTTAAATTGAACAGCATTTGACCATGATCTGGCAGAATTATCCAGCAATATTTTGGGCATCATCAGACAAAGCATTATCCAGCTGAAATTTGGGCAGTCACCATGCAAAGCATTATTTAGCAACAATTTGAACAGTCATCTGACAAAGCATTATCCAGCAGCAACTTGGGCAATCATCAGACAGTCATGATTCTGCCAGAATTTGGGCAATCATCAGACAAAGCATTATCCAGCAGCAACTTGGGCAGTCATCAGAAAGGCATTATTCAGCCAGACTTTGCAAATCATCTTAGATCTAACAAAGTATTATCCTGCAGCAATATGGGCAGGCATCATGCAAAGCATTATCTGAGAATCAATTTGGGCAGGCATCAGAAAAAGTGTTAATTAAATAAAAGCAATGTAATGCTGATTTTTGATGCAAGTTTCTAGTTGTATACATTCGTGACTGCCCTGATGGCTTATCAATTAGAGCATCCACCTTGGGTGCAGGAGCTCACTGGTTGAAACCCAAGCTGAGTCATACCAAAGACTTACAAAAATGGTAATAACCTATGGTACCAAGCCTTGCTAGGCTTTCAGCATTATGAGGTTAGTGTTAGAACTGGATGACCTGTTGTCAGGATAATATGACTGGGTGGGACATGATCTTACATGTATGCAGCATGATGCCTGGTGCTAGACATCATTATAAACTACATTATAGCGATATAATTGAAAAATCGTTCAGACTGTGTTAAAATTCCAAATCACATCGCACACACACACACACAATTGTATACTTTCTAATGCAGTTTACCATATTGCCTGTTTAATATTTTTGTTTCTTCTATTCAGTTATTATGCCCACTGCAAACAAAGTTCATGGTGGTATACTGGCTATAATTTGCACACGTTTATACATCACATTTATGCTTGCATAATATCTCCAAAACACTCAGAGATATCTTCATGAAGTTTGGTATGCTTTATGTCATGATTAGATATGGTGTCCTGTTAAATAAACTGAATCTGCATTTTTAGAAATTAACTGCATTTTTATGACAAATTGTACTCGCCATACATCACGCTCGTGTCTTTTTAGTATGATTGAATGTTTTGACACAATTTTATGAAACAAAATTGTGAGGATTTTTATGGTTGGGATGGGGTGCTCCCAGTGTTTTATTTAAACTTTTATAGAAGTCTTACCCAGGTTTAATTTTGATGGAAGTTAAATTTAGTAAAATATAGATGTAAAGCTTCAAGTTCCCAGTCAGCAATGCCAATGGTTAGATGGTTAACTATACAAAGAAGGTTGAAATTAAATAACAATTTAATAACATTTCATTAATCAGATGACTCAAATTTCCAGTTACACTCCTTCCGCTTGACCTTTTAATAAGTCTGTTGTATCACTTGATTAGCAGTGTGAGATTGATTTCCATCTGTCCATATATTTCTATTTATCTGGTGTATCCTTTCTCTGTGTCATTTTTTCACAATCCCTTCTCCCCTTTCTACTTGACTTTTCTCAAAATCTTTCTACTCCTGACCTCCACTTTCTCTAGACTCCTTCTCCACTTTCTCTGCCACAATTATTCTTATGTTGACTTTGATTGTCTTGGCTACAGCGTCATTACTGTCACCAACTCTTGAATACTTGGGACCCAATGGAACCTGATGTTCTCTGTCCAATAAAAGCTTCCTGTGAAAACACAAGGATGGTACAATCTTTTTCCTTGGCCCTCTCCACTCACACTACAAACATCCTATCATCAGATAATGGCTATTAAATCCCTTCAGTCATGCATTTGCTTACATTAGGACACCCATACATTCTTGTATGGTAATGCAACATCATAATACAGCATTGTATCAATTACTTCTCATACATACATCAATAAATTCTAACACATAAGTGCATATTCCTAATACTGTTACACTAAACACTATCACAATAATCAGATGCATTTCTTTACCTTACAACTCGTACAAAGTATTCAAATATTCAAATATTTATACACCCACAGCAACTAATCTTACATACTTCTATCATTCCAAATTCACAATTCAAGCATGTGTAAATTCTAAAATAATTCATTAATAAATTCACTAGTTTACTACAAAGTAACATAATAGTCAATTACAAGATTAATTATGACTACAAGCTAACAATCTACATATTCCACCTAGCATCTAATAATTCTCTACATAATCTCAAGCCCATTTCAAAGATACATGAAACACTACAAAGGTAATAATACATACTAAATAATCCTAGTAATTAAGTATACATACTACAAATAATTACAATTATGATGTAATCTGCAAAAATCAAGAAAATAACTTACTGACCTTTTCAAAGTTTTGTTATTCCTTAGAATCTAGCTCTAAGTTTTGCTGCCAAATTACAAGTAGCTTCTTCTCGGAGTAAGACCTATTGATCTACAATTTTTTTAGGCGAATGCTAAATTTTCTCTTACAAGTCTGAAGCATCATTTGGGACTAAATTGTAATCACACCCTCTTAATTTCCATTGAATATCACTGTGAAACAAACCAATCCAATCAAATTTAACAGACAATGTCCCTCCTGTTGTCTGTCATGATAAGAATACACCCCATTCACCACCTGGACTTCCTTTTGAGCATTGTACTAACCTATAATACCTAGGTGTGATAACTGCAAGCCTTTGCTAAATCAGTGTGATCTATCCCCTTCAAGTTTCTGGTCTTTGGCAGGTCATGGTAACCTTGCATAATAGTTCAACACTTGTTGGCAATAATCTTTAGACATCAAATTCACAGCTGCAGTAATATTCCCAAGACAGGTAGATTATAGCTTAGGCATGATTTTATAGCTGGGGCTTAGCAAACATGACAATGATATGTATGTGTATTGTGACAGTTTGTGTCCAATATAAATTTCAGCTATTTCCAGTTAGTAAAGGCACCTCCAGAAAAGAAACTTATTCCCATAATTTATGTCATCAATTTCTTAAAGAAATTATCAAGCAATTTTTTAACATTTTGTCCAAAGAAGTTATTCAGCGTCAACTGTACTACCATGACAAGTTTCATATATTCTATGAAAGTTTAATATTGTCAAGCTGAAATGAATAACAAATTTTTCACTGTGAATATTTGTGGCATGTATACAGTCCATTCACACAGACAGTGACTCACTTATTTCTTAATTTTAATTTGTAAATATCTAGTATAGACTGAATTACAGACTTGTTTAAATTCATATTCCAAATTAGTTTGCTGAAAGGATATCTTGAATTTGATATGACTTCTGTTATGTACCATTTGTCTTTAGTCATGCATTGTAAAGGAAATATTAGTTTATGATTAGCTGTAACTTAAGTGTTTATAATTATAAATCTATTCCAGTCCAGGGTAAACAATGACCACCATACAGAACTGAAATAGATTGGCCTCAAAAGTAAGTGTATGAATGCTGACCATATTCATGCATTAAGGACATACTTGGAAGTCTTGACCACCATTTCTATACATGTATACTGACATTGTTCACTACACAATTTTTAGTAAAACTGGAAATATATTTACAAGGTATTTTTCTAGAATACACCAATAATGTAGGGAAACTTTGCTATAGTGCATTCTGTCATAATATGAATGTGGATATAAGATGATTTTATTATAGTCCTGATTTTTTTTGCCACTAATGTCCCATATTCCTATACTACTCAAAACATCAGCTAAGCTGACAAAATGAAAAAGAAAAACAGAAATGAAATGAATAATCTTCATTAGGCATAGGATTGTTACATAGTTAATTGGCAGTAAATAATTGGCAGTTTGGCTGGCTTTTTTATATCCTCTTCCCCAATCCCCATCACTCTTACATTTGTTTATCAGATTTTTTTTATCATTCTTGTCATACTGAGGTTCAGTACCTAATGCAACTGGCGGGTATGGACCTAAACTAACACATTATAGTTAGATTCCCCAGTAATCAAACAAAAGATGATTATCACCATTGTAGTAGATTTTGAATACTATAAGACAGTGATGTACAAATGCCATTCTTTGTAGATTTACAGTAATCACCAAAAAAGACCTTGAATTTCCAATGGCACCAACAGCAGTAAATCAAGATTAAGCAGTCATCAGAATGCTGAGTTTGCATTAATATTTCTTTAGTTTTTAAGTTTTGATGTATTCATTTTCTTGCAGATCATCACCCTTGGCAATCAGTATTATGGACATCGTCTTAAGAGGCCTAGCTCATGTGATACAAAGGCCAGTGTGTCATTGTGTTTTGCAATACAACCATGTCAGACTTCTTGGAGGTAACCTACAACAGACAAGGGTGAGTTTATCAGTTTCAAAACTTTGAAGAAAATTCTTTGCTTCATTTTGTGTGATAAGATTTGTCACATATGATGGTTCATGCCAACATCACCATTGATGATATTTGTCTGATTTTGATGATAAAAAAGCAAGTTTTGCATCTTTCTTTTATCAGGTTTAGGATGGGCTGGCAAACTTTTGGAATAACAGTGTTCAAGTCAAGGGTGGTTTACATCAAATTATTGTTGTCCATGAAACGCTCCTGTAGCACACAAGAGTACTGAATTGAACTTTAGCCAGATGTGAATCTGCTCCTATCTTGCCTTCTCTCATTGAAGTTATTTCAGCAGCATATTGGGTATTTATTGTTGTGTGATGTGTGTGTGTGTGTATCTTCCATTTTTCATAGATAAAAGGGACATTAAGTTGAGCTTGTCAATCCACACAATAATACATGTACCTTTAATCATATTGGATTTCAACTAATTTTGATTTTCTTCGTCAGTATTTAGCTGAGTTACACCACTGCTGTTGAAATCATGAATATTCTTTTCTGCACAATAACTTCCTTAGATTTGAATTAATTTTGTTATTTAGCTAGACATTGATGTGACAATATTTGGTTTGACTGTTGGAATTTTGTATTGTCATTTAGTAGAGTTGTAGCTCCTGATTGTCAGACCCACCCATTTTCAGTTTCCACACATTTAATTTCCTTAATTTATTATTGGATATCATCTAGATTTGTTATGCAGCAGGATATTGATAAGGGCTGTTGCATTAAAAGACCATGGAAGGCAATTTTAAAGTGGGGTACTCACCCATAGATGCAATTTAGAATTTTCTTATCATCGTAATATGAATTCTGTGAAATCAATGTTTCCTGGCATATATTTTTAAAAACTGTCTTCCCTGGGTGCCATATATGTTTAAATGGAACAGCCCTTAGACTTTGGCTCCATTTGATTGTCAGCCTTCTACATCATTGCTTAGTTGAGTTATAGTCCCTGATTTTCAGACATGCTCAATTTTCTGAAGAATAAATTTCCTTCTACATCATTGCTTAGAAGAGTTATAGCCTCTGATTGTCAGACATGCCCAATTTTCTGAACAATAAATTCCCTGATTATTATTGGATTTCAGCCAAATGTGTTATACTATTTGATACTGAGGAGACTTTAGAGTTAAATTGTCATTATCATTTAGTGCCATTTTAGCTCCACATTGTCTGACCCCCTTTCTTATTTGTTATTTTACTTATGCCAAATTTGGCATGCAGTTTGATTGTTTTTTGGAGAACTTTGCTGTTTGATTGTCATCATTCTATCTTATTTATCAGAGTTGTAGCCCTTGATTGTCAGTCTCACATGGATCTTTCTGCACAAAAAAATCTTGATTATTATTTGATATCAACCAAATTTTATAAGCAGCATGATATGGATGAGACCAGCTAGGAGCGGTGGACAGCAGTTTCAAATATAATGTTAGATTATAAAATTTGTCTTTATTGTTGAAAAACTTTGAAGCTTGTAATAAACTAGTATTAAAATTGTTTGCTTTGTTCTAATTCATTATCTTCTGGTTATGATTTACTGCCAGTTGTACATATATCAAATTCAAGAATTGAGTGAAAACCCAAGGTTTTTCAACTCAAAACCCATTTACTGTATCATTAAAGTTTTGCGATTGGAAAAATGAAATCATTGAAATGTCTCATCTTATTCACCTGAAAACATAGCAAGATTAGCTGCTTTGACTTTGATGAGTGTTACTTGTCTATAGTTGGGAACAGTTACCTATTTTATTTTCAGTTTTTGTCTAATGCTGTTAATATGGGTTGTACAGCTGTTTTTTGTTTCACTATTTATAGGTTACTGCATTTGTATAGGAAAATATGAATGAGTTTTCTGTCTAATACTTCTTGACTTTGGGAGTGTTACTCCAAAAAACAATAAATTAATATTATCAAATACATATGCAATAACATTATTATACTCATTTTATTTTTCTGCCTAAGGCTGCATAAAAACACACTACAAAAAATAAAGTAATTGAATTATTTTGTATTTGAAATTAATTATATAGTTATAAATTGATCACTACATAGTGGCAGTATTAATTTGCACATAACACCGCTCAGTGACCTTTGAACTTCATCTCACACTTATCACTAGTTTAAAATCTTGTTTTGTTCTACTTGTAATTTAGAGTCATATTGTGAATGAATCACATTGAATCAACTTTTTTATGGATTTTGTTTTTCTTTTGATTCAGCTGAATTCTGATTTTCTGTTTGTGATGGAATGGATTTATTAGCGGAGTCTGTTCCATACAATGTACATATGATTTGAACATAGAAGTGTGATTCACTTCTGTTGTTGATTATTTGCAATCATAATGTAGGAAAAATATGAATTCTCTCAATTGAACTTATCAAACAGATTCTATGAAAATTCACATTCATTTCATTTTGAGTGCAGCAAACAATGTGATTTCAGTTGGAATGTAGTTGAAATTTCAGTAGTTTTATGGTGTGTATCAAATCTTTGAACCCATTGACATGGGTCATGTGATTTGGATTTGTGGAACTGACTTAGAAAGAACATTTTGAGTAAATTCAAGATGTAAAAAAGTAAGTATATTGACACTGACACCAGCTTAAGAAGACATTTATGCTTTATCAGTTGCATGTTCCTTGTTGTGTACATAATCTGTATGGCTTCTAATGCTAGCCTAAATCCAAAACATTGTATCAAAGTAGCTTCTGTGTGACATTTCATTTAGCCAGCATAATTAGGACTAATTTACCATCTTGGTTTATTTACTGTGAGGCTCAAATTTAGTGATTTTACTGACTTGTATGTCTCTATTAGATATATAATAGCTTGCCGCCACGTACAATGAAATCCACAGACCTGAAGCACAGAAATATCTACTTTATATGCCAGGGTGTAGATAGGGTTATCAGAACCTTGGCTAGGGAAGAGATGATAACATTACAACTATTACTGCATCTTTATTCAGGCCTAGTGGTCTAAATCACTGTCTGTTACGGATCACTGCCATCTAACCTCTGTCTGTGTGGATTCAAGTCTAAGATTCAGTGAATGTGGATATGTTAGAAAGCTTGCCAGTAGCTTCTTGTCGGTCGGTGGTTCTTTCCATGGATTTCTCAGTTTCTTCCTCCACCATTAATACTGGCCGCCATTTATAACCTATCGTGTGCTGAAAAATGGCATCAAACTACAGAACAACAACAACAACAAAAGCATCTTTGTTCTTTCTTAATCATTCTTTTCTGGATGATATAATTAACACTGCCTTCTCATGCTTTCACACAGCTTCCCTTCAGTTCATCTTTGTTTAAGGTTGCACCAGAGTGAAGGTGTCAATACATTAGACCCAATTATGTTTGCCAACCAGTCCTCCAGTAGGCAGTAGCGCTTGCTGTAGTCTGCATATGGTATGTTCCATCTTACATCCAATCATGAGGCTATCAGAAATTTAATAGTAATAGGTTGTGTATTGTATTCTATTACAAAGTAGTGTTGAGGGTTGCAATTGATTTTAATCATATGGCTTCTAATGCTAGTTATTAAAACAATATTCTCCGATCTACTTTCCTGCCATGATGTCCTTTCATTCTCAGTCCAAGTTGAAGAAGCATGATAATCTGAAAGACAGAAGTGGCTAAGGTGATTTGAATGCAGTCATGTTTATCATTATTCTAGGCCTCCAGTTACTGACTGGAGAAGGGAATTCACTTTGGACTGGGGACTAATGCCAGAAAAAAATGAAAGCAGTATAGTACATGTAATAAGAAGTTGATATTATGTAATTAAAGTTAGTTTTACACAAATAAAGTACATTATAATTTAAATCTGTGTACAGTTGGCCTCTTACTTCTTCACAGGGTTGGAAACAAATGATGACATAAGAGGATCAACATAATTTTATAAAATTTCCACCCATCATTTTAAGAGGAAATGTAACAGACAAATGGATGGACATACAGACAGAAGTGTTGGATGATGCTTAAAAAAACAAGGAGATAATGACATAGAGAAGCAATAAGGAGGTGTTTAACAAGAAAACAAATTTTAAATAAATATGGCTGAAGATGGAGTGTATGACATAAAGGAAATGACTCAGCTTTGTTTGAACATAATTGGATCAGATTGTATAGATTATGATAAAATGTTAGACTCTTATTGCATAGTAAGTTTGGGGAGTATGTATAGCCAAACTGGTACACCTGAATGCAATCAAGCCAACACGAATCTTATAATAATCATGTCTGTGCATGCATACCTGCATCAACTATCAGCATTTATATTGGGACTTGGATCTTAAGCTTCTTTGTCATACTTTGCTCTGAAACATACTGACATATATTATCTGACATGATAAAGCTGGACTGCTCTATGACATGTTCCATTATGGATATGACTTGCCATTAGACATTTCACCTAATTAAATTTCACATTATTAACTCTTATTTTCTTTAGTAATTCTCCTTTTTCTTTGTTAACTATGTTAATTAAACTTGACTAATTGTTGAATAATGAATTTCTGCATACCAGTATTTCATTAAGAAATTTTGTCAGAACAAAATTTAAATTAACGCTAATAAACTTTACCAGGGCTTTGTTTAGTTTAACCAAACTTGGCACAGAGTTTTGTTTTGATCAGACTTTGAATTCTTGTTTTATTTCAAGCATTCCATGACCATTTTTAACAGTAATAATGGTCATTGACTAGATAGATTGTCTATAAAAACTTGCTGGTAATTTCTCAGTAAGAACTAAGTTTTAATCAGTACTAGTTCACACCTATCTCACTGCAATGGAATTGAAATTCTATCATTCAGTCTAGTTTAAGTGGCCAAAAATACTTATTTCCTTACAAATCAATCAAATCTGAAAATTAATAAACTGATAGGCACATACAAAATATGCATGGTTATTGTATCATACATACATTGTGGTCTTGGATGCGTGCTGTATTTGAGAATCGTATTCAGGGCCACTGTAATTATTTTTGAACTATATTGTGTGTATGCTGTATAAATAATATATAAGTTATAAATAAATAAATAAGATAAACAATTTTATTAAAATTTTTATTGTGTGTAATGCACATTTTAAAAATATACCTTGATATATTATTGACCGATGTTCAGTATTTCTTCAGAACTCAAATTATGTAATAAAATTATGATGTACATAATACTTATAATTATATAAATAAATAGGTATTATAAAAAATTAATCATAATATATTGAAAATTTCTTTTTTAATGAATTAGTAAACTATTTTTATGATATTAGAACATAACACATATTAAAAAATACAAAAAATGTGATTAATGAATGTCATATAGAGTTATGGAATTGAGACTTCTTGGATATACCGTATTAAGAAAGTGCATTCGATAGGTTTCCTTTAGCAGACATTCCACCTCAGAATCAGTTATAATAATAGGTTGAATGGAGAAATCTTACAAAGTATGGGAACTATCATTAAAATGTGCGGCAGCATGAAATGAAAATGATTGATCGATATAATATTTTTATGTCTGATCTATGTTGGTTCATACATTTGGATATTTATTGACTGGTTTGTCCAATATATTGGGTGCCACATTTATTTTACATGATCTGTCAGATTTAGTTGATGTACAAATTTATGTATTTTTTCTAGTTTGTAATTGAATAGAAACAAAAGATTTTTAATCCTTTAATAAGCAAGTGAAGGTTTGCTTTCATGTAGTGATTTAACACTTGTGTTACATGATTGATAATGTTACCAATATTAGGCGAACTTGGATTATATTCAATAACAAAAAAGAATATCTTCATTTCTTTTTTTTGATTTTACATTGTAAAGATTCAAGTTGTGTAAGAGAAAAAACTTTTTGGAGGGTAATTTCTATTTAAAAAATGATGACATTGTCAAAGAAGATTTAAAAAGAGTGTCATCAGAAATAATTCTTCTTTATCTTGTTGCGGGACTATATGGTATCCCGTTTTTACATGATTTGGATGACATGAGAATATTCAACATATTGATGAATATTTATGTTTTTAACACGAACCATGGTAGTGATGTCATTATTTTCATTTTTCACGACCTCTATGGCCAAAAATGATACTTTAGTTTTAGACACATTGAAAATAAGTTTTATTGTTGGATCTAATTTGTTTAAAAAGTTTATAAAATAATAAATGTCTTCTAATGAATAACTCCAGACAATAAAGATATCATCTGAAAATCTTAACCAAACATGGTTTTAAGAGGCATTTATTTAGAAAGTCATTTTCAATCTTCCCCATAGAAAAGGAAGCATAAGAATGTACCATAGGACTACCCATTGCTGTTCCCAACTTTTGGAGATAGTATGTATTACTAAATTGGAAAAAAAATTATTTTCTAGCACACTTTTTATCAAATCACAGACATGGTCTTTGATAGTTTACATGTATTTTCATTTTCTTCAAAATAATATTCACACACATTTCCTTTTCAGAACCATTTTATTTTAGAGAGAATGTATCCAGTGCAGTTGTACAAGAAAGGGAAGAAACCCTACATCAAGTCAAAGAACTATGTTTACAAAACTTTAAAGTTCACAGAATGTGAGAAGCTGCCAGATATTGAATGCATCTTGACTAAGAACATTGATGGTAAAACAAACATTTATGGTTTCATGATTTTATCACTTGGCAAATGTAAGAATTTATTTGCTTGTGACTTCTTCCCTCCTGCTTCATTTCTTAATGCAAACTCTGATCAAGGGACTATTATCTAGTTTTTATATAATTGTAATTATTTTAAGTAAAGTATGGTGTGTCTTCCTATAGTCTTCAAAGGGTTTCTTCCATGGTTTTTAAAAGTTTGCCTTTTGTTGATGTTCAGCATTACAAAAGTGATCAAATATGTTTCATATACGTATGGCCATCCATATCATTGTAGGTGTCTGAAAAATGACTACTAAGGTATATGAAATGTTTGGACTGTTCCGAAGATTTTTGAGCTTTCCAGTTGTGTCACTCTGTTACCACAGAGACAAGACAGCTGAAGCAATGGCTAATCAACCTTTTTGTAAACTTTTTGTCCCTCAATGTAGCAATTTTAGAAATTTCGGATATGGATCAATATTTTCAACCCTCAGAAATTCAGCCTTACCAGTTTGAGCCAACAAAGCTGGTGGCTTAGATGAGAACTCTGATGTGAAAATGATAGCAACATCATCACACTTATGAACAGGAGCTGGTATGTATACTTTTTATGTTTTATAATTTCTATTTCAATAATACAAATTCAGTTTTGTTTTTACTTCCACAGAATATGAGAAGTGGATATGGCTAATGTATACAGTATGTTCTGTGTCAGATAGTAGTAAAAGTTTGCTTTTAAAATATGTTTGTGTCACTGAGCAGAGATATGTGATATATCAGTGTGTATATCTGTTTTCTTTTTTGCAATGAGAAGTAGTATTTGTCATTTGCAATACAGATTGCATGTCATGCACCCTGTTAAGTGCCTCAAACAAGAACGTCACATAGTCTTGTGATTAAAAAGACCACCCATAATTCTTGCAACAAAAAGGTTGTCTTTCATCAAATGTGGTGTCACAAAAGAGGCAATTATTTAATATCTAATAATTGAGCCAGGGATTATTTTACAAATCTGGTTTTAAAATAACAGGCAGCCTTATTAAATGACACATTCATATTACCTTTTATTGTTTTATTGCCATTGTAGTACAGCCTATAATTTAGTCATTATTTCTTCATTTACTTCTTCCATAGGTGTTTTGTGGTTTCTGTTAACTCCTTCCTACTGTAAGGAGAGTATCTTTTGTCAGGAAGTGGATCCTGTGGAAGTGAAAGCTGCTGAGAGGTAGAAAGACTGAATCGCCAGACAGTGTATTTGGCACTGCATAAATCACCAATCATTAGAGGTTTCATTAATCAAGTTTGCAAGGATGGAAAAATGAAGACAACAACCATTGTATTTGTATGGTTCATTTATTATGCAAGGAATATAAAATAATTGCCACTGGAGGTAACCATAATGTTAACCTATCCTCAGACTTGGTAGTGACAGTCACAGATATTGTAGATCATTAATATCAGTGAAAAGAAAAGCTTCTTGCCTATCAAATAATTAAAAAGATGTTATAAATTTTATTGTATATGTATCATGAATATACATGTGTGCACTAAAAAATGCTGTTAAACTTTTCAGTCATGCAGATTGTACAAATCCAATTGTGTATTGTAACAGCAAATAAATGTATTACTTCCCATGTAAGCATGCCTGTCCTAAAATAAAAGGCAAATATCATGTAGATGTTTTTTTTATTGTATTTTAAAACATTTACTGTAATGACTTTTATACTGATATATAAGTCTATTAGAGATTGGTGCATCACAAAAGAAATCAGAAGAAATTAGTTCCTGACCCTGTTACATATTTTTGTGATCAGCACATTATGTTGTGGGAGTTTTTTCTTAAAACTAATGTGCATCTGGCATCAACTTCCTATGTCACCTGCCACTCACTTCCGTAATTGTTTGGACTGCTCTGGTGGCATAGTGGTTAGAGAATCTGCCTCAGATGCAAGAGGTCTTGGGTTCGATCCCTGGCCAAGTCATAAAAATGGTACTAACAGCTGCTTCACTTGGTGCTCAGCATTAAGAGGTTAGTATAAGAACTGGACGGCCTGGTGTCAAGATAATATGACTGGGTGGGACATGATTCTACATGTCTGCAGCATGATTCCCCAGTGCTAGACATCACCATAAAATTTAAAAAATTTAAAGTTACATTAAAAATCCAAATCTCACACTCACACAAACACACCTACACATTGTTATTCTTCCACTTCTGACATCACATGCATTCGGTTTCTGAAGATTAACAGAAGTTATGCGTACAAAGCAGGCATTCTTATTTTGACTGATTTTATCAAAATTGACTAGGTGCTTGCTTATTGAACTTTAAATAAAGTAAAACATGACTTTGGATATGTAAAATACTGAAGTAAATAGGCAATAGCAAAAACCTTGGAAGACACCCTTTAAGTCAGTGCTTTAATCTCCATGTTCATAAAAAATTTCTTTCGTATTTGTCTGCTATCTATTCATCTGTTCCATCTTTTGTTTCTGTAATAGGAATTTTTGATGATGTACCATTAACAAACTTTGTAAATAGTTTGCATTTTGGGAAAGGAAGTGGATTGATTTTGTGGTGAAATGATCTAGGATACTATTACTGAAAAAAAGAACAATTATTTCCATACAGTAACATTAGTTCTACATCAGAGAGCTGGAGAAAAATCTGAGGATGGCTCGTACTTAGGTTAGGAAGTAACCTATTGATTTGTGACTGGCTTAAGGTAAAGAAGAATCCATTAATTTAGGGGTCTAAAGGTCAAAGAACAAGGTTACTAGGCAGATTTGGACTAAACTTTCCAGATGGCTAGTACTTGGAGTTGGGTAGAAGCCATTTAATTTTGTGTTCAAAAGGTCTAAGGTCAAGGTCACTCTGAATTCATGTAGATTTTAAAACTGAAGTCATTTGACCCCAAAATTCAAAATGAAAATGTCAAGAGAGAAAAATGAAATATCAGTAATAATTAGATTTTGGACAAGCATCATCTTGTTTTTGTGTATGTTATTCATGGAGCAAAATGATATTCAAAATTTTAAGTCTTGACTTTAAATGAAAAAGCCAAGCAGACAGGTGTAACCATTTCTTGTCCTAATACATTATCTAATTATAACACCTTAAGAGAACTTCAACTTATTTGCAAATCCAGCTCTCCCTGATTAAAACTGTTTAGCAAAAGAGCTGAATGTTATCTGCACACTAAGGTGGCAGTTAGGTAGAGTGATCTTCCTATGATACTGGGATTGGAGTCAAATCCTGTGAAATCTCCACTTATTACTTCTGCTTGTGCTGAGTTCTCTACAGACAGAAGCCTTGCAAAAATCCATACAGGCAGTTTGGAAGTTTTCTACCATTAACAAGTTGGTGGAGTTTAATCTTCCAAGGGAAGTAAACTCCATCTATAAATTTACAACTTTCCTGTTCTTTCTTTCATCCATAACAAACTATCTGACTTTTCAGTGTTAAATCACTTTGATGTCTTCACACACTTTGTGCCTTTGGTACATACTTGCACACAGGTCTAGCCTTAGGCTGATTGGACTATCTTGGTAATTTTTTAATATATATTTATAGAGAGAAAGTAATTTTAAAGTGATGGAAGCAGATTTTAATTTCAATTTCATATAAAACTTTTTTAAAAGTTTATTTCTTAATGCCATACTCACAGGGGGCTCCATGTGTAAATCCAGGAGGCCCCACTAATATGATTCAAATCAGGCCCCACATTTGCTAAGGCCATTCCTATCCACACAGGTCACAATGACATCCCCTAAAATTGCTATAACTGTATTAATAAGTGTAGGTCTGGTTTATGATATAGAAAACTTATTTAATGTTGCTGTATATTTACTGCTATATCCAGATACATACATGTAAGTGTTCTGTATTATCTAGTCCTAGTGTCCACTTTATTTGTGTGCATGATGCCTTACTGATTTTACCTATATTGAACTTCATTGGGCCTTTCATACAGGTAACATTGTCTTACACTGGAAATTGTAAGATTCACTTCATAAGTATTAGTAATGATCCTTCAATACCATTTTTATGTGAAATTATGTTTTGTACTTTAGAAAACTCATTTTTCTTACTTTATAGCTTCTGCTGTGGTTGGATATGTATTTGTCAAGTTTCTATGCAGGCTTACTAATACAATCCATTTCATTGTTACTATAAGTGATGCTTCAGTGATTTTACTTGTATAGGCATTCAAAATATTGGCCTTCCTACTGGTAACTTATTACTAGTATCACCTGTACAGGCCACATGCACCCCATTACAGGTAACTATCATGGTATGTAGCTCTGTACAGAGACACCTAAGTTCTTATAACAGGATGCTTGCTGCACTACATCTCTGTATATTGTCTGCTCTATTTTCATCTTCCAGATTTAGACTATGGACATGACCAGACTGATAACCACTCTATTTACTCTGGTTGTAATTCTTTGAATACACAGACTTATGTTTTTATGTTTTATGGACAGAAGTCAATGGGTGGCTAAGCACTTCTTGTGTATGATGCCCAGCCCAGTGTCTCAGTATGTGTGAACTGTTGTTATACATCAGTTTAACCAGCATTGTGCTGCTAGGCACTTCCTGCAGATGATGTCCCAATTTTACAGGCTGACTTATTTTGCAAAGAAACAGCAAAGAATATCTTCTTTCCCACCTTCACAATCTCAACTGCCATGGTGGGATTGGCAAGGAAATCAACAAAAAAATTGGCAGGTATCTCCTCAGATTACAGGCCACTGGGAAGTAGTCCTAAATTTACAACTGTTGAAAACCAGTTATCCCAAACTAATGCAGACAAGAGGCATGGGAAGGACGATTTGTTTCATTAGCTTTTCTCCATGACACAATTTCTGTATCAAATGTGTCATGCCTCACTTATCACAGATCCTGGTAGAAGGAAGGCTCCAACTTTTCACAGCTGAATGAGGAAGATTTGTCATAATGACACATGAACTTGACAAGTTGTTGTGGTTTCCAGGAGACTCAGTATCATGTTCAGTACACCTCATTTGCCTAGGATTCCTTAGCTACAAACATAGCATTCTTCACTTGGTCAATAGATTAAGTGCATTCAGTCAACTCTTTTACACTCTTTGGTGCACAGTGGAATGCAACAGTGGGCCCTAAATGCCATCCATTTTGGAGACTACACACTCCCCACTCCAGGTTACTCTAATCAGATAATTAATCTTGGATTAATAACTTTATCAATCATTCCAGGAAATTGAGATATTCCCTCTTTTGCTTGCTCAATCACAACAAGAGGTTTTTTCATTCCAGCCTAGAGCCACTGAAGCTTTAAGCCTGGATCTTGTTAAAATATGCCCACAGAAACAGTTCTCAAAACCAGTAGTGGAGAAATTGCATAAGTGAGATGGTTCTCCAACGTAAAGGTGTACGAAGGCAATGGAATATATTCTCAGTGGTCTGCATAGAATATTTTATACCACTGCAAGTAGTCATACCACAATAGATAATTGTATATGGCTCTTCTGAGAACCAGCACCAGTCACAATTATTACCTACCATTCTATGATCACTGGTACACTTCATTATCATAGAAGAGAAATATCAGACAAATCAAAGACCTATCTGATCTTCTGTCCATATTTGATTACACTTGTAGGATCCATGCCCAATTAGAATCTATCATGGATACTAACTTGGCTGAAGAGGAGACAATTTGAATCACTCATAAGCCTTATTGGTTCACCTCTCATAGAAAATCTGCCACCTCATTGCATTGGCAAATTGCAAAATGGCTGGTAGAATTGGCAAATACATGCCCTACTAGTGAACCCATCTACATGCAGTTCCAACAAGATGAGTTGGCATCACTCATGATGACCTCTGCTTTTACTGCCAAGAACAGGCTACCATTAATGGGTAATCAGATTTTGGGAATAAATTCCTATTTACTCTGGACAGCATCATCTGGTGGTCTACAGGACCTAATGCATGATCAAAAGAGGTATTTAAGGAAGACCAAACCATTACATCGAGGGAGATTATGCCACTTCTTACTAATCACAGAAAGAAAGGACAATATATCAATATGGACTTTAATCCACAATAAAGTGAGTTATGTGTGCTGCATATAAGAAATAATTAATTTGCTTTGCACCTCTTTATTATGAAGTTAGGTCAGTTGCCACAAGCATGGTATGTAGGCGAAACATCTCTGTATTTCTGCTCTTGCCTTGGGATGGAGATACATGTCCAGCTTTTATCAGAGATCTTTATCCTAAAAGACTCATTGGTGGGACATAAAATCATGGTGCAAAAGGATTTGTGTGAGAGAAACATGTTCAGTTTTGATGATCTCTCAACTCATGCCTCTTCTCCAAAGATATTATGATTTGTAATTTATTTGAAGAAGAAACTGATTTTTCCAGCAACATATGAATTCACAAAATTTTGGTTCCAATTCTGGTATCAAGTTGAGATCATTTTAGCTGCAACCTAGGTAGACAGATGGAGAAGATCATGTCGATTGTGGACCTCTCTGCGCGGAACCCACACTGAGACTCTGGATACACTCTGTCGGCAAGCGTCTGCAGTCTGTTCAGGATGACTCTAGCGAAGACTTTACCCACGATGCTGAGAAGTGATATGCCCCTGTAGTTGTTGCAGTCACTTCTGTTGCCCTTGTTCTTATACAGGGTTATGATGTTGGCATCTCTCATGTCCTGAGGCACTGCACCTTCATCCCAGCACTGGCAGAGAAGATCATAAAGGTGTGTGAACAGCACACTGCCGCCACATTTGATGACTTCTGCTGGGATGCCATCCTTTCCTGGGGCTTTACCTGTGGTAAGTTTCTCTAATGCTATCTTTAGTTCTGTCTCAGTAGGTTTCTCATCTAGTTTGGTCAAACAAGGAATGTTTTCAATGGCGTTGAGGGCATTGTTGGTCACGTTATTCTCTCTGGAATACAGTTCGGAGTAGTACTCCACCCAGCGCTCCATCTGTTTGTTCTTGTCATGCATGATATCTCCTGCAGAAGACTTTAGTGGAGCTATCACTTTCTTCGTTGGACCCATTGCTTTCTTTATGCCATTATACATGTCTCTGATGTTTCTGTTGTCTACTGCTGACTGGATGCTCAGACAGAGTAGAAGCCAGTATTCATTAGCACATTGCCGTGCTAACCTCTGCACTTTGCTTCTGGTAGATCTATATGCATGTAGTGTCCTCATGCAGGGAGAACACTTGAATTCCAGGTGGGCACTGCGACGCTCTGCTATTGCTGGCATGAGTGTGGCAGAATTGGCGTCAAACCAGTCATTGTTCTTTGTCTGCTTCTTACCAAAGATTCTTGTGGCTGCACTGTACACAGTATCTCTGATGTTGTCCCATCTCTCTTTGGCACTGCCGTAGGGAGGTTCTGAACTGAACGCCTTGGAGAGGGCATTAGTGAATTCTTCAGCCTTGTCTGGATATGACGTCTTGATCTTCTCCATCAGGCAACTGCAGGAGAAATGCAGGGAACAACACAGACCCCTCTTCCTGGCTTTTATAGACCTCACCAAAGCATTTGATCTGGTCAGCAGAGACGGACTCTTCAAAATCCTGACGAAGATTGGATGCCCTCCAAAGCTGTTAAGCATGGTCCAGTCCTTCCATGAAGACATGAAAGGCACAGTGCAGTATGATTGCTCATCGTCCGAACCATTCAATATCCACAGCGGAGTGAAACAAGGCTGTGTCCTTGCCCCCACGCTCTTTGGCATCTTCTTCGCTGTCCTGCTTAAGTACGCCTTTGGGGCGTCCACAGAAGGGATCTACCTGCACACGCGTTCAGACGGCAGACTGTTCAACCTGGCACGACTGAAGGCAATGAGCAAAGTAAGGAAAGCAACCATTAGGGACATGCTCTTTGCAGATGATGCTGCTATAGTCACTCACACAGAAGCTGAACTACAACGCCTGATGGACTGCTTTGCTAAAGCATGTGATGAATTCGGGCTGACCATCAGCCTAAAGAAAACCAACGTGATGGCTCAGGACGCTGACCCTCCCAGCATAACCATTAACAACTACAAACTAGAAGTAGTCAGTGAGTTCACTTACCTTGGCTCTACCATCACCAACAACCTCTCACTCGATGCCGAGCTCAACAAGCGGATTGGAAAGGCATCAACAACTCTCTCTAGATTGTCGAAGAGAGTGTGGAACAACAACAAGCTGACATTAAACACTAAGATCTCCGTGTACCGTGCCTGCGTGCTTAGCACTCTTTTGTATGCCAGCGAAACTTGGACCCTGTACGCCTCTCAGGAGAAACGATTAAGCGCCTTTCACATGTGTTGTCTCCATCGCATACTTGGGATCACCTGTAGCGATCGTGTAACAAACAACGAGGTGCTTCAACAGGCCAAAATTCCCAGCATGGTCACACTTCTCTGCCAACGTCGCATCAGATGGCTGGGCCATGTGCATCAAATGGATGATGGACGGATCCCCAAAGACCGTATCTACTCTAAGCTTGCCTCAGGCAGAAGATCAATAGGACGGCCACATCTTCGCTTCAAGGATGTCTGCAAGCAGGATATGAAAGCTTTTGGAATAGAGGTCAACACCTGGGAAGAGCTTGCCCTGGACAAGTCCAGCTGGCGACATGCTCTGTACACAGGTCTGAAAGCCAGCGAGGAAAAGTTATGACAGCTCGCTGATGAGAAAAAATCTCAGAGGAAGAGGATGCAGTTCCAACCAAGACCTGAGTCATACTTCAAGTGTAGCAACTGCAGCAAGGATTGCCACTCCCGTGTGGGACTTTAGAGTCACAGAAGACGCTGCATAGCTACAAACTAGGACACCTTTCATGGGCGCATTTCCATCGTCTCTCGAGACTAACGGAAGCCAACCAAGGTAGACATAATTTATAGTGTTTTAGCTAAAATGTTTTAATTGGGATGGGGGGTTGGCTTGGTGAGGTAGTTCAAGTTCTAAGGTATTATGATCAAGTATTGTCAATGAAACATATTTAGTACAGATATTGGTGATTGATCTTTTTGGAAGAAGTTTTTCACTTTTTCATTATGTATTTGTATAGTTGTATATTAAGCAGAAATTATTATTTTAGGATTATTTTATACTTTGTTATACTGGTAACTTTTTTCCATATTCTGTTATTAACTCCTCCGATGATTTTAATGGAAAAAAGCCCACTGTTACAACTATGAAAATTATATATGGATCAGATATCTTATTTCTACTTCATGACCAATTCAATCTGATCATTGCATATTAAACTAATGCATCAGACAATACAAACAAAGCAGAGCTTTATAAAGGATGAACATCGCAATTGGTGACTAAATATACCCTATCATCATCTGTCAGCAGACGGTATTTAGTTATTTCCTCCTATTTTAACTTTTTACAAACATGCAAGAATCATCTTAGCATCTAAGTTGTCAACTAATGGACCTTTTCTGCATATCCTGATAAGTTCTGTTAACTTACCATGATCAAATCTAGACATAGCTTTTGTTTTGAAATGATTCTAAATAGAAAGGCTATTGTCACAAGCCATACTTATAAGAGGTGCTGTGATGAGAATATATTTGGGTAATACACAGGAATCAGAAAATGTCCCTTTTTTGGTCAGCTTGTTCCTGACACTTTTTTCATGGATTTTTTTTTTTGCAGAAGTCATTAACTACTATTTTAAACAACCTGTTTCATTCTGTCATTGTCAACATGGACATCATGGTTTCCAATCCAGTGACAGGTAATCTCTTAGTCCTGCAATCCATGAACTGATAGTGATAAACCAGATTAGTATGTTGGGAGATATCTGGGATTAAGGATTCTGTGTGCTTTGAAGGTTATCCATGGATATTCCTATAACCTGTATTCAATGTTTTTCTTAAGATTGTCTGTGTAGCTGTTTGCAGCATTCTGAAACTATGTTCTAATCTGTTGAGTGTCCACCATTTTTATTCCTAATATTTTTTCTCAAATCAAATCATATACATTAGGTAACACCATGTTTTCCAGTTTTGTCTAATTAGGATTTGATGGGCATTAAAACAACTTTGACATCTAATCAAACATTATTCGAATCATATTTGACTTCATCTATCTTGATCATAAATGCCAAACTTACTCTTAAAAACAACCTAATCTTGATTGAATCATGCACATCTAAGTGTGACATCAGTGAGCCGATAATTTTTCTCAGTTCATATTGGTTACTTATATTCTGTATTATAGACTGATAAGATGTAAACAGTCCTGTAGTATGTTAAATATTCCTCAACACTAAGTAACTTTGGAGTTGTAAAGCCAAATGACTTGTGGACTTTAAAACAACATAACTTTGCCAATGTTAAAGATATCTGGCTGGATTAGGTGTCAAAATCAAGGTTAAAAATCAAATTTTATGACTAATTCAATAAAATGTGCATATCTATTACATCTTTTAAAATGCAGGTACAAACAGGTAACAACAGGTAAAATACAATTATTTTATTACCTCTTAGAAAACTTAGAATGTTCTCAAAACTTGTTCAATTGACCCTAGATATACTAGTGAATAATCACAGTAGCAACACAAGTCTTTCTTTCATGGTGTCCATAATATATAAAATTCTATAAAATGAACCAAAATGATCTCCAAGGTGAGATCTGTCCACACACCTAAGTGACCTATATCGCCTCTGCCACATTTGATCGTCGCATTGAAGTTCGTTAAATGGACAATTTTTTCAAAAACTTCATCTGAATAGAATATTTGAAAATAATCCGAAGCTTTCCTGGAGCCATATAACTCTCGGGTGTGCCCAACTCTTTTCAGAAAACTGAAACAAATCTCTTTGGTTTTCGGGCTTTGTCCAAAAAAAAAAAACCCACGTGAAGCGTACAATTCCTCTGGTTCAAAACCTTTAAAGTCATCTTCATCGTCATCACTGTCACCCACAAGTGGATTTTATTGTCTCTCCATACGTCTTCTCTCATTGTCAAACAAATTTATCAGGTCAAAATTATTTAACTCTTTCGAAAACTCTCCTCTAAATCCTTCAAACGCCGCCATTTTGGATACAAATTTCAGCATTTGGAAAACACGTTAAAAGTTCCTACTTTGTTCGTTATTTCTAGTTGTATACAAGCTAAACACACGAGATAATCCAAATATAGCATCTACATTACCAGATGGAAGTTATTAGAGGTACCCCGAAAGATATTTAGTCTGGTACTATAACGTTAAAGAAGAACACTGCCCTAGACCGAAAACTCGGTCCATAGTGTTGACAGATTTATTTCCCCTGGACCGCATATGCGGTCAGCCGTGATGAAAGGGTTAATTTATTTTGTATGCTTGACATTTGTTAGTGTTTGAGGGTAGAATATAAATGGTTTACATGACTTCTGTAATTTTTTAAAAAGTTGTATTCTAATATTTGAGGTCAAGGTTTAACCTTGTGTACAAAATTTACAATGTTCTGGACAAGAAATTTTGACCCACATCATGGTTACTCTTTTGTATCATGTTTTTATACAATATTCAGGCAAAAAAAAAAAATTAATTCCACCTTTATGTTCATTCTCTTGAATTATTTTCTATTGGATTTAGATATATTTTTGACTGCTCTGGTGGTCTAGTGGTTAGAGCATCCACCTCAGACACTAGAAGTCGTGGGTTTGATCCCAGGCTGAGACATACCAAAGATTTATAAAAATAATACTAACAGCTGCCTTACTTGGCATTCAGCATTAAGAGTTTATTGCTAGGACTGGTCAGCCTGGTGTCAGGATAATGTGACTCTTGGTTGGCTATTGCATTTAATGAAAACTTTTTGGTTGCTTTTCTGTCTCTGGCATGTGAGACATAATACTTTATGGAACACTTAATTTTGATGGTATCATTTCTAAGAGATGAGTATTATTGATATCTGATAAATATGTTCATATTTCAGGGATAGGAAAGAAAGGAGAGCTGCTTAAAATTCCCCGCAGACTGTTTAGAAATCATCTATATCTCACAGGAGATGCTGTCTATCCAACTGAGGAAAACATTCAGGAATATCATATACCATTCAAGGTAAGACTTTTCTAGATAATGAAGTTTTATAGGCCCATCTTAAGTTGGTTGTAATATGTTATTGTGTTTGTCAATCAGTCCATCACTAATCCTTTGGTTTGAATACTTTTGTTCTATCCTATTTATAACTGTGTAAGCCTTATAGATATTTAATAGGACTTTACCATGATAAATAATCTTTTAAAAAATGTCTCATTATCCAGGCAGCATTTTTGATTAGATGAGAGAAAAGTTTAATACTCTTTATTGACAGCAATTAATTTAGTCATAAGAGGTTAATTATGAATGAAATCATTGTAATAATTGGTCTCGATTTTGCATGATGTTTTTTCAAGCAATTTCATGTTGATTTTGTGGGTTTTTTTAAGATACCATCTAAAAAAATAACCACTTACAACATTGTTTTGCATTTTTGAACCAGAAGAATAATAGATATTTTTGTCAGATCAATGTATCAGGACTTTGTAACCAAATATGGTATGAAATTTCAGTTAGGTGTGGTATGAGACTTTAACCAAATATGGTATGAGATTTCATATGGTATGAAAGGCTTTAACCAAGTGTATTATGATGCTCTAACTAAATATATTATGAGGCTTTGTAGTAAGGAGACTTCAATCAAGTTTGATTTTTTGGTGTTTTTTGACTAAATTTGACTTGAGTTATGACCTAGTTGGACTTCAGGATTTGTATATTTTGGGTATTGAACTAAGCTTTTCTAAATTGTACTATATTAATGGAGGTATTTATGTCATTGTGACACATTACAGTTAACATTATGCCTGTATATGCTTCTAAAGTAAGTATTCATGTATTTTGCAGGAGCTTTATGGGGAAGACTTACTAAAGACTAAATCATCAGCATGGGCAGATAGGGTAAGTCTTAAATATTGCAAGCACATTGATAAACCTGTCCTAGTAGTTTTTCAAAATATAGAAATTTCAGTAAAACAGAATTTTAATAATAGTCTGTTATGTACATCTATAGTACATATAGTATTTTCATAATAATAGATTTTACAAGGGATTATTTTAGTTAATAACATATTTAATGCTAAGATCCTAATAATGGGTTATACTATAAAGTTGTGTCATGGATAGTGTGTAGTATATAGTATGTAGTGAGTAGTTTATTCATAAAATTCCACAAGGACAATGAAGTTTCAATAAGCACAATTAGAATTAGTATTCTTAATATATTGTTGGTGTTGCTCTTCCTTCAGCAATTATTACTACATCACAACCAGTTATGTCTGTTTACATAATCTTCCTTTTGGGACACAAGTTAAAGGCTACAATATAAATATAATGATTTCAGTTACTCATTTTGCCTTTCCTGTTTACTCAGTTTTATTTTTAACTTTGTTTAAATGTTCTTTGAAAAATGCTGATCATATACCCTCCAGTTTATTTGTAACCCCTTACTGACTTTAAAAATGAAAATCACCAAGGATATAAAAATGTACAGTAATTAGTCATTTCAATCATCAATTTATAATTTCTTCTTTAAATACGTTACCCAATCATAATACCTTATGAAAACTACTACTGCTACACAAATCCAGCCCTACCAGATGATACTTTTAGCTCAAAAAAGCTAAAAGTTATCTGCCCAATCTAGGTGTCTATCTGGCAGAGTGATTTCCTCATGGTATAGCTATTGGCAACAAATCCCATAAATATCTCAGTTACTACTAACACTCATGCTTAGAAAAGATCTCACAGAAACTACATTCAGCTTTGGAAGATATACTATTACCAGTTGGAGGAGACTTTTCATTCCTAAGAAAAGTATACTCCATCTGTATATCCAACTTTTCTCTCTTTCTAACACCAACAAAGTTCTGTTTGAGCGTTACAGTTTTCTAACACTTTGTCTTTTCTCACATTTAATAGTACTTAATTAATTGCTTGGGTAGTCATCAGTGTAAGTTTAGGATAACTTTGGGCTACAATCATTTTTAATATGTGTGCAAGTCTCAATGTCTATAGTAAATTCTTTGTATATGTATAATTTCTTTATTACTGGGTACATATGGGTGAGATTTCTATACCAATATATTCTTAGCATCCAGGTGTCATGCTTCATTGATTTTTCCTGTAATGATGTAAATCAAAAATCTCATCAGCCGCAAATCTACATGATCAGAGACAGTGTGGCAACCAAACTCATCACCACAGGGCTTATCATTACTGGTGATTCCTATTGGCCTTGTCACCTCGGAGTTCAACTCTATATCTATTTCGGAACAAAGAGGGAAAGAGCTAAACAAACAGCTGAAAGTTTTCTCTTGCACAGTACATGTATGGACTAGTAATGTGGATTAAATGTCATGTAATCCATCTCAACCTAATGAATCGGACGATGTTTTCCCAACACAAATGGTCTATTTCCATTTTGACTGGCCCTGGCCACCTACTGGGGATTATCCGGGGCCAAGACGACAAGTAATTTATGCTCAGTTACCAGAAGGCAGGATATCATCCAGTACATCGAACCTAGCCTATGCAGGCTATTACATAGACCAGTCTGAATTTTATATTGCCTCAAGACACATTTTTTATGATGATATTCTTTACAAGAGATGTCACTCCATAGATTATCAAATCTTTGCCTTGAGAAGAGACTCCTTAATCAGAGACTGCTTGGAAGTCACAGTTTCAAATTCAGGGCACTATTCAAGTTTAGTGAGCAGCAGGCCTTGACACTCTTCACTAGCCAAATCTCAGACGACAGAGGAGACATTAGCTTGACCTCATGCAAGCAAAGATAATGATGCTTGTTATCAAGTGCCTTTGTTGGTTTTAGATTATGCTATGTAGATCAAAGATACAGCATTCCATGGAGGAAGTTTACCAATGGGATGTGTTGAAATTTGAAAACTCTTAAAAGCATTGGTTAAAGGAATTGTATTAAAGTCAACTTAATTAAAGTAGAGATAGATGATTATTTTCATTTCATCTCTGAACGTCAAAATAAAATTCATTCCACGCGACAAAACTTGACCGAGTCATATGCTATGGTACAAGAGTATGACATAAGACCCTTTCCCAAAATCAACCGGTTAAAGGGGGAAGCTTGGCCATAAGTGATTGTTCAAAGGAAAATTAATTATGGCATGATTAGCAGTCTTAACAATCTAAAACTTCTACGGAAAAGATTTAGGAAGCAGTCTATTCCGATTGGTTAATAGTAATTTATGGGCGTAACTTTGTAAGGAAATAAGTTTACTTTGGAAAAATTCTTCAGTTTTCAATCTTTCGTAAGGAAAGTAGTTGAACTCCAAATTTGTAACAAGTACGTTTTTGTTATTGAGTAAGGGGCCAGATAGTTATCTCAGATAGGAGAAACACTATATGTGAGGTTCGTAGAAGATGAATAAAGAAACGGCAAAAGGAAAACAGCTTTCCTGAACTCTCCTGAGAAATCCCTGAATCAATCACAGGACCAGAGCAAATTCTAAGCCGAAATATAGGTCCAGAGACGATTGTTAAATCAGAGTTTGACTGACAAGAGAGAGTCCAAGACCAGACAACTAGACAAAGATTGGAAGTCTCGATGTCCGCATAAAATAGGTGATGAAGTCACTCATCACTGCATTCAAAGATCACATCTTGTAGGCAATGAAGATAGAATTCTGTCGCTGACAGTAATCGTAACAGTAAAAAAAAATTGTATTTTTTTTTATTTGAGTACATGTTAGTACATTTTTTTCTTTTTTGTAACCAAATAATTGATTTCTTTTCATTTTAAATTCTGTTGTTAAACAGATTAAATTTTATATTTGTTCATTGAAAGGGGGCTCGTTGTGTTTATTTCTTCAATATACTTGTTCAGAGATCTGCATTCTTCTTTCTGTCTATCCACCACTGGGTAAATTACACTGCGGGAGGTCATTCCCTAGCAGCAAACCATTGTGAAAGAGGTCGGTGTGTTTGAACGCCACCAATTTATCACATTATTGGAGGTCTCGTTCCGGGATATTTGAACAGTGGATAAAAGCAGATCTAAGCATATATTGAAAGAAATACAGCACTGTATCAGTGATAGATTTTATTAGTTAAAATAAGAAACTATGAGTGTGAATTGAATCAATATCTATGCTTATCTATGTTTTGAAATTATGCATGATTTGTGAATTTCTTAAATGCTGTATGACATTGTAAGAAATTAAGATTCCATACCTAAAATTACTGAAGCATGGTTGGTTGTCCGTATTTAAGTAACCCAGAAATATTTTGCCTTAGTACTCTTAGAAGAGATCATTAAGGAAGTATCCCCAGGGTAATTTGCACTTGTGTTGCAGACGATACAAATTTAGGGAGAATTCATAGTTTGGTACTGCCCAAAAGCCGTTTAAATTATTTTTGTGATTTTTAAGTAAGTATGTAGGTAAGACTTTACTGAGTTAGGATACTTGTAGGTATTCCAAGGGTAGTTGTTTTCTTGAAGGCAGAAAACAGGTTTGTGATAGCTAATCTAGGTAAGTGAGTTAATGACAAGACCGATAGACAAGAATGACACCTTTAAGGCAATTAGCGAAAAAATGTAAAGCTTTGGGATCGGATCTAGGTTATGAAGGGACCCAGTTAGCCGAATTTGTATTCATCAATCTTTTCCTGACTCCAATACAAATATGTGCAAACTCTACATACGCATTACAAAAGTGCTGGTTACCATAAAGCAACCTATAACGACTTATAACATTAATGCTGCTGAACTAGCAATCTACATAATCGTATGTAACTAAAGGTTTTTTTCTCAAACAAGCACATAAATGAAACACTACAAAGTAATTCTACATATTAAACCCAGTAATTGGGTAAAATATAATATCAGTACTTACAGTTAAGGCACTGTAATGTTTGCAAGAATAAAGCAGATATCTACCATTGAAGTGTCCATTCTTTGGACCCAAAAAAGTGAGTTTTCTGTCGAGTTACATAATTGTTTGACAATGCTGGCAGTGATTGTTCACACATCAAACACATTGAAACAAGTCCCACATTTATACATCTGGTTAGCTTAGACTTGCAGAATATGACATACTGGTGTCAGTGACTAGTCAGTCCAATTTAATTTTGGGGGTCCAAATAATTTAGTACTGCTGTTATGCAGGAAATCTCATCCTGTTCATCCCACTTTATATTTTTCATCAATTAATTCATGTGGAGTAATGTTGTAGAACAAACTGTTACCAGCATTTCTGCCAGACAAAAATCACCCTCTTCACATGCCAATTTCATGGATGAAACAATTACCTGGTCTGCTGTCAGAAAACAAAAGACAAATCTGTCAGTTATAAAACAAGGAACTGCTGAGACAACCAGGTGTACAAAATCAAAGGTGGAATGAATATTGTGTTGAAAGTTACAAATTTGTGTTTACGGTAAGCTGAAACACAACAGTAAAATGTATCAATGGTGATCAGTTAAGCAAATAATACAGTATGCTTGTTATGTGTCTTGTATAAATAAAGATGTGGTTCATTTCAAATAATTTACATCATGTTGGCTCATTTATTTCTCTGTAAAAATGGTATTTTGTGAGTGCTTGGGTAAAAAAAAATAATAGTATAGATGTCTTTTTTAAATGTGATTTAGTAGAATGAGATTTGGTAAAAACGATAAATAAAGCAAAAATCTGCATCTATTATTTTTGGGAATAAATAAGGATATACAATTTGCATTGTGTTAGTACTGGTCTGTACCACATGGGCTCATATCATTGATTACAATTTAGCTATCAGTCATACACATAGTGAATTATGTAAGTTATGTAAATTATGTATGTTTTTATTTTGTTTTATTTTTTTAATGTTGGAAACATTGGAAAATATGCACATACATGATAATAACATTAATACAATCATAGTTGTAAATTCTTGAATGAACAAAAGCCAGTCACTTATGTATGCAGTATGGCAATCTTGCCAATTTTGTCTAGACGAGTTGTTTACATTTGTAAGTGTTGGGACACCAAAACTGCTATAATTTTAAATGCATATAAATTTAAGAACACAAAAGAATAATTTTTTTCATGTCTGAAGACTTACAGTGATATTGCGACAGAGAAATATAATTGTTTTGCTAACTGCACTTTTCTTGTCTCAGTGTAGTCATCTCAGACCAGTCATCTCAGTCTAGGTGTCCATGCGCTCACTAAGTTCACCTTTTTTTCTGCTGTGCTTAATGTAATTGTTCTAATTTCAAATGTATAACAAAAACATAGTAACTTAAGGTAAATCCATCTTTGAGAAGACACCATACAAAACGATTTTGAGAGAGACGTAGACTCACATGCACACAATATCCAGCTTTTAGGTATTTTGATAGCTTGTTCCATACAGCATGGTCAATTTTATCCTATATGCAGGCCTTGCTCATTACATTTTCAGGTCAGCATCATTAAATGTAGGTAAAGCTACCTAACTAGTTTTAAATACTTTGTGTGAAACAAATTATATATTGTTAGGTACATTTAATGATGCTGACCTGAAAATTGACAGTACTAGAGATAGGATAAAATTCTCAATGCTGTGTGAAATGAACTATGACAGAAAACAATGATCTATCCACATAGACTATAAACCTATACACTTCATGGCCTCCCAACTCTCTTAACAACTGCAGAAAATTTAGCAACAGACAGTAATGTCAAACATGATTTATTCTAATTTTGTTAAGCATCTAAATTATGCCTCCATTTGAATAAAAAATATTGTCACCTACATTATTTAATGACTAATAATGCACTTACTGGCCAGAAGGAATCATTTATCCATTTATGCATGAACTATACTGGACAAGTATTCTTTCTTTCTTTAAATGGTAATATTGGGTGAGAAGAAGAATCATCGTTGGGATATGGAATGAGACAAAGAAATCCAAGTCGTTGGGTTACATTATCTGTCTCCCAAGAGACTTGCCCAAGTGGGGAGACAGATAATGTAACCCTGTGATTGGGATTCCCTTGTCTTAGTCCAAATCCCAGCATAGATTCTATATATAACAATTCCTCCTTGATTGTGGTCATATTGATGTGGATTTTCACCAAAAGACTTCTTGTGATACCTAGTTGGACCAAAAGGAAAATGTAATTAAGCTGACATCCAATATGGCCAGAATGGTAGCCATCTTAAAATCTTATTATTGCTACACATCAGAGGAAAGTCATATCAACATGGGCTTCCCTCTAGGTGATACATTTTGATATTTAGCTGGTTCTAAATTAAAATGGCAACAATCTGCCCTCCAATATGGCTGCCTTGTGGTTATTATGAAAATCTTGTTGCTCATTACTACACATCTTAAATGGATATTAAATATTGACATGAAGTTTTTATGAAAGACTTTGGTGCTTAGATGGTCCTAAATGAAAAGGGTGCTGATCAGACTGCCTGTATGACCACTATAACAACCATAGTGAAAATCTTGTTGTCTTTCATCCTAAATGGTGGATTATATTCAGACGGGGCTTTCACCAAAGACTTCTAATAATCTTATTGGTCCTGTATGAAAACAGTCATGATCTTGCATCCTCTGTGACTGCTGCAAATGACCCGAATAGTAGATTTATTGATTGATCATTGATAACATGGTTTCAGCCAAATCTCAGGGAATATTAAATTACCCAGGTTTTTGTTTTGTTGGACTGATGTGATAATGGCTTTGATTCATAATTAACAACAGGAATGAACGGTAGATTGCCAATAGAATATAACTTTTGAATGAAATATTAGTACCCTGGTAAATAAGGAAGATTACAGATTATAATATATCCATACAAGGACGATTACAATTGCCTTGTAACCTCACTCACACACTTGCACAAACACACTTATGCCAAAACAACACATTATGCACTTGCACAACATTATTATTTAATCCAGTCTTGCTTTGCCTTACACATGTAAACTTATTCACTCATAACAACAAAGTCTTTAATTTTGTTGTATAGATTCTTATTATTGCTATAGGAATTTTATGATGACTTAAGCCATCTTAATAACATTTTGTTGTTCTTGACAGATGAAGGAAGGATCTTTCTGCAAAACAAAGCGATTCTTTGTTGTTAATCATGCATGATTTATTATTTCTTTCACAAACATACATATTACTAGCAGTAGTATCAGGGCAGTGTTGATCATTTCCAGTAGGAATCACTCAAATTCAGGCAAGCCAAGGCCCACCTGACCATGTTGTACAACATAACGAACAACCTAATGGACAGATACTTAACCCTAGGATATAGCCAAACTAATCACATATTAAAGTAAGCATCAACAATCTGTTTCAAAGTTCAGCTTTTTTCCATGTACAATAGGGACTTTGAATTAATTACCATCAACAATGACAAAAAATCTTGACTTGGTATTGCACAAGCAGGAGCTTTCCAACAAAACATTCTAATGCACTATTCAGCTACAAGTAAGACCTAGTGATTCTCAGGGCTATGCATGTTGAGGGTCATCTATCTTATCACCACCATGGTTACTCGATTGGTCTGAGTATGAAGGGATGGAAATGTAGACAAACACTTTTACTTACTTTACCTTTCCTATCATTACTCATATCTTTCTTATTGATACCTTCCTATCTTCTTGGCCAAGAACCTCCCTTTCATAGTTATGTGTGACTGCATCAACATATTTATAAATACATATGGGTAAAAAACACAATACCAAAAAAGAAGATACAAATTCATACATATTGATTTATTCATTATCTTCTCATATTTATTTTGTCAAGAATTATTCTCTTTGCCAGTTTACATATTCTGTTTTAAGCAAAGAAATATACCTAACAAACATATTAAGTGTTTTCACCATTATTTAAAAAGTTAAACAAATTCCTATATCCTACAAAATCTCTGCCTGTTTGTAAACAATGTAATGTGGGCAATATTTTTACTTTAAATAAAAGGTTTTCATTTCTAAGTCCAAATATCAAGGCTAAATTGAAATTATTAAAATGTTCATCTGCGTATATAATTAAAACATAATTTATATTCTTGGTTCCAGACTTTATAAACTACAAAATATTTTACATAAAAATTTTTTAGGTTAAATTTCATTTTCAGATTTTTAATCTATTACCAATCTCACATTCAGTCTAAATCATTATTCAACAGGTTCAGTCTGTACAAGTCACTCCCTCTTTTGTCTATCATCCTCTGTGATCAAGTTGGCACATTTCAGTATTCTGGTAAACGAAGCATAGATTGTTGGACATTGGCAATAAAAAGTGACCATGCAGATGGAATATGACCTTGAAACTGAAATAGAACCAACTTCATGCTTCAGTTCACCTAAATTCACTGATAATAAGATATGATCAGTATTGACAACCATGCCAAATATATGTATGTAATCTTTGATTGTGCTGGCAATTTTGTTGTACAAAATACCCAACTGGGCAATGAGAATTTCAATTTAAGAGTCAACATCCCATACTGCAAGATGGAACTAAAATGAGCCAATTAAAGGATACACACAATAGTAGCATAACAGTATTTCATATACAATCATGGCTTCCCCAAAAATATTGATTTTTGAAAAATAATATTTTCTCCTTTTAAATAGTTATATTTGCATGTATGGCAAAATTGCAAGAATCATGGTACTATATTGTATAACATCTATGCTATGTATGATTTTTGAACTTTTTTATATAAATATATATGAATTCAGGATATTTCTTATGAAGATGCAGGCATTGTTGTCTTCTTATAAGATTAACATACCGTATAATTGTTGTATTTATTGGTGTTCATAGTACACACTACAGGTCTTACAAGTATAATATACAAAAGTATGTAAAATGTGTGCATTACAGACAAGAATAGTTTGCAGATTTCTGTGGATTGTTGTAGTTATAAATTAGTGTTGATTGGTAATACGTGGATTATATGATTATCAAGACAATGTTTCAGGAGTGATCTGTATAGTGATTAGTTAGCAGTTTGCTGGGATGACTAGTTGATTGACACTTGTTGATAGGTCTGTTCATAAATATGAAATGGTTGATCATTAAAACTGATCCCTGGAGTAGAGTAGATTTGATGGGAATTCCTTAATCTTGATTATTCATAAGTCTTGATACATCATTCTTTTATTCTTTCTCAGATGGTTGTTTGGTGTGCCTGGCAATAATAATTGTTTTGGAACCATCAGATGTTATTAATAATGACATGTATGTGTATGCTGGAGAGAGGACAGCATTGCTTTGTTTGTTTGTCTGCTAAAGCCTAGATTCTAGATATAAAAGTCACTATATTCCATTGAATTTACACTTGTCAAATTGAAAAAAAAATATTGTGTATCATTTCAGACTTGGATGCAATTAGCTGGCTTATGTTTGAGGGTCCCAATGAGTGGAGACAATCGATGGATACTGAATAAAACACACATCAGAGTAGCTTTGAGAAGAATGGTAAAGTTTTGGGGAGGCTGCAAATTTATATATGATCTACACATGATTATGTCATGATTTGAATGCTCTTTAACTTCAAGGGTTCATGGGTATCTGTCATTTTTGGAAGTCCCAGTCTTCAGTATTGAAAATCCCAAAATGTTCAGTGTTATTATAATTCTAAATTTCTGTGGTTTGAACATATTTGTTTTCTCTCTGCTCTGTTGTATTGGTGACAGCCAGGGAGTATTAAAAAGAAAAAGGGTTTTAGATGTTAGTGCATAATAAATTTGCAGTTTTGATTGGGCAGAAAGAGAAGTAAAGATCCAATGGAGTCCAGAAACTTAAAGTTGTATGATCGTAAGTTGAGAAATAGAGTTAATAGAGTTAGCATATCACAGAAAGATATCTAATTAATTACAAGAAAAGAACATCACACCTAATTAATATCAGAAGAATAGTGATGTTCATTACATTATTTATCTTTTACTCAGAATGCACAGGCACAGTGCTTAGTGAAATTGTTTTTGGACATGGGACCAGGGCAGTTAGCTTTTTAAAAAAAGCACTTGCTCCAATTTGAAATGCACTAGGTCAACAGTTGGATAATATTTTACGGTTATTTTCACAACATTGAATCTGCAATACTTCAAATAAGAACAAAATATAGAAATGATATAAAATGACAAATTGTTTGTTTACTTCAGAACAAATTGTGTATAACTTTGTCTACTAAAATTTTGATTTGATTTCATTAAATCCATTTTAATATCAGTAATATGACATCTGTCACATTTGTTTAGCTTACTCTTTCTGCAATGAAAAAACCCTTGTCCATCCTAGATACACCATCTACCTATTCTAAAATTCTCAGAACACATTCATCTACCCAGTCTGACTCCATATCATAGACTCATGTACACTTCCACATCCATTCTTTTCTGGACAGAATCTTAAGTCACAATATTGAACACAGTGCTTGCTTACAGAAAAAAAGTACCTGAGTGATTATTATGCTGTATCAGATCCTCATAGTCATATCTCTTTATTTACAAAACATTATCACTTAATCATGAGAAAGTTTGTTTTGATAGTTTAATGACAATTTTTCATTACTGTATGGATGATGAACTATATGTATCAGAGGGATTGTCAGAATTATTCCTTTTAATGTTTTCAAGTAGAGTGTTTATATTAGGGTCTGTGTATTAATTTCATTAATATTATTGATTGCAATGTTTTAAACAAACATCTAATTAATCAGACAGTGACCTTTGTAGAGATTTATGTTCCTCCTTTCATAATTTAATGGTAGTTGCATTAATAATAATGTTTCTCTCTTCAGTACATGAATAAACTCAGTTTTTTTAAAATCCATCATAGACACAACCCTTGTTATTATAGATTATCATGTTTTTTGTAATCCAAACATTGTTTCAGAATTTTTGTCAAATATATCATAAAGTGTGAGTATGAATAGTACAAGCAAAATCTTATCACCTAAGGTGATAGAACTGAGCCCAATTATTGAGTTGATTACTCTCAACACTTCAGGGAGGGTCAACATTCTCCAGGAACCCTGGTTCAATTAATTAGCAGTTCATGCAAAACCAAGAAGGTTTTGTGATGTGGCACTTTTAGATTGGAGGAAGGTTATTAACACAAATCTAGATTACCATTGACTGTAGCTGGCCAGTCATTGACTGATCACCATTTACTGGTTACAGACCACTGGTCACCAGGTTCCAATCACAACACTGAGCACCAGGTCTCATATACCAATCATTGAATGATGAAGTAAAAGGGACATAGTGGCATGTTTCATAATTCTTTCTCAATTTCAGTAAAAATAGCATGGAATCATAAACTGATATAATACAAACAAATGATATGCAAGCTTTTCCTGTAAATGTTCCATAAAATCACTGTTTTCTTTGTCTTAGAACATGACAGTGATTTTTTGACAATATGAGTTTTTAAAATTTGTTGAATTTATCCACACTATTAAAGGCTATGCTGTATCAGTGTCAGTTCATGTAATAAATGAAGTGATTTTCATGAAACAAAAAGGTTACTTAGTTCATTGCTTTACAAGCACCAGGTTAGGAGTACCATTTTTACGCATAGTCAGCTGCTACATATGTTAGCAAATCATTCAGGAAGATGTCGGGCAACAATGTTACTTTTTAGCACTGATGTTTTAAAAGAAATATTAACATCTAAGCAAAGCATTTTTGCTTTCCCAAATGTTAAAGCAGTAGAAGCTTTAGAGTCATAGTCATAGGCCAAGTCCATAGTATCATGCACTTATCTGTTCTAAATGGCTCCCTTCAGTCTTCTGTTATTTTGCAATGGTTAATAGAGACTTTAGCAAAGATATCATAGCCTGAATTGTCTGCTGTCGTGGCATTGACAACAGAGCTACTCCACAGCAAAGATGTCACACTGGACACTTCAAAGTTTTTGTTAGAGCAAAATCTTGGAGCTTCACCCCTGGAATCAGAGACTTTATTTGTAGCCTCATTCCTGCTTTTGGATCTCAGGATTTGAAAGACCATCAACATATATCCCTTGCTTCAGTTACTAACCTTTTGAAACTAGTCAATAAGCAAGCACAGGAAGATCAAGTCATGAGGCAGACTAATTTCCAACACAAGGGTATACAATCACAACAGCAACGTCTAATAACTTCTTCCTTTTTCCCAAGCAGAGCAGTGGGGTCATTCATAGGGATGCCTCACCTGTCCTGCACTGTAACCTTCTTCCTTTAATACCAATTGGTATTCTGTTAGCGCTCTTTTCAGAGGCCTGATTAAACATCAAGGAAGATTGGTTTGATCCTTTCAATAGTGTAGGAGGGTATACATACGCATTTCAGAGAACTTGCTCCTCTTACAAGGACTTCCATCCTTATTCCATCAGTCAAATGTAATCAAGTTAAAGGAAAAGGTGTGCACCCTTCATAAGGAGGCATTAGAGAGGCTTCTGACATCGAGTTGCCTGAATTTTACTCATGGATATTATGTTACCCACAAAAGTTGGGAAACTGAGGTTGATTTGATATCTTTTGCCCAACTAACAAATTTTTGAAATTGGGATGTTATATGATGGAAATGGCAGCATCTTTACAAAATGCTCTCGGCTCAGGAGATGGGGCAGTTTCCCTCAATCTGCAGAATGCTTATTTCCGCATCCCTTTCTTTCCTCAGTACATAAAGTATTTCTGTTTTTAGATCAGTCAGGAAGTATTTAAATTCTGAGCCAAGCCATTCTAGCAATGGGAATAGCGTCTCCACTCATGAGGTATCTGTGGATTTCTTTTATCAAGTACTATGACAACTGGCTAATGCATGACAGCAACAAAAAGTCTATACTATGTCATATGACCTGCTGTGGGTCTGTAGTGACATGGTACTTGTTTCCAACCTAGTGAATTTGGATCTCATTCTTTCTCAGGATTTAAGTACATAGGAATGAATTTTATGAAATTTTCTGGTCAGGCTCATGTTCACCCAGAAAGGAAAGGTAAAATTGGGATTGTTGAGGACAGGCCAAGACTTTGTTGTTAGCTTCACTTTATCTCTTCTAGGAGTCTTGAACTCTGTTGCAGATTTGGTAGCCCAAGCAAGATTTCATTTATATACTCTTCAGTTTCTTCTGTTCGTGCTCAGGAAACCACACAAGGATTCAAACTGAATTTCGCTAGGATCAACATTTCAGTACCACCTCAACCATCAAGATTAAATTTTGATGTCAGTTTCTTTGAACACCAGTAAACCCACTCCTATTTATACACAAGTGTGTCAGATTTAAGGTGGGAGGCTTATTTAGAACCAGAAGGAGTACTTCTATGCCATTTCTTACAGGAAGAGAGTCTTTTGCTTAATAAACAATTTGGCAATGAAAGCTGTGTTTTTCACCTTGAAAATTAGACATGGATTGTGTCATGGGGCATTTCATCATGGTCTTCTCAGACATCACATACCACTGATGGTACTTTCTCTATGCATGGAAGTCTAAAACCTGCTATGCTATACAGAGTATGAAGCCTCCAACAAGACCTCCCAAACCTTAAGAAAGCATAACAGTATCTTTTTTATTTTTGAGTAATACATATTTTTTTTTGATGGACTGAATATACAAGATATTTATGTTTGGTAAGAATTTGTTTATTTGAGATAACTTTACCATATTTTCCATAAAGGCATGTTATGTCAGTGTGCAGTTGTTTTTAGCAAGAATTAAAGTCTCCTGTCTGTAATTATATTTTCTAATGTTTACAGTGTTTAAGGTGCTCTGTTTTGGATACATGAATGTTAGAAAATTGTTTATTTAAAACCAGCTGGAAATGTTTAGGATAACCTTAGCTAGGATTAGTATAGTAACTCTTGCAAAACCATCTCTTACCAAATTGGCTGGTGCCAGACTGACCAGTAACTCCAAAATGGCTGATTCCAAATTGTCCAGTGCCATAAAATCCTGCTTTCTTTCCATCCCTGATAAAAATCACCAATCTCAGTCACATCTGTGCTAGGGATGTTCAACTTAGACTCCTTCAATGCCCAGTTAGGGCTCTTGAATTCTATTTAGCAATTAATAGAGGGAGAAGGGAGGAAGGAAGGAAGTATTTTCTCCCCTTAATAGGCTTAGCTGATATTTTAGCATCCACCATCTCTTGATGGATTTTAGTCACCATCAAGAGATCATTGGTCTCCCACTGAGACGTTTCATTTATGAGAATAAATGCCCATGGGGTAAGGGCTATTTCTACTCTTTGGGCATATCACTCATATTGGGAGGATATTATTAAGTATGCATTTTAACAATTGCATTTGACCTCCTCCATTTAAATTTAGTCCTTATCAAACCAGAACCATTATTTTTTCCTGTGGTTCCAATTAATGCTACATAACAGCAGCCTAGACAGCTACATTATAATGGCAGTTATTTAAGAAGAGGGGCTACAAGGTTGGTAATTTTTCACTTTTTACACCTTTACAGGCTATCAACCTCACATTAAACTGATTAATTCAGCTAAACATTAGTGACAGGTAACAGTGTTTGATATTAAGATGTTTGTTGTGCAGATAAAACTAATTTTTATTATGTACTACTTTCCTGTCACTCATAGACCCACTTCTTCAATCATTCTCCAAGATTCTTCTTTATTCAAGGTCCTTGAAAAGAATGAAGATGTGTTATTGTACATAGACATATGACATGGAGTCAAACTGGGTTGATGCACTTGTTCTTAGAATTCTATAAAAGGAGTAGAATGCATCTTGCATAGATATGAGTTTTTCTATTGCAGAAAGTGGTAACAGGTAAGTATTATTTGATTAAAATTAGTTTCACCTCCAATGCCTTCAAAACTCTCTTTCTAGATCTTGGAGCAGAATAGCACTCAATAATTTCATTTCCTAAATACTACAAATATTTTGGGGTCAAAATTGAAAACAAATAATGTTGGAGTAGGCACATGATTTTTTTTAATTTCAATTGGGTAAAAATAGTAGTTAATTTTATAATTGGTTCAGTTCATAGTGTTGTGGATATGTCACAATTACAAACAATATAGGGTGGCCGAGTGGTCTAAAGCGCTGTCCGTTACGGATCATTGCCATCTCACCTCTATCTGCGTGGGTTCGAGTCTAAGATTCGTCGAATGTGGATATGTGAGAGAGCTTGCCAGTAGCTTCTCGTGGGTCGGTGGTTCTTTCCGGTGATTTCCCGGTTTCTTCCTCCACCATTAATACTGGCCGCCATGTATAGCCTTTCCTGTGCTGAAAAATGGCGTTAAACCCCACAACAACAACAACAAACAATATACACTCCATGTATTATTAGAATCTTTGGCTTCCAACTCTTTGAACTAAATGGTATCAAAATCATTGTTAATTGTCAGAGATACTTTAGTATGAAAAGCATTGTATTGAAGGCTTTTGTAAGTTTTTTTAGCTTAAATGTCAAACAATCATAAGTTCCTCTCAGTATAATTAACCACTGCTGCATTTCCATTTGGGTGACCAAGGATAGCATATTATTAATCATTATTGTTAAAATTAGTGGGCAATGATATATATATATATATATATATATATATATATATATATATATATATATATATATATATATATATATATATTAAAACAACACCCCAACCCAACAAATGAGAAAGCCACCAACATATTTAGGGGAGGGGGTCGCCAGACAGATGTTCCACTCCACCCCAAGTTCAAAACAAATAAAAAGTTGTTTTATGTTTTTTTATACCCCCTAAGGTCGGTGGTGTTGTGCTTTTTATTAAAAAGAATTTTTTAAAAATCTATTTAGATATATTTTCAAATGGGGTAATTCTTGTCGATAATGTGTGGAGAACCCAGGCTGGTCCTCACTCTTAAGGGGTCGGTTATCCTTCCAAGGTGTTCACAGTCCAAGATGGAGTCCCTTTACCTGTATGTTTCAGTGATCTTTGCAAAGATCTCATAAAGTCTTGTGTTTGCTATCTGTGTGTTTGCTGTATTCACATGTTGTTATCAATCATCATCCAGTCAAGAGACCAGTAAATATCATTCTGTATTTCCTAAAAACATAACCCTGTTGTTCCATTACAATTATTTTTACTGTAGTTGTTCAAACAGACAGGGTTCAGGTGTTAATTAGTGGGTATTTACAGGTTATAATGGTATACAGGAACAATAAGCTTGAATCCAGGCAGGATTAAGTCCAGAGATAAACAAATAAAATTAACTTTGAGATTTTGTGTTCACATGTCAAGCAAACAGTGTGCTGGTGTAAAAATGATTCTTAACCCAGTTTGGAAATCAGTTTACCTACCTTTTTTTAGGAAATCAATTTACCTATTTTTTTTTTTACGAACTCAATTTACCTACCTTTTTTTAGGAAATCATTAGATTATCAATGCTGCTGAATAATCCATCACAAATAGCAGCAGAACAAGTTTATGGACTGAATTGTTAGCAGTTTTCCATGTATTAGGGCAATCTAATCTACATTGTAGTCATTCAGAGATAGTCTTAAAAAACACAAAGTGTTTAGGGATTAATTGTTTTAGTAAAAGATTCACCAAACAATTTTTATTTAATAATGCTCATATAACACATATATGCATGGGTGTAAAGATGCAGCAATTTAAAGGAGACCAGAAATCAGTATAAATATAGAATAATTATAAAAGCACTATAGAAGAAAACCTTATTCTGAAGTATCATTTGTGAGCATATCAATAAATAAATACAGGCATATCCTCAAGGCATTGAATTTCCATGACTTCACATGCAAAATTTCCATGCATATTCGGTTACATTCATGATGTGATGTCATAGTAGCAACTCCAGTCGCCAGCATAAAAGATATTTTAAATCCTTGGAAAAGTTAGGAAAATAAGCAGAAGGCTGAGTAAGTGACCACAAAATGCAACAATCAATTTACATATGTTGTATCTACACAAACAGTGCTAAAACAATTCTATAACCCAGCACCTGGGGTCCTTCTAATTTTAGTTTGGGCCCATCCTGTATTCAAAGTGAGGTGCCCATTGGGCTTGTAGAAAAAAAAATTATTTGCCAGAGAAAATGAGTAAATGTATTTTCAGGATGTTGACATACATGTCATAACTTGGCATAATTTAAATCAAATTACTGCAGTCCTAGGTGAAATTGAGATCTGATTCTAAACCCCTGACATGGTCGTGTTTCAAGAAAAGACAATTTTAAATAATCTTAACATTTTAAAAAAATTTTAAAAACAAAGCAGCAAAGAACCTTTCAGTCAATGATGGTTACATGTAGTATGTTTAAATGGTAATCTTGAGTAATTGGAACTGATATAAAACTTTCCATAGGGCAGTTTATATAGCAGCAATTAAAAGAAAAGAGATGGGGTATAAAATCAAAGTTTCATATTAACTGGCTTACAATAGAAATTTTGGGGAGGCAACTACTGACCTCCACCCACTTGCCCCAATGTGTAAGAGCTCCACCGACAGGGACACACCATTCTCCATGTGATACACCTTATAATCCCCCAAGAAAAGCCCTTTTTTCTTTACTGATCAGCTGTGGCTGAACTACCAAATAGTTTTGACTTAAGTACACAAGCAACAAAGCCAGTGTGACTAATAGTTAATCTTTATACTGGTGTTTATATTGTGAAAAGGACTGCTGTTTTGACTATGTTCAACAGTGTGTGTATGTAAGCACCAGCAATTAATTGGCAAATAAAGGATTCCCTATTTTGTTGTAACTTATGTCATATATAGGACTTCATTTTGACAGTTCAAATCTGCAGTCACAAGTTACATGTGGTAACTGTTTATCCCATGTTTTATGTCCCACCTTATTTCCTTAGGTTTAAGTCTTAAGGCATCTAACACTGTTTACTGAATGAAAATATTTATTCTGAATTAGTTCTTTAGGGAGTACATATACTGCATGGTATAAAAATTGTTTTATTCCTTCTTTTAATTTAATCATGGTAAAAAAAATTTAGATATATGATTGAGAATGTCAGGTGTTAACTGGCTGAGTTTCTTTGAGGGAATGGAGATGAGATTTTGTTTGTAGAGAAAAATTACACAACATTTACAGTGACCATTCATGTGATTTAAGCTGATAGGTGACAATTTTATTTTTTTAATTTCATTTTTTTACTATAATACTGTTGTAGTGGTTTTAAAAAATCTGAAATTTATGTGAATAATGTTTATCTTAACATTCTATTTATTGAAGTAAAGAAATGTGTGATATTAATTATTTCATCCAGTGCCAGACTTAGACATAGCAGAACCCTAATATATGGTAAGCTGTAGAGGCCCCATTTAGTATAAAATAAATAAGTATGAACTGTCCAGTCTTGTGGAATTTCAGTCAGGGCTTGTGAGTTTGTTCAAGTCATCAACCCGGGGCCTGTGTATGAACAAATTTTTTTTGAGACCTGACCAGTACTGTACATTAACTATTATATAAGGCATGTATATATTATCAGATTTGTCTAAAGCTAACTGTAGCCTGGATGTAAAATACACTGTTATTGACCCATAGGAAGTAAGCTTCTTAATGTTTATATTAATTATGATTTCTGCTTTGTAGATTTATTTGCTTTTTTTAAAAACAAATAATGCTTAAGTTACGACTGATGAAAACTGTTCTCAATGCATTTTACACCTTCCCGGTAATGGATATTGTTTCACACAAAAGTTGGTACCCATTCTAATCTTTTAGCCCAGAATTCAGTATTATCTCTCGGTGTTACAGTGTTGGATATATATTTTCAAAATATTAGTCCTTAGGTGATGTGTTAAGGGTAGGTAATATGTCATTTACATACAGTATATATTGAATCTCATCCTTAAATGAATTTATTACATTGTGGTAAATTTTTAATTTTTACATTGGGCACCATCACTTAATTTTTATCACATATTTGCACAGCACACAATGTATAAGTATTTATGTTAAAATTACATTGCTTTTCTTTAAATTCTTAACACACAGTTCAACAGATATAGTTATGAGCAGCTCTCGGAGATAGATTCAACTTTTTAATGTGCAACCCAAATCTGATTTCCCCTCTATTGCTCACTTTGTTTTCATTTCAATTCTGGCCAGTATTGCATCATGGAACCATGTGATCTGTCATCTCATAAAAACTCGGAAAAACTCAGCAATTTATGGAATTGTATTTTCTGCGCAAAAAAATCACTACCTGCCTACAATATGTAATTTATAAACAATACAGTCAATTAAAATTTGTAGAGAATTACATACATAAATGAGAAATTTTATTTCTGGTCTCCATTAAGTATATGTATTTAGCGAGTTGGAGGATCCTCCTCTTGACTGCATATGGCCCTTTTCAATAAGAACATGTCATGTAGCTAAATAAGTCAATGTTGATATGAAGTTTTCAAATTTCTCATTGTTGCGATCCATGGATTTATATTTTTACCAAAGCAGTGTCATTGAGTTGAAAGCCTCAGCTAGTCCCGTCACTGTAAATTGCTTCCTCTTCCTCCACCTCAAGCTGCAGTTGTTGTGCCAACTGCACACATTCCTGAGTTGTCTCTCCTGCATCAGATAATCTCTTGAAGTCATGAACCATCTCTGGGCAGTTTCTTCCAAATGCCATTCATTGTTGTTGACTTTTCCTCATCTCATGAAGCTGCAATATTTTTTGCTCCATCAAGAATTTTATAATTCTTACAAAATTCATGAAGGGTATTTTCAGCCTCCCCATCAATAGCCTTGAAAACCTATTCCACAGGTAGCATGCTTTGAATGCCTCAATGACCCTGATCCAGTGATTGCAGCAGTGGAATTGTTAAACAACCCTGACATTGGGAAGGTAGTCATCCAGTTCTTCTGGTTGTCCAGGGGCATTGTGAAAAGTCAGAAGAACTTTAAAGGGAATATTTTTTTGCAAACAATATTCTTTCACCTGTGGGACAAAATGGTTATTACATCTGTAATCCAGGTTTTAGTGTTTGACTTCCAAGTTACATGGAGCATGCTGGAGCTAATGTTCTTGAAGACACTTGTTCTCTCATTGTAATAGTGAGAACCTTAAGCTTGAAATCACCTGTAGCCTTTTCCACAAGCAATAGTGTAATATGATTTTTGGCTGCCTTAAAACCAGGCATTGAGTTGTCCTCCTATAAAATGTAGGTCTGTCTGGGCATCCATTTCCAAAATAATCTTATCTCATCCACATTAAATATTTAGTCTTAAAAATATTCCTCAATTATTTCAAGCAAAAAGTTCAGGAAATTCTTCTGCTACTTTGATATTAGCACTCCACACTTCACCTATGAAACTTCAAACTATGTAGATTTGCATGCTTTTTGTATTGCTGCAATGATCTGGGCTAGCCTTGAATGTGGCCTCCCTAACATCAGCCTTCTCCTATAGACCATTGTTCAAAGACCTTGCCTTTCCTTGGATCAGTATTAGGCTTTTGTGAGTCAGATCCTTGATCCAGTGAGTCAATCTTTCCATTTCTGAGATAGGACCCATCCTCTTCTTGAATAATTGTTTTATTCAGTGTTACAGAGCCTTTAGTGCTTTCATTATTGTGATCTGTGGCTTTTACAAACATATTCACAGTTGATACAGGATTCCCCATTTCATGAGCTGTGGCTGAAAATGTTTGTCCACCTTCATGTTTTCTAATCATTTTCAACTTTTCATCAAGCATAATTGCTAATTTTTTCCTCATAACTCTACAGTCACTACCATTATTAGAATCGTTGTTATGCTTTGCCATCATGGTGAAGGGTACCTTTAACAAAACAATTAAATTCTTCAGAGTTTGAAAAAAATTTAACTGAAATGATTTACACATGTAAATGAGAGGAAAAGTGGAACTATACTGTAGGTGCACCGAATTCAAAGTTTGTGCACATGTTTACAATTCATTTATGTATCTGTGAGTTAATGTATGTCACATTTTACATATCTCAGGGAGTGCCTGTACATACTAAAAATCAATATATATATATATATATATATATATATATATATATATATATATATATATATATATATATATATATATATATATATATATAATAATAATAATAAAAATAATATTCCTTTTTATTATGGGTGACATAATTAACTTATAAATAGCTTGTTTACACTATGACCCTGCAATTAAAACAAATATACATGTAATTAGTAAAGGCTCAACAAGGTTGATGTCAGCATCATAAAAAAAAAAATAACAGAAGTTATACATGGTTGAAATACTGTGATCACATAAATATCTCATGGCTATTACATGCAACTGGCAATGGTAATATATAAAATATTTGCTTAATGGTAGGTATTATTAAAGCTTAAACAATTAATGTTTAATTTCATGCTTAAAATGGCTCCAAATATCATACCAGCATAAACTAAAAATGTATTAACTTACTGTCAGAACTATCATAATCATCATCATCATCATCATCATCATCATCAATCTCTTAATCAAAGAGGTCATTGGGGCACTACAGTCGACTTTACAACCAATTCTCTCCATCTTTCCCCATTTTCTACTGCCCTTTGGGACTCTCTAAAACCCATGCCTGTTCACTCTGTCTGCCTCATCTGCACCTTCGCACTGTGCTTTGCAAGGTTATTTATGTCAGTCCAGATGATCTTGAAACATGACTGTACCACTTCAGTTTGTGCTTTTTTACAGTGGTCAAGAGTTCTTCATAGTATCCTATGGCTTGTTGGACCCTGTTGTGGACTTCATTATTTGTTACATGGTTAATGTATGAGATACCCAAGATCTTGTGATAGCATCTCATTTCAGAGGTTTGAATCCTTTTTTTATAGATTTGATGTGAGCGTTCTTGTTTCATAAACATGCAGAAAGATGGATATGACAATTGAGTGCATCAGCTTTATTTTGGAACCAAAAGCAATGTTGGTTTCTTTCCATATTGTTCTCAACCTTGCTGCTGTTGTCTGGGCAATCCTGCAAAGTAGTTCTGGTTCGAGCCCTCATCTGTGATAATTGATCCCAAGTATTTAAAGCTTGTGACTCTTTCCAGCTTCTGTCCCATGACCTTTATTTCTGTCAGAAATAAATTTGGTAAATATATGAATCATTGATTTCACTTCTCCATGTATTCCTTTGATCCTTACAAATTTAAAAACATTAAGATGATCTACATTAAATAATTTAAGACCTTCAAAGTGAGAAGTTTTTTAAAACATAATGTATCTTTAATTGGCATCCATGGCTACACTTTTCCCAAAGCTTTTTTTTGTCTTAGCATGTAAACAAGTATAATGGATTTTCCCAGGAATATATCTGGATGGTTCATTTTTTTTATATAAAACTATGAATGGTTGAAAAGTGAAAAGTCATGAAATTAGGATATGACAGTGAATATGGCAAATGACTGACCTGTATTACAGTATTGAAAAAATACAAAACTTGAAAGATTCCTGGTTGCAGTTTTCTTGGCTTGAGACCAATGAAGATTGAATGATAGCATCTTTGAATATGTGTAACAGGACTCCACTGGATTGTTGGTTGGACAGAATATCACAAGAAAAGGCCAGTTTTTTTATACATAAAAAGATTGCAAAGCACAATACATCATTTGAAATTTGATCATGCAAAAATCCAAATCGGAGAAAAGGGCAGTTTTTAAGTGGTTTAGACAAAGTGATCAGTAATTACAATGGGAGCAAAATAAGCATAACAGGAACTGTATGGCACATCATATGCCTTAGCAAAGCAGAGAAAATCTTTTTTTCCAGCTGAATTTCTTTGTGAAGTGTAAATAAAATATGGAGCTGATCAATAAAACTGTGTGTATACATTTCATACAGATAAATTCAAGCCCGTTCTTTTAGATGTTCAACAGTTATAGACCAAGAATGTGTTCTTTTTAATTTTGTGTGAACCATTTAATTTTGTGTGAACCATTAAAAGTGTAGTTACAATGCTTGCAAGTGTTGAATATCATAAAAGCTCAGATTCGGATAAAAATTTTTTGTTGTTGTTATGGATAATTAATTTGTGTGATTGGCCTTTGTCCATAATTGGGGTTAAGTATTTGGGTCTACATGACTGATGTCCTGAAAAGAGACTAATGTCATGTAGGGTTTACATATTTGCTTGGTTTTGAGATCTAAATACAGCCTTGAATCTGACCATAGAAATTCTGGAAATAAAAATTATGTTTACAAACTGATGGGAATTTCCATTAACATGACCCTCATTCTGTTCTTCATATTCTTACTATAAACAAGAAAACAAATAATTTATTCATACCTTAACATCCAAAGTTGAATCAGTCTTTAAGCTCTGTTTAATTTTAATTTGAGAGGATTTGCTTATTTAATTTATTCATGGAATTACAAAGTGCTCAGTAATATTTTTGGACTAAATCACTATTTTGGGAGTATTGTGAATTCATTTAGAGACATTATTTTGATTATATGATTGTGATATATCAAACTGTTTGCACATCAATGGTGTTCCAGGCTATAGATATATCAACACTTTCAGGATTGGAATTTATTTGGAACACCATTAGAATTCATTCAGAATACTCCTTACGTTTGGACTTATGATATAACTTTTATGACTGTTTGGGATTTAATTCACATTACTGTTAGTTCTGCATTTATTTCAGTATTCACTATGGACATGATTGTAATTCTTGGAAGATAAATTTCAATGCATCTAAACCAGTATTTAAGATAACATAAAAAAATCAAGTCTCAACATGTCTAATGCAGAACTTAAGGCAGCATATAAAAATAAGTCTCAACATGTCTAATACAGGGTTTAAGGCAACATGAAAGATCAAAAGTATACTTCCAATGGCTCCAATCATTCAAAAAAATTGACTGTTGGATCTATGGTTCATTCTGGCATGCAGACATGTAGCATTATAGACAAAGAAAGAATAGAACTTAAATGTGCTTACACTGAATTGAAAACTTGAAAGAAAAGGTATATTCTTATTTGTATATAAATTAGTACAGCAAAAGCAGACTTGGAAAACAACCCCTAGATCCAAAAAAGTATGGTTTTTCAAATGTGTGATCTCTCATGACAAGGTATAGCTATATATATATATATATATATATATATATATATATATATATATATATATATATATATATATATATATATATAGATGCAATAAACTGACGACGAACAGTACGAAACTAGTAACTAACTAGCCTAAGCACTTTCAACTCTTAATGAGTCTTTTTCAAAGGCAAATACAAAACATAGTTACGACAAACAAATAAACACAAAAACGTTGTGTTTGTAAACCTCTACATTTCTATCTTCACATGTGCTAAAACTATAAATACAACCAGCTTGTATAGACTAGTTGATTTGTATTCTTTATATATATATATATATATATATATATATATATATATATATATATATATATATATATATATATATATATATATATACACACACACACACACACACACACACACAATTGTATCATCAATAAACCTGCACCTGCACTGAGAACCTAGTCCTACAATAATGTTTTTTTTTAGAGGTTTTATAGAATATTCTAAAAACATATATGACTGAAAAAGCATTGCAGTTGAGAAAGGGGGAAGCAGCAGTGGAACAATATTTGACAGATATTCAGAACATTTTTTTTTCTCAGAAGTCTGTGTGTGTGTCTGTGTGTTCCATCTTTATGATATTCCACTACAGTAACAAATGGGGACATCAGCTGTGAATGATTTTGTAGCACCATTACCCACATTACTCATGTAGAAGCTCATTCACATATAAGCTGATCCCTACAAACTGAATCAATATAAACATTAAAACGTGTATGACCCACACATAAGCTGACCCACAAGTCTGAGACATCACAAAATGTACATGATAAATTCTAAATGCATTTATTTAGGTAAACTTGTACACCACTCCCTTGATAACTCGAGCCGGATAACTCACGAACCCACATGGCTCCTGATTTTTTTCCAAGGAAAATATATTTCAAAATGTGTTAAACATGAAAAAAGTCATGACAAGAAATTGTAAATTGGCAAATTTAACCTTGATACATAGTTTGTTTGTATCATCGAAAATGGTGATTACCGTATTTTCCGGGGTATAAGTTGCTACTTTTTTTTTCTTCTTAAAAATGACGTTTGCAACTTATATGCATGAGTGACTTATACAATAAATAAATTTTTTTAACGACTGTGACTGATGCGCAGTGATGCTGTGCTTTAGCGAAATGCATCTGCCGGTATACGGGCAAGCCAATTGATGGAAACTTACATACGGTACACATAAGTATTAGACTATAAAATTATCAAATTAAATAGTCAAATAATATTTAGTTATATATGTGTTAAAATTTGTTGTTATTAATAAATAAAAAAAATATTGAAATAATGATTTCAATTGTATTTCCTTTATTTTTCAGCATGTACATCTTAGAATCTTTCTGTCTCTAAATTCAGTCGTAAATTTCAGCACATTTTCCCACCCAAGCTGCTAGTCAAAGTCATTTGAACTTGCTGCCCAGCTATTGGGTCATGTTCTTTTGATGTACTCAAATAAATACAGAATGCAGACTTGGGATTATTTTGTTATTTTAAACAATGAATTATGTAACTGTAAAGAGTTTTTGAGATTTCTGTTAGCACTTCATAATTTACTTTAATAGTAGTTTATAAAAAACACACCATCATTTTTTCGGTTGGTTTCATAATGGTTTGTTATACAAAAAAAAAACATAGCATGAATATTTCCTCTGATGATTGCTCTAGTTTTAAACTCTGGATTAAGCCAAGACTGGCTTCATGGTGAGAACTTCAAAGTACTGGTAATTAATAATAAAAAAAATAAATGGAAGGCCGGTGGACAGTTTCAATTGTTAGGTGAATTCGCAACGTCTTCATTAATGTATTAAAATCACTGTCTCCTATAAAGTGCCTTTGAAGTTCGCTTGGGTTATGGAAATGATCGATATATAAAAAACCGTTCATACAATGGAGCATTAATAAAATATAGTTTCACAATAACGTTGAATGATTTAAAATTATTATATTAGTGTAAGTCAATAAGTTTTGTTTTAAATTAAATTCGTGCCATTTATCATGGCACCAACAACTAGAAAAAATATGCAGAACTTAAGTTAAACGTCGTAGAATTTGCGAAAGAAAACGGAAATCGTGCAGCAGAAAGAAAATTCAACATAAGTGAGAAGATTGTGTGTGACTGGTATAAAAAAGAAGATGAGTTAAGGTCAACAAAAAAAAAACAAGAAGGGAAATCGTTGTGGCAAAGCAAGTTGGCCAGTTCTACGAATCTACGAAAATGGATTGTGGGACAGTGTGCTGCAGGTCATGGACTTTCAATAATTCAATACGTATAATATTTCTTACAGGAAGTTGGAAATTACCAAGTCACATGCAATGGCTGGCGGTATCGAAGACGTGATTATAGTAAGTGCGGAGTAGCGACTTATAGGGCGGAAAATATGGTATTGCCTGTAAAGATAGAATCCATATTGTGAAATTTGCATTTTTTCAAAATGTGAAGTGATATTTCTTAAACGTGTCACAAACCACAAGTGTTATTGTGTTCTAATTTATGTCATTTTAAATTTTTAGACCCATTAAATTCATGTTGGTAATGGTTAAACCTTGTGAATTTTTTTCTTCTTTTTTACTTCTGCCGCAATAAAAATCTACACATCGTTCGATCAACAATGTTTTTTTGAAGTGTGTCGATCTTTTGTATTTGAAAAAAAACCCCGTCTACTTTGGATCAAATAATAAAATTAGAATGTATACCATTCACCACAAAAATAAGTAACGTAATAAACAATGGGTGAAGTACATGTGCTAAGCAAACGGAAACCAGGAGGAATAATGTTTAGATGATTTCCTCAATATACTGTCAGTTATCCTGAAATTAATGTTACTCTGTGAGGAAAAACTAAACAAAGTACACCGATATGAAAAGATATTTATCCACTGTTAATCTAAGCGCGATTATTAATTGAGTATTCAACATGACAAGCCACCCCACCCCCCTTTCTCTATGCATCGATTCCATTGTTATATATGTTGTTTGTTATAGGTCCCTCGATAACTCGCGCCCTCGCTTATATTGCGGTCGATGTTTTTGGACCTTAATGTCCGTGAGTTATCGAGGGAGTGGTGTATTAGCAAATATTATGCCTATACTTAACTGCTTTGCCATATTTGATTATTGAATGGAAATGTTAGAAGTTAATATAATCTGTTTTAAAAGTCAATAAATTTGTTTGATTTTGTTTTCTTTTTGTTTCTGCCTAATTCAGATTTGTAAAGTGAATAGTCATAAGATAATCCCAGTTTCTAAAATGCATGCACCCACTGGGCATTATGTGGTGTTATACTTGTTCTTGGCTGAGTGCTGATTCATTTGGAAAAAAGACTAGTTCATTCATATAGAGACTGTAATGCTTCAGTTCATCCTAAATGAATAGCTAAAACAAGGTTTAATGGTCAACAATTTCATTGGATGGGTATTCACAGGCTGCTGTAACAATACTGCTCCTTTGGACTATTGTTTATTGCATTATAATTTTGTATCAATGCATTGTGCAAGCCTTTAAAATGTGATCTCAGCATATTAATAACAAATAATAATAGTGTATGGTTCAATGCTCACATTTAGGCTCATGAGCATATTTAAATAATGGCACCAATGGATTGACATTGAATGTTGGAACTTAGGCAGAATGAAGTACATCCAGCTGAATGAAGTACAACCATTGGATTCCAATCATAGGTACCACTGCACTAAACTTAAATAATATCTCCAATATACAATAATAAAGTTTCAGAAATAAAACTTCTAAAATTATTGTAATACTGTAAAAGCCAAGTTGTAGTTCCTTTGATGTAAAGGACCTTTTAGGCACCTATGGCAATCTTGCTAATATTATGGAGTGAATGGCAATCATACATCAGCTATGGCAATCTTGCTAATGTTATGGAGTGAATGGCAATTACACATCAGCTATGGCAATCTTGCTAATGTTATGGAGTGAATGGCAATTACACATCAGCTATGGCAATCTTGCTAATATTATGGAGTGAATGGCAATTACATATCAGCTATGGCAATCTTGCTAATGTTATGGAGTGAATGGCAATTACATATCACCTATGGCAATCTTGCTAATATTATGGAGTGAATGGCAATCACACATCAGCTATGGCAATCTTGCTAATATTATGGAGTGAATGGCAATTACATATCAGCTATGGCAATCTTGCTAATGTTATGGAGTGAATGGCAATTACACATCAGCTATGGCAATCTTGCTAATGTTATGGAGTGAATGGCAATTACATATCAGCTATGGCAATCTTGCTAATGTTATGGAGTGAATGGCAATTACATATCACCTATGGCAATCTTGCTAATATTATGGAGTGAATGGCAATCACACATCAGCTATGGCAATCTTGCTAATATTATGGAGTGAATGGCAATTACATATCAGCTATGGCAATCTTGCTAATATTATGGAGTGAATGGCAATCACACATCAGCTATGGCAATCTTGCTAATATTTTGGAGTGAATGGCAATTACATATCAGCTATGGCAATCTTGCTAATGTTATGGAGTGAATGGCAATTACATATCAGCTATGGCAATCTTGCTAATGTTATGGAGTGAATGGCAATTACATATCAGCTATGGCAATCTTGCTAATGTTATGGAGTGAATGGCAATTACATATCAGCTATGGCAATCTTGCTAATATTATGGAGTGAATGGCAATCACACATCAGCTATGGCAATCTTGCTAATATTATGGAGTGAATGGCAATTACATATCAGCTATGGCAATCTTGCTAATATTATGGAGTGAATGGCAATCACACATCAGCTATGGCAATCTTGCTAATATTATGGAGTGAATGGCAATTACACATCAGAGTATTGGTATAACCATGGGTCAAAATTCCCTCTTAACCCAAGGCAGTTTTAGGGTTTTAATGATTAACTGTCCTATTGCTGTCAGAAAACAAAATCTGCCAAATATAAACAAAGGAAATACTGAAACAACCAGCTATCTAGTATGTGGGAAATTATGATTTTGTGCATTTAAAATACAAAATTAAATAGATCAATGATTATCGGAATTAAAATTTTAGCCTTTATTATTACCATTCTTTCATGAACGTGTGATAGTTATGTAAATATATACTGGTTATGTGCCTTGCACAATTAAATGTGTGTACCTTTAATAAAGATTACCTCAGTTTTTACGATCACTTGTATCACAGAAATATTGTAACTATTGAGTGCGTGGATCAACGTAAATGAAATGGTTACATAAGTCTAGCTGAAATGTTATCTGGAAGAATGTGATTGGGTAGAAACAATGAATAAAGCAAAGTTAGTATCTAATATTTTTGGGAATAAACAAGGATTTAAGTGAAGCAAAGCATGTTTTGCACATTATAGCACTAACTGGTCTCCTGCATAAAGCCAAACTGAACAGTGAATTAGGTAGTATTTATTTACCTTTATTTAATATCATGTTGGCGAATTCATAAACTTTGCACATGCTAATTGTTCAGGACATTGAAAAAAATTATATTCTCATGTCCCAAGATTAACAGCCATTATGGTAGTCAACAAACTTAAAAGATTTTCAAGTTTAGACCTTGGCCTATGGATAAGCAACCCCCTCCCCTGTTCTTCCAGTTTTCCAGGCAATTTTTTTGTCCTAAATTATTTGCCTTATATGCGAGTATATATGGTAAGTACAGCACTTGAATTTTGCACCATTTATTGCAGCCATATAGAGATTACCAAATTTCTACCAGTATCATTTTTATTTGAATGCAGTAATGTGTCTTTTGTATTCAGAATTTTTCACATCAGTTTCTAATCAGTTTTATCATATCATATTAAAATAATTACATGCCTTTCTATGGTGACCCATTTCCATGGTACTATTGTAACTACATTGTGTTAACAATATTTCAAGATTTTGAGGTAAGTACATAATGTACCTGATAAACACAACAAATAGCTTGACATATTGACTCAATTAAACTGGACAGATTGGGATGGAACAAAGATTTCATATAAATAAATTTGACTTTTGAACTGTCAGTATGGGGCAGTGTTATATTAAGTTATGCATTGATTTCCTGACATTGAATAACTTACATAATGACTTAATGATTTGAAATTACATTAGGTGTACAGAGTTAAAGTTTTAATATTTCATTTAAATTTGATTTTCTAAATTTTCTAGCAGTTGATGCATGATTAAAGTTTATGTTGCAGTATATTACCTTCATTTAATAACTTCAGTAACTAGTCTAATATATTTCAATTTAAATACAGTTAAATACTCTGCATGTTACATGTGTATTATGTTATTTATTTTATAGGGCATAGAAGCAAAGGAGGAGAATATTATTCTTCCTCACAGAGAGATTACACAGCCTGGGGAATTTGCATTTATGCTCACAGTAAGTGAAATTATCCAGGGGAGGTAACTTGAGTAATTTGTAAATATATAGGATGTTTCATTGCTGGTACAGCAAAATGACTTGAACAAAATTTTAAACTGCTCTCTCATTATTTTTATACTACAATAAATTTGGATGGGACTGGGTGGCTGAGTGGTCTAAAACACTCAGCTTTATTGATCACCTTTATGTGGGTTTGAGATCAGGCTTGGCCTATGTGGGAAAGTTTGTCCATAGCTTCCCATGGTTTGGCGGTTTTTCCCAGGGTTTTTACCAGGTTCTTCTTCCACCAATTATACTGGCTGCCATGTATAGCCCATTGTGTGCTGCAAATTAGCATTAAGCCACAAAACAACAGTAAATTACTAGTAGTATCAATCTTATGCATACAAAACATATGTAGCAAAGAAGACATAGTCAACAAGATGTTCACATTGCTATGACAGTGTTAACATATATAGGGGTCGATCAGGGTTTGATGCTGGTTTTAAAAAAGTTGTCACCCAAAAAAATCAACGACCGCAGTAATTTGTTGCCAATTTTTTAAAAAAATGTTGCCACTTTCATAATACAGTTTTATCCATTTATCTCTACATCCTCTGGTACAAGGTAATATTGTCAACATAAGTGAATGTTTAGGAAAGTAAGTGGTGGGGGGACTGAAAGTACGTTGAAATTAAGCAGTCAAGTGAAATTTTAAAGTAACCTGTCGACTAGGATTTACACTGCATGAAAAGAATGGAATTTTTTATTAAATGAAGATATTTAGTTTGAAAGACACTTGTATATTTAAAACTTGTATTTGTTTAGTACACTCCACAATGTGTTAAAAAATGTACATGCATATGAAAAATCCATAAATTTGAGTATTAGATTGTATGTTAGAAAATTCATGTATCAGTCAAACCCAATTAGAAAACACAACACACACACACACACATAATATATATCCTCTTTTGATCTATACCCGATTGACAACAAACACATTTCACAAAACAATTCAGTTTGATATTCATTATCCTAGTAGCATGTGGCTGTATAGTTGTATATATGCTACATGTACAAAAGTTGACTTAGAATTTGGCCTGCCATTGACAAGCACTATGATGCCGAGGCTACAGAGGGGATGAAGCTGTTCATAGGGAAATGAAAACATGAACAAATTAAAAAGTTTATCAAACATTTTTGTGAGATACCTATTGTTTCAAAATATTGGAACTTTATTTTGAGTATTTTTATGCTGTTATTGGTAGTGATCGTAATCCTGAACTGTTTTGTTGCAAAAAGGAATCTACTTCACACAGTATACATATTCCAGTCACTGTTAAAAATGAAACAGCGCTTTTAATTAAGTTTGTTGATCACATCCTTTGATCCTATGTCTTCGGTTTGCTTTAATGAAGGTGCATGTGTTATTGAAGGCACTGCTAAAGGCCCTCATTGAATGACCAAATGCCTGTTATTGCTGTGGCAACATCAAATAAATGTAGAACATTGACTGAGACATAATTATTTTTCCATTTGCTTATTATATATACATAATGGTTAGTGCATTAAAGGATATTAGTTTTCTGTAAAGTTTCAGTAAAATTATTTTCTCTGGTACAGTTTTCAAAAAGATAAAAATTTTGCCATTGTCTGGTTGATTGTAGCTAATCAGGTAGCATTACTGTTTTGGTTATCTTATGGCATAAAGTAGTACACCACTTTCTCAATAAATCGCACCCTGATAACTCCCAAACATGCTTAATGCAGGGTCAGGTGTGGATCAAATTTTTTAAAACCAGAAAATACCCCCAAAAATTGATCCCCTTTTATTGTACTTGAAGAAAATCGCGATCAAAATTAGTAATGGTAACTTTGATATATCACTCGTTTTATTATTGAAAACGGTACATAGGACATAGATTAGTAGTACACCACAATTAATGATATGTAAGGAAATTTTGATCAATAAAAATGTCAGTTATGCCAATTGGAGGTAGTGCTTTAATAAATAAATACACACTAAATAATTTTTTTATCAATTGAAATTTATGTTCTAATTCTATCTTTTAGTTCATTTTAAGTGTAATCATCATAAATGCAGTGTGTCCTCTTGTAATTAAACGTAAAATGTGTCAATCTACTGTAACAGCTATGTCCATTTTTCTGTGAACCTTATAAGGTACCAACCATGTTTTGATAACTGACGTATGGAAGTATTTGTTGTATTCTTGCACTGAATTAAAAGCTGGCCACCTTTGAATTATCATGTTATGTCTATTGAATCAAATAATGGAGCTAGAATAAAAGAAAAGTTAAAAGGCATGAAAATCCTACAAGCTTAAAATCTAGGGATCCTGGTCTGAACTCACTTGATCGATCACTGTTATCATGTATGTAACATAAACTACCTTAAATTAACAGTCTCACTGGTAACTGTGATCAAAGATAGCAAGGAAACCAAGCAAAATGAATACTCTGTAATATAAAGATCTTGGTTTCACAGATATGGACCATTGAGGGCAAGCGATTTTCTGAGAATTCTGAAACTGGTACTTAGAGATATCCTAAAGAATGATGAAAAGTTTCATTATTACTTCCAATGAAATCATGACATCAATACTGTGCTAATTTAACAACACAAAAATTGAGAGTCGATTTAGACAATTGTCTCGCAAAATAAATTTTTACTTGTTTTTTGAATAACAGAATCTTGTTTTGTGGTGTATCGACACTTAGCCTAGTTCCCCTGCAATTTGACTCCTGATTTGGTAAGATAATATTAAGTATAATTCTGGGAACCAGACTCATCAAGAAAACAAAAACCAGTGACATAATACACAGATATTTTCATGTACACATGATGGTTGTTGAAATTATGATCTTTCACATGTTAGACACTTTGAAAATAATGTTATTTAAACAGAATAATGAACAACTTCATTAAAAAAGTGTATTATTAAAAATTATTAGCAACATCGTGAAATGAGCAATCAGTCATTAAACGGCTTAGTTCCCAACCCCTCCTTCTCTGCTGTTTTCTAGATGTCTAAGCAAATTTTTTCAATTTTTGGAGGTCCCTCTGTATCTTTCACCACTTAGTGTGGTGTATGTTTGTGGACCCGGCTGTGCTCAAGTTATCAAGGGAGAGGTGTACTAAGGCCAGATATCAGCACCAGCAGATTATGATATAACAATACCTTTTTTATGGTGGATTGTCAGAATGAACAAAGGACTTGTAACAATATATTTAACAATATGTAACAATATATTCCAGTGCAATTTTATATCCAAGTTTGTGGATTCCTGTCATGGTGCCTTTGAATTTATTCACTCATGTATATAACATAAACTACCTTAAATTAACAGATTCACTGGTAAAACCCAAGACTGTATAAAAAAATTTTAATATTCAATAATGTCAGGGAAAAGAAAATCAACAGATGGTATATTTTGTCACCAATAAGGAAACAAAATCACAATTTTTGACATTACCAAAGCCCAGAATGATCCCTGGATCTTGTTTAATTTTACTTAAGAATAGATAATTTGTTTGTAATCCATAGAAATGTGTTGTTTGTATCTCTTCACAGTGACATCATTGGCAGGTCCCAATAAAAATCATACTTGTCTGGCTGTCCGTCTACCCATCATAAATCCATCAACAATTTGATTTCCACCACATAAAATGACTTAAGTTTATTGGGACCACTCCGGCTTTTAATTAGAGGGTCCACCATGGATGTGGGAGGTAGTGTGTTCGAACTCTGGCAAAATTATCCCAAAAACTTTTAAAAAATGGTACTAACAGCTGCTTTGCTAGGCACTCAGTGTTAGGACTTGTCAACCTGGTATCAGGATAATGAGACTGGATGGAATATCATGCTACATGCCTGTTGTATGATGCCACAGTGATAGACATCATTATAAACTGCCAGACTGCAGACATCATTGCAATATATAACTGAAAGATTGTTAAAGCTATGTTTAATAATCTGATCACACACACACACAAACACAGAAGTATGTTGATTTCTTCCATATTTCTCTGCTGCAGGAGTTATGTATCCTTATTGCCCATCCACCTGCCTTTGCTTCCTTCATTATATCTTTATGAAAGTTTTTGGATTTCAGCCATATTTTATATGTGGCTTTTCATTGTTGAGACCTTGAACAAGGTTGTGATTTTCTGTGTTCCACATAATTGACTTGAATTATATGCCAGATTACCCATCCTCCTGACTCTGGATTTCAACTATATCTGCTTTCTATTGATAAGACATTGATTAAGTATTCAACAACATTTATAGGCATTATGTCCCCAAATTGTATGGCCTGCTGACTTTCTCCAGTATTACTTTATATTTTGGATTTCATGCTAAATTAGCTGTCACCTTTATACTGATGAGACCTTAAATAGGTTTTATATTCAGCATTTAAACACTATCGCATTTAAACACTATCATCCAGAAGAGTTATGGCTGATCATTCCCCATTTCTGTGTTAACCCTTTACGGCATAATAGCACTTTTGGCATCTTTCATGACATATCTGATTGATACACAGTACACTCAATTTAAGTTTTTGTTGGCATAACATATATAGCTGAGAGAATGAATCTAGAAAATATATATGAAGGAAATCATTAGTTTAATTGCAGGATTAAAGAAACTGCAGTGTTGCTATACATATATTCATTTTATGAAACAGTGTATATATATGTTATCAATCTTACAGTTGCTATGTGAAGTTATTTGAAAGTTTGAATAGTACAGTTCAAAGACTTCTGATAATATACATGAGAATATGGCTTTTTCTGAACTATCAAGGTTTCACCAAAGAAAGAAGACTATTAGAGCAGACTTCAAACTTTGGAATGAGGCTATATGCTAAAAATAATTTACTGTTCTGTGTTTACTTCCTAAGTAAATATACTTCATTTCAGCAATGATGTGACCCAGAATAACCATTGTAACAAAAATGTGGATTTTTTATATTAAAAGAAACCATTTACTTGCTAATTGTAATCCTAATCAGCACAAGAAATATACAAATTCTGTCCTTTGATATTTTTTGTTCTATTTTTAGAAAGAAGGAAAATCTATTAATCACATGGTACAGCAATTTCTAAACTCTAATTGATGGTGTATGTTTATCTTAGTAAAATTTGCCCATGGAGAAACTTACTTTACAATTATTTTTTAAGGTCATATATTGTTTGTTAATCATTAAAGTTTATAATTTGTTGAATTTGACAACAAAGTTTATGAGTTATTAGAACACTTGACATTTAGAAAACCAATTATGAAATATTGCACATCAATACTTGATTGCAGAGGTGTTTTCAAACATCTGCTTAAACCTTTGTTTATAATCAGTGGCATTTTAATTACTGCTCCCAAGAACATATTTCCAGTTGCTTCTGCATTGATAATAAGAGGTTAAGATGATGGGTTTTATGACTTGTCGAGTCTTTTTCCAGCAAGAATTGGGCTTCAGCAAGAGAGTTCTTTCAACTCTGTTTATTTGTTGCCACAGCGGACTTTATCCCCCACTGCCATCTTTTTTATGTTGCCATTTCAAGTACAATGGCACATCCTCTTCAGCTCCTCTTGAGAAAACTGTTATGATCATAAATGAGACTTGAATATTTCTGCATCAATGGGGCAACCCAGTTTGGTTGAACATGGGAATTCCGCTGGAGAAGCCCCAAGCTTAAATAATGGTAGATACTGATGCAAGTGTGCATGGTGTAGGTGCCCATCTGTTGCTGACCCTCACTATTGTAAGTGACACATGGGAGCCAGGGGAACAACCTGAACACATCAACATCCAAAACATAAAAGTTAAATTCAGTTTCAGAAATGGTTCTCAGTAGGTCCGACAAGTCTATGGTGGCACCAAATCACCGGACTTGTGTGTTCTATTTTTGGCACTTCCTATGTTGGTGGATCAGTCTCCATATTGCATATGAATCAGCAACATTCCCAGCAGTCACATTGTCTTGGCTTCCACTATCCAGAAGATGTCAGTCCTTAATACAGTAAGGTGTAGCCATCAACAGTCTTCATTCAGATTGCATACTTTGATGGTGTCTGATGATCGACCTCTTTGCAAGAAGGTTGAATCACAAGCTCCTTCAGCCTTTCAGTCCCAAACCCAAAAGCTTGGGCCATGGAAAAACTGTCAATCATTTGAGAGGGGTTGTATCCTTTCCCTCCCATAGTGCTGAGATATAATCCAGAAGTTTTGGGGTCATAATGGCAAGGGGATTCTCATAGCCCATTTCAGATGAGATAAATACAGGATCATGAATCTTCTTTTTCCAGTGTTAGATATGCCCAGGAAGATTCCAGCCATCCTTACTCTTCCACAGCAACCATGGTCACTGGTAGTCCTTCCCTGCTAGGACATTCCTCTTCTGCATGCTTGGCTGTCATCAGGGCATGTATTCAGGCATGTATTCAGGGACTGGTGCCATACCAACACCAACTTTTTTCTCTGGCTGTTTGGGGAGAAACAGCTGACACCAATCTCTATCAAAGGCTGCTGGCCCATGATATTGGACATGTTGTGGTATCATAGCAGACATGATTTGGGGTAGGATGTAGATCTATCGGATATTTTAGACATTTTGGTCTCAATCAACCAAAATCCCTTATTTTGCCTCAAGTTTCAACCAATCCTAGGTTTTACAAGGCAAGAGAAAGTGACCCTCCCCAAGAAGCTTACTCCTCCTGCAAACTATATCTCTTCCTTTGGTACCCATTAGTGCAGGACTTAACTTCTTTTTGCTGGCCTGGTTATGCATAACGGTCAGTATTTGGTCCTTTCTATAATAAGAGATAGTTATCGGCTTTGGATCCTTGATCTCCCACTAGTAAGGACCCCCATCTGCTTACACCAGTTAAGTCTGGCCCAGTTAAAGAAAGATCTCCAGTCCCTTTTTCAGAAGAGTACAGTAGAGAGGGTGTTATAAGATAGATTTCTAGTCTTCTATTCCAGATATTTGTGTTTCCCAAGAAAGGTTTGATAGTCTTGTCTAATTATTGACCTTTCCTCCCTAAACAAATTTCTGTTAGAGGAACGATTCGTGATGAAGATGGCAGCCTTAGGAATGCCATATGATTGTGCAGTCTCTATCAATTTTTACATTGCAAAACCTTCACATCCGTATCTTTAATCCACAGTTGGACGTGCTGTGCCTTACATTTTGCTTCAATAAGGTGGTCTTCCAATTTCAAGATCATCCCAGCCTCCACAACCAGACCTATTACCAGTGTCATGGGAGTAGTTGCAGCCCATTTTAGGTCATTGGGTATTCCAGTCCTCCAATATTTTGATGATTGGTTAATCCATAATTATAGCAGTTTATAGTTCCTCCTACTAGACCTCTCTCCAGTGGCCTAGTGGTTGGAGTGTCCGCATCAGATGCAGGAGGTCGCAGGTTTGATCCCAGGCAGAGTCATACCAAAGACTTATGAAATTGGTAGTAGCGGTAGCAGCTGCCTCACCTTATCATTAAGAGGTAAATTTTTGGAATGGTCAGCTTATTGTCAGGATAATATGATTTCGTGGGACATTATGCTACATGTCTGGCATGATGCCCTAGTGCTAGACATCAGTATAAACTGTCCCACTGCAGACATCGTAGCAATATGACTGAAAAATTGTTAAGGTTATGTTAGAAATCCAAAATGCACAAACACAAACACACAGACCTGTCTCACTGTTAGTCCACTATGACCAGGCTTAGTCTTCTATCAAACTTAGAGAAAAATAGTTAAATCAAGGTTTTGTCTATGTGGGGTAAAGGGTTAGTCCAGGTTTCTCAGGACTGAACAGACAAGATCCTGTCCCTGTTGGAGATGCTGAGAGTAAAGTCTGAGCTGTCAGCTCATATATTTCTCTGATTACTGGGAACCTTGAATACCACTAGTATTTAAATTGTTGGGCAAATCAGGACTGCGTTCTGTCTGGAGTCTTCATGCACACCACACCCACAACCCAACTATTACCCGTTTGCAGATGCTTCAAATTCAGGGTGAGTCACTCATCTACATCTATTGGATCTTTAGGGTTTATGGTCTCTGGAAGAATCTGCTCTCCACATCAGCAATATGGAAATGAGGGCACTGTTTGTAGGCTTCCATGGGTGTGACCAGCAAATAAGAGGAGGTCTCCTTTGGTAGTATACCTCAGGAGACAAGGAGGCACACGTGCACCTTTTATGTGCATTGAGGTTTGGAACTTCCTTCACTGGACAGCTTCAAAAGAAATATTACTCGAGCCACATTTTCAATAATAAGAACATTTTGTTAGTCAGTCTGTCAAGCAAAGGGAAGCTAATTCTTTTTGAAAGGTCTCTCCACCAATCCTTAAGACTCTCCATTCCATCTATGGGGAACACCCTTGTTGGACTTGTTTGCCACCAAGCTGAACAACAAATTCTGCTTGTGTTTCTCCAGTCCCTGACCAGAGGGCATGGGCAGTGGATGCTTTTAGCCTGAGGTGGGAATATCAATTTGCTTACATTCTCCCACCCCTTATGATAATCCTACAGGACTTGCACAAAGTCAGACATTCCACAGCTCAAATCATTTTGATTGACCTTCTATGCCTCCAGCAATGGTGGTTCAGTAATTTTCTCACTCTGCTGGTGGACCATCCCATGAGCTTTTCTTAGGAGAGAACTTCCATCATGGCACATGGCTGTCACCAACTCAAGAGCCCACAGATTTTCTCCACCTTCACTCTTGGCTCAAGTGATTGCTCAGCAAAGAAAAGTTTTCAAGCCATTTTGCCAAGTGCATCATTCAGTTCAGGAGAAGGTAAGTCTCAAAGGTATATTATATCAAATGGAAAATCTTTTGTGATGGTGTAGCAGAAAATATTGCATTCCTAGCTGTCCCTTTAAGGAATTCTGTCCACTTGGAGCGTAGTGGCCAATTTTCTTCTTTTCGTTTCTGAAGCTGCATTTCTGTTGAGGCTGTTGAGCAGCCCTTTCGAACATACCCATCCCTAACATCAGTCTTTATCTGATATTTAAAATTACAATGACCAATGTGTTGCTAAAAATTTTTTAATAGTAATCTTTCATGTGTCTATTTGTCTGTAAATCCCCCACCTCTACCTTTGGGTGAAGCTTCCTTTGAGTATCTTACTGTTATGATGGTTTTCTTATCATCACCTTATAATCTATGAGATGTAGTGATTTCCATTTCTCAACTATACATATGGGTTATATCAGGTTCAGTGGGAAATATGAGTCAGTTTCTCTCCCTTGATAATCAGGGTGTTTTTTAAGTAACAAACCAGCTTCCACCAGTTGCTCCACTCCTGATTGAGATTCCCAGTATCAACCATTATCTTTGCTGTGGATGAATAAGACTGACTTTTATGTCCCCTTTGGGCTCACTTTTATTTAATTGGCAGAGAGAAGGAAAGGTAGGAAATATCTTTTTTCCTACCCTTCAAGAATAATATATCCTTATTGGTTCAATATACTAAACAGTACCAGTTATTTGCCCTTACCACAACATTTCATCTGAAGTACATGAAAACTTGTTTATTGATTTCAGTTTGTGTGTTATTATTAAACCTCAAGTTTGTTTATTTTCCTTATTGTTTGCTCAAGTTGCATTATCTCATGATGCTTTGCTTTAGTTTTTCATTTTATAATGGGTTTTTTCTCAGCTGTATAAGTAAAGTTTGTTTAATTCATTCAAAATACTATCAACTTAATTGCAGTGGTTCAATATCATCATCAATGAGCATGATAATTCAACATGATACATTTTGTCTTTATTAATGGAATGGAACCCATATGGTTAAAAATATATAATTTTAGAAAAATTTCATTTTTCTCCATCAAGAAATGACATTGTGACTTTGGTTGATACAAAACTCTGTGTAATTTTTGCCATCAGGTAGATGATTATCCCATCCCCCTATTTCAACTTCACCATCTTTATTTCTTATTGAAAGCCCCATCTACATTTGTGTCTTATAGACTCATTCTGGCAGGTGAATAGTGTTGTATTATATCACATGAGCATGTTATATCAGTAGTTCACAAACTTGTTCCCCCAGACTTCATGGTCATTGTTGAAGGCTTTGGTGGACCACTTAATGATTGCTAAGTCTTAGCAGACCTCTTAATGGCCTTTCCTTATAGTAATTTTATTGTTAGCTATTTGTTATAAAGCATTTTGCTTAATACACAATTAGTATAAAACTTTTATAATAATGATTATAAAGTTCTAAAAAATAAAAGCACAAAGCTCATATTGTAATATCTGTAGTCTTTCATTTCTAATGTGATGGATAAGCCTGTTTTATTTTATTTATTTTTTATATAATAGCAAACACATTCTTGATGTTTCTGCAACTTTTTTTTACACTACCTGAATGGTACCATAGTTTAAGAACCTCTTCATAGAGGCACCTGCCTTTGTTTATTAAGAGAATGTTAGTTTTAGTAATGCAACACTGTCAACTTTGGAAGGGTGTGTGCAATGATCTCTGGTATTGTATTGAGTCCTCAATTATTACTTTATCTATCATGTGCTCTTTGATTACTGTAGATCAAGAGGAAAGAGTGCTATTATAACTCTTTGGTCTTAAACTAATTAATAGAAAAGAGCAAAACCAACAAGTTATGAAAAATTCAACAAATAGTTTATTTCTTTAGGATACAAAGTCAAAAATTTATAAAGAATTTGGTATTTTGCATTAAATCCTAAATAATACTTGAATTCCTAATATAAGTCTTAATGATCAAAGTTCTAAATAAACTTAAGTGGTATTGTATTTTAATTTCAATTCCCTAACTTTAGAGCAAGATGTTGACTTACTAATCAAATCCAAAGCACTTTTATCTGAAACATCCCTTTGCTTCAACTATTGGCCCATTTTTTTGTTTTTTACATCTTGCTTTGTCTTGCTTTGTTCAAGAAGCCTTCACGTCAGAAAATCATATTTTCTGGTAAACTGGAGCAGTTCATTATTTTTCAAGGAGTTAAACCTTTCCTTGGTAGAATTTAAAATAAAGTTCTCCACTTTAAATGACTTTGTAAAAGCTTATTGATTTCACTATAGATTTTTTTTAGTTTTTTTTTTTTTTAGTTTTCTGAAATATTTGGAGACATTTGTATCCCATGGATGAGTTTCTATTGCTGTTTTGACTATATGGTCATAAAATAGAAAAGAGCAAAAACTATCAAGCTTTGCAAAATTCTACAAATTTATTTCCCTAGAATCCAAAGTGAAAAATGTTAAATGAACTTATGGTATTGCAAATTAAATCCCAAATAATCCTAGAATTTATAACACAAGTCCTAATGATGAAAGTTCTGAACATACTTTAGTGGTATTCAAAAAAATTCTGATTCTGGAAGTGTTGATGTGCCTGCCATGGTTTGTGTCATAGTGATATACCAACAGTCTTTTATTTAATTACAATAATACAATCCAAGGATACATCCTTCTTTGTATTTCACTATAAATCCAAGTTTCTAATTTCTAAAAATGTTATTTTTGGGCACTTTGTATTTCCAGAGAAGAATACCTTGAATTAAAATATTTGAATAAATTCCAAGCCAAATGAAATACTGGACACAACAATAATACAGCTGATTCTGCTCAGGTGTTACAGTATGAATTAATAATTATAGATAAACAAAACTATATAGCCCTACTTAACATCAGGTCACAATTTGCAACTTTTACAACAAAAAAAACCAACAACTTACTGAATGGAAAATTTCATTCTGGAAAGTTCCAGATGTTTACAAGAAAACATTTTACTTATGATTAGAACACTGTTATGAAAATTATACTCTAAAATGTGGTAATAAACAGGTAGAACCAGCATTTCATGGTAATTTCCATTGTTTGGACCCAGGTTGACATAAACATATTGTTTACAAAACCAAAATCAATGATTCAGGTCAGGTAGAAAATGAACTTGATTTTGGACAAGGTCAGGTCCAAAATACAGTTACCCATAGTATATAATGAATTTAAAAAAAACCCTAACAAATAATGTAGATTAAATATGCATAACAGTGTTTACTTTCTATTCAGGACAATTGTACCAGTTTGACAGCACATTTAATATGAGCCAAAATTATATTGGTTTAACTGGACTAAGCTAATATAATTGTTATCTTCTTTAGAGTTTTGATTGTAAACATTCATATTGTCATTTAGGATTGGAATATTATAAATTGAAGATGATTTTGTTGTTGTTCTGGGGCTTAATGCCATTTTTCAGCATACGATAGGCTATACATGGTGGCCAGTATTAATGGTGTAGGAAGAAACTGAAATCGGCGGAAAGAACCACCGACCCATGAGAAGCTACTGGCAGGCTTTCTCACATATCCACATTTGCTGAATCTTAGACTCGAACCCATGCATGCAGGGGTGAGATGGCAGTGATCCATAATGGTAAGCGCTTTAGACCACTCAGCCACTCAATGTCCCTAAATTGAAGATGAATAATCAAATTTATTACTCTCTGTCTTCGGGTAGAAAAGTCTTTTGTATGGGGCACTTTATTTATACTTAGCGTCTTTGTATTAACATTAAGACAATGACAATACATATGTGTACACTTTCTTTCCCATCCCTTGTGTCTGATATTGATATGAACACAATACATATGCCTACACTTTGTTTGCCATCCATTAGGTCTGATATTGACATAAGACAATGAGAATACATATGCCTACACTTTGTTTGCCATCCATTAGGTCTGATATTGACATAAGACAATGAGAATACATATGCCTACACTTTTTTTGCCATCCATTAGGTCTGATATTGACATAAGACAATGAGAATACATATGCCTACACTTTGTTTGCTATCCATTAGGTCTGATATTGACATAAGACAATGAGAATACATATGCCTACACTTTGTTTGCCATCCATTAGGTCTGATATTGACATAAGACAATGAGAATACATATGCCTACACTTTGTTTGCCCTCCATTAGGTCTGATATTGACATTAAAACAATGAGAATACATATGTTTACACCTTGTTTGCCATCCATTTTCTGATATTGACATAAGACAATGAGAATACATATGCCTACACTGTTTGCCATCCATTATGTCCAATATTGACATTAAGACAATGAGAATACATATGTTTACACCTTGTATGTCATCCATTATGTCTGATATTGACAGTAAAACAATGAAAATACATATGCATACACTTTGCTTAGCCATTTTTTTTTGTCTGATCTTAACATTAGGATAATGACAATTTGTGTCTTAACTAAATTGCTTAGCCATCCCTTATGTCTGATGCAGAGACAATGAGAATACACATGCCTTCACTTTGCATCGGTCTTATGTTAATGTTCTAACAATAAGGATATGTGTTCATACAGTCAGCTTGCTGACATTAAGACAAGGATAATAAAAATATCTATACTTTGTTTAGCCATCACTTACAGGTCCAACAAGAGGGGGGAGTGCAACTGTGGATATATCCCTGGAGTCTGGACAAGACAACCCTTCTTAATTTTATACAAAAAATTTTTGTTTGAACAAGAACTAGGAGAGGCCCGGGGTATTTTTCTTACTTCCATGGCTTGTGATCTCTTTCTACAGCCCAGGTCCCTTATGTCTGATTTTAACATTTGGTCAATATGCCTACACTTTTCTTGGCCATAGCTTATGTTAGATGTTAACAGCAGAATAGTGAGACAAGCTGTTTCCTCAGACAATGATAATAAATATGCATATGCATTGCTTAGTCATTTTGTGTCTGATATTAACAATAAGTCAATGAGAATATGCATGCCTACAGTCTGCTTAATTTATGATGGATACTGACATTGAGACAATGAGAACATGCATGCCTACTGTCTGCTTAACTTATGATGGATACTAACATTGAGACAATGAGAACATGCATGCCTACACTTTGCTTAACTTATGATGGATACTGACATTGAGACAATGAGAATATGCATGCCTACACTTTGTTTAACTTATGATGGATACTGACATTGAGACAATGAGAACATGCATGCCTACACTTTGTTTAACTTATGATGGATACTGACATTGAGACAATGAGAACATGCATGGCTACATTTTGCTTAACTTATGATGGATACTGACATTGAGACAATGAGAGTACCTATTCATACACTTTGCTTAACTTTTGTTGGACACTGACATTGAGACAATGAGAACATGCATGCCTACACTTTGCTTAATTTTTTATGGATACTGAGATTGAGACAATGAGAATACATATGCCTAGACTTTTCTTAACTTTTGACAGATACTGACATTGAGACAATGAGAATACATATGCCTACATTTTGCCTAACTTATGACAGATACTGATATTGAGACAAAAAGAATACATATGCCTACATTTTGCTTTGTCATTGCTTATGTCTTATAATTAACATTAGGACAATGATGTACATATGCTTACAGTTTGCATGTTTTTTTTTTTTCATGCCTGTTACTTATGTTAAGACAAGCAGAATATGTATGTATACACTTTGCTTAGCCATCTCATGTCTGTTCTTAATGTTAGGACAATGATAATACATATGATTATAGTTTGCTTAGCCCAGTGGTTTCCAAACAGTTTGTGACCCTAAAATAGTTCCACTGAGCCTCATAAACCCATTTCCATCAGTTGATAAGTTTTCTCAACCTCAAAAAAGTTCCTGGTGACCCGCCATGATGCAACAGGATAGATCCAGATTTGGCTCATCACCTGGGGCTTGGGAACCATAAGCTTATCAATCCCTTACATATTATACTGATGTTAAGATAGTGAGAGTACATATACTTGCACTTTGCTTAGCTATTCCTTATATTTGATCTTAACATTAGGATAATGAAAATATGTGTGCCTTTGTTGTTGTTCGTCCGTGGAGTCAACAAAGACCACTCTAGTCATCAGTCAGTTGGAGGGGCTGGTTCTATTCTGTGTGTGTGCAGGTGGCTGATGAGGTCAATCCTTGCACTGAAGGTTTGGTTGCAAAAGGGTCTTTGGATGAGTGGGACATCTCCAGGAGGGTTGCTGGCACATGCTTTTCTGCCTTGCCTCTTCATCTCTGCAGCTGCTATCTTGCTCGATTCGCACAGCTTGGAGCCTTTGTGCAGATAGGAATGCCAAGTGACTCGATCGCTAGCTGTTTGCTCCCATGAGTCAGAGTTTTTGTTGAACACTTTCAATGGAGCTTTCAAATTGTCTTTGAAGTGTTTCTTCTGACCTCCGTGGGATTCCTGTCCTTGCTGGAGCTCGCCATAGAAAAGTCTCTTAGGTAGCCGGTGGTATGGCATGCGTACAACATGTCCCACCCAGCATAGCTGGGACTGTCAGGATGAAAGCTGGGGAGACCTGCTTGGGCGAGTACCTTGGGGTCTGGGACTTTTTCCTACCATTTGATGTTGATTATTTTCCTGAGGCTTGTGGTGTGAAAGTGGTTCAGCTTTCTGGCATAGCGTTGATACACCATCCACATTTTGCATGTGTAGAGTAATGTGGGGAGTACATCTGCCCTGTAGAATTTTCATTTGCCAGTGATGCTGATGCCTCTTCTATTCCAGACATTCGCATACAATCTGCCAAAACTTGTGCTGGCTCTGGCAATGCAGAGGTTCACTTTTTCATCAAAGGTGACACTCTGTGAAAGTGTGCTACCAAGGTAGGTGAAGCGGTTCACTACGTTTAGTTTTTGGCTGTTGACGGTGATGTTGGGCTCAGTATAGGGCTTTCCCTCTGTCTGTTCCTCACATTAAGAGCAGAATATGTGTGCTTACACTTTGCTTATCCACCTCTTATGTCTGATACTGACATTTAAGACCATTAGAATTCATATGCCTACACTTTGCTTAGCTATTGTTTATGTCTGATCTTAACATTAGAACAATGAGAATACAAATATCTACACTTTGCTTATCCATCCCTTACATCAGATCTTTAGGACAATAAGTATTGGTAGGCCTACACTTTGCTTATCCACCACTTATGTCTGATACTGACATCAAGACAGTGAGAATACATATGCCTAAACTGTGTTTATCTAATACTGATACTAAAACAATGGGAATGCATATGTCTGTACTTTTATTTATCCATCCCTTCTTATTGTTGTTGTAGGCTTTAACACCTTTTTTCAGCACATGGTTTGCTATACATGGCAACCAGTATAAATGGTGGAGGAAAACCCAGGGAAACCCAGGAAAGAACCACCAACCCACAAGAAGTTACTGGCAAGCTTTCTCACATACCCACATTGGCCAAACCCACACAGACAGAGGTGAGATTGCAATGATCCATAATGGTGAGCTCTTTAGACCACTCTGTTACTCAGGGTCTCTTATGTCTAATCTTTACATTAAGACACTGTGAACACATATGTCTTCCCTTTGCTTACCCATCCCATATGTCTGACTCTTGACATTGAGACAATGTGAATACATTTGCCTACACTTTGCTTACCCATCCCTTAAGTCTGATGCTAAAATTTAAACAATGTGTATATATATGCCTAAAATTTGCTTACCCATCCCATATCTCTGATGCAGATTTTAAGACAAGGAGAATATGTATGCCTACAGTTTGCTTACCCATCCCATATCTCTGATTGAGATTTTAAGACAAGGAGAATATTTATGCCTACAGTTTGCTTACCAATATCATATCTCTGATGCAGATTTTAAGACAAGGAGAATATGTATGCCTACAGTTTGCTTACCCATCCCATATCTCTGATGCAGATTTTAAGATGAGGAGAATATGTACGCTTACAGTTTGCTTACCCATCTCATATCTCTGATGCAGATTTTAAGACAAGGAGAATATGTATGCCTACAGTTTGCTTAGCTGTCTTACATGTCAGTAATGTGTCTGCTGTTGACATTGTTTTTTTGTGTTTATAAATGCATGATATGAGTAAATTAGTAGTCTGCATTGTAATAATTGCTTGTCTATATTTCAGCTTGGTACTATACATGCTCTGTATTTTTGTAGAACAGTATCTTTATAACATAATCACGAGCAGTTGAAGAAGACGTTGCTTTTATTTTTTGAAAGTGTTCATTTTGTAATCCTTTTATCTTTCTGCCCAGCATTTAGTTGTTCTTGTAATAGTTATGTGCAATAGATTTTTAAGAAAAAATAAATCCTTAAAATGTTCAGTAGTTAATATTTGTACACAGTTGTGTATGTGTGTGTTAGAGTTTATATACATTAATGGCAACATGGTACCATTGACAAACTAACAACATGCATTCAAGTCAAAACTCCTGTTTTGTATCATTACAGGTTGTTTAGTACTTCTTTTTATCTTCTAAAAATAGTTGTGCAATACTTCTTTTTTAGGCTTAGATCTTGGATTGGCACCTTATAGCAGAGGTACCTATAGTATCATTAAACACGAATTTACACATGCTGTAGTTATCAACATCAGGAAGACATGTATGCCTATACATGTATAAGATGGAGCTTTCTAACATTATTTTGGTATAGAATAAGACCCTTGTCTTTTATGTGTATAAGTGTATATTTTTTAACCTTATTTTGATATAGGGTAAAACACCCTACTCTTGTATATTATTAGATTTGACTTTCTAGCATATTCTGGTAATGGGTAAAACACTTTAATATTATACTTGCATAATATGTTACTTTCTAGACTTATTCTGGTATAGGCTATTAAGTACAACAACACTTTATGACAGAATCATATATTATGTTGTGAGGTAATGAATTATATATCTATCCAAGGATTGTTTTTTATTCTTCAAGCATCCTGAGATATACCTGTATATGGATATAGTTTCTTACCCTATCTGAATAAAGATGGAAAGTTTCATTCTGTATATGGGTGTATTACCCTATACCAGAGTAAGGTTAGAAAGTTTCATTCTGTACATGGGTGTATTATCCTATACCAGAGTAAGGTTAGAAAGTTTCATTCTGTACATGGGTGTATTACCCAATACCAGAGTAAGGTTAGAAAGTTTCATTCTGTACATGGGTGTATTACCCAATACCAGAGTAAGGTTAGAAAGTTTCATTCTGTACATGGGTGTATTACCCTATACAAGAGTAAGGTTAGAAAGTTTCATTCTGTACATGGGTGTATTACCCAATACCAGAGTAAGGTTAGAAAGTTTCATTCTGTACATGAGTGTATTATCCTATACAAGAGTAAGGTTAGAAAGTTTCATTCTGTATATGGGTGTATTACCCAATACCAGAGTAAGGTTAGAAAGTTTCATTCTGTACATGGGTGTATTACCCTATACAAGAGTAAGGTTAGAAAGTTTCATTCTGTATATGGGTGTATTACCCTATACCAGAGTAAGGTTAGAAAGTTTCATTCTGTACATGGGTGTATTACCCTATACAAAAGTAAGGTTAGAAAGTTTCATTCTGTACATGGGTGTATTACCCAATACCAGAGTAAGGTTAGAAAGTTTCATTCTGTACATGAGTGTATTATCCTATACAAGAGTAAGGTTAGAAAGTTTCATTCTGTATATGGGTGTATTACCCAATACCAGAGTAAGGTCAGAAAGTTTCATTCTGTACATGGGTGTATTACCCTATACAAGAGTAAGGTTAGAAAGTTTCATTCTGTACATGGGTGTATTACCCTATACCAGAGTAAGGTTAGAAAGTTTCATTCTGTACATGGGTGTATTACCCAATACCAGAGTAAGGTTAGAAAGTTTCATTCTGTACATGGGTGTATTACCCTATACCAGAGTAAGGTTAAAAAGTTTCATTCTGTACATGGGTGTATTACCCTATACCAGAGTAAGGTTAGAAAGTTTCATTCTGTACATGGGTGTATTACCCTATACCAGAGTAAGGTTAGAAAGTTTCATTCTGTATATGGGTGTATTACCCTATACAAGAGTAAGGTTAGAAAGTTTCATCCTGTACATGGGTGTATTATCTTATAACAGAGTAAGGTTAGAAAGTTTTATCCTGTACATGAGTGTATTATCCTATACAAGAGTAAGGTTAGAAAGTTTCATTCTGTACATGGGTGTATTACCCAATACCAGAGTAAGGTTAGAAAGTTTCATTCTGTACATGGGTGTATTACCCTATACAAGAGTAAGGTTAGAAAGTTTCATTCTGTACATGGTTGTATTACCCTATACAAGAGTAAGGTTAGAAAGTTTCATTCTGTACATGGGTGTATTACCCTATACAAGAGTAAGATTAGAAAGTTTCATTCTGTACATGGGTGTATTACCCTATACAAGAGTAAGGTTAGAAAGTTTCATTCTGTACATGGGTGTATTACCCAATACCAGAGTAAGGTTAGAAAGTTTCATTCTGTATTTGGGTGTATTACCCTATACAAGAGTAAGGTTAGAAAGTTTCATCCTGTACATGGGTGTATTATCTTATAACAGAGTAAGGTTAGAAAGTTTCATCCTGTACATGAGTGTATTATCCTATACCAGAGTAAGGTTAGAAAGTTTCATTCTGTACATGGGTGTATTACCCAATACCAGAGTAAGGTTAGAAAGTTTCATTCTGTATATGGGTGTATTATCCTATACAAGAGTAAGGTTAGAAAGTTTCATCCTGTACATGAGTGTATTATCCTATACAAGAGTAAGGTTAGAAAGTTTCATCCTGTACATGAGTTTATTAGCTTATAACAGAGTAAGGTTAGAAAGTTTCATCCTGTACATGGGTGTATTACCTTATACCAGAGTAAGGTTAGAAAGTTTTATCCTGTACATGAGTGTATTATCCTATACAAGAATAAACTTAGAAAGAATCCTGTGCAGGCATAAGCATACAGCATTTTACATTATAGTAGAGTAAGGTTAGAACGTCTTTTCATAATATAAAGTATGGAACTTGTACATGTACTATACATACAATTAGTTATTTGAAACTGAAAAATTTCAAATTCAAAAAATAAAATAATTTCTGAATTTATTTGATACTGTTGGAATCAAAATATGTGCAAAACTTTAATATCAAACATAAACATTCTAAGAAATTGATCACATTTAAATTTCCACAACGTTTTTAGCTCTTCTGTGGTCATATATCATACAAAGCTTATGAGATGGTTCATTGGTTGTTATCTGTGATTTGTCCATTACCATAAGTGTGTTATAGCTTTTTTCCTAAAGTACTTGGAGGATTGCCATGAAATACACACACTCACACATTCATCCCATGGTCTAGTTTATCCTAAATGAAAATGCCATCTTTCAAATCTTGAACAAAAAGCAATATTGCCATGGATTTTCACCAGAAGTCTTTTGAGGATTCAAGTCCAAGATGAAAATGTTATTGATTGGATGTCCAAAATGGCCACTATTGTAGCCATGGGGTTTCCATTGAAAGACTTTTTCTGATATAAAATTGGTTCTAAATGAAAATAGTTCTGATCTGGTATCTAATATGGCTGTCAAAGTGGCTACTTTAAAAATCTTTCTAATGCCACTTCTGATTGTATTGTCATATCAACATGGGGTTTTCACTAGAAAACTTCTAATAACTTCTAGTTGGTTCTAAATGAAAATTGGGCTTCTCAGAACTCAAATATTGCTGCCACGTGGCCATCTTGAAAATCTTGTTTATGCTAATCCATGTGAATGAAAAGTAACATTGCCATCGGTTTTTTCACCAAAAGACCTATTATGATGCATAGTTGGTTTAGAATGTATATGATGTCAGTCTGGTGGTAAATATGGCTACCTTGAAAATATTATCACCTCAATTCGTGAAAGGATGTGGAGGTTTGACTAAACAACTTTTTATGATGCCTAGTTGTTTCTAATATCATTCAGGCGTTCAATATGCCTGTCACAGTGGCCATTTTGAAAATCTTGTTTTTTATCCTGAATAAATGGTCATAGCATGGGGTTTTCATGGAACGCCTTATTTTATTGATTTGGTCATAAATTAAAATGTCTATCTGACATTGCCGTCACAATAGCCATCTCGATTTGTTGGTACTAAATAGAAATAGTACTAGTGTAATATTGAATATAGCAACCATGGCATTCATCTTGAAAATCTTTTTATCATTGCACATTCAGAATGGAAAATCATATCTTTATAGGGTTTCAACAAGATGACTTTCTATGGTGCTACATTGCTCCTAAATTAAAATCTTATCATCAAAGAGTATGAAAGATGTTTTCAACACTTTGCAGTTAAAAGAATGAAGTTGTCTTAGTGTGAATGCCATGATTTTCAGTCAGCATCAGTTGCTTCAAGGGATTCTTGTTCTTTTCCGTCTGACTAAATTTTCTCCAGTTAGTGATATTTATGTAAGCAAAGGACATATAGTCTAGTGTTTATTTAAAATGACTACATTTTCCATTTTCAGATGAAAGAAATGTCAACACTGAGAGTTCGAGGAATAATATACCTCACTTACAAAGATACCAATTGCCAACCAGATGAGAAGAACCTTCCCAATATATGGGGTAATGAACCACTTCCACAGCTAATAGATGATATATCCTCCTCCTCCTCAGTTGTTGAATAAGTTGTTGATGATTTTCAGATTATATTAACCTCTAACAGGTTTATTTTGTGACTGGTTTATGCAAGAAAATGAAATATGTATCAGTAAAAGCTTTTTATGTTAAGTTTGGGACATTTTTTCTCCATGCATGAAACTGTCATTACAAACACAGATCATGCACATGTTTAGGTATTGGCATTAAAAACATTTGAATCTATCACCAAATCTTCCTTAAAATTTGATTTTCATCTGCATTATAATGGTACTTTTAAACCAAGAGATAGTATATTCTGGCATCTCACTTTGCATTGTGAAAAGTGATAGCATATTCTGGCATCTCACTTTGCATTGTGATAAGTGATAGCATATTCTGGCATCTCACTTTGCATTGTGAAAAGTAATAGGATATTCTGGCATCTCACTTTGCATTGTGAAAAGTGATAGCATATTCTGGCATCTCACTTTGCATTGTGAAAAGTAATATGATATTCTGGCATGTCACTTTGCATTGTGATAAGTGATAGCATATTCTGGCATGTCACTTTGCATTGTGATAAGTGATAACATATTCTGGCATGTCACTTTGCATTGTGAAAAGTAATAGGATATTCTGGCATCTCACTTTGCATTGTAAAAAGTGATAGCATATTCTGGCATCTCACTTTGCATTGTGAAAAGTAATAGGATATTCTGGCATCTCACTTTGCATTGTGAAAAGTGATAGCATATTCTGTCATCTCACTTTGCATTGTGAAAAGTAATAGGATATTCTGGCATCTCACTTTGCATTGTGAAAAGTGATAGCATATTCTGTCATCTCACTTTGCATTGTGAAAAGTAATAGGATATTCTGGCATCTCACTTTGCATTGTGAAAAGTGATAGCATATTCTGGCATCTCACTTTGCATTGTGATAAGTGATAGCATATTCTGGCATCTCACTTTGCATTGTGAAAAGTAATAGGATATTCTGGCATCTCACTTTGCATTGTGAAAAGTGATAGCATATTCTGGCATCTCACTTTGCATTGTGAAAAGTAATAGGATATTCTGGCATCTCACTTTGCATTGTGAAAAGTGATAGGATATTCTGGCATCTCACTTTGCATTGTGAAAAGTAATAGGATATTCTGGCATCTCACTTTGCATTGTGAAAAGTTATAGCATATTCTGGCATCTCACTTTGCATTGTGATAAGTGATAGCATATTCTGGCATCTCACTTTGCATTGTGAAAAGTGATAGCATATTCTGGCATCTCACTTTGCATTGTGAAAAGTGATAGGATATTCTGGCATCTCACTTTGCATTGTGAAAAGTGATAGCATATTCTGGCATCTCACTTTGCATTGTGAAAAGTGATAGGATATTCTGGCATCTCACTTTGCATTGTGAAAAGTGATAGCATATTCTGGCATCTCACTTTGCATTGTGATTTAAATGAGCAGACTTATAGATTCCAGATTTAATTTTTTGACTTTCTGAAAAGTTCACTATATTAGCATAGACATTGAAGGCTGCCTCAGATAGTTATGCAGCCAACTTGATACTGTTATTGTTAACAATCTTATTACCATATATACTCTCTGATAAGTCAAAACCAACTACTGCTACATAGACCCAGATCTACATATTCTAACAGATCTGGTTCTGTACTGTTTGTTATGAGTAATCTGTAGACACTTAGCTGTCTGCACATTATGCAGTGGCAGATCAGGGTCTGTGGTGTTTGCAGTTGGACCTGACCTATAAGCCAGTGTCAGCTCATAGAGTATTATCTGTCACAACTATTTTGTAATTGGATTAACTTGATACAGTTTGATGGTTACTCAAAGAACCTTGATAGTGTGTTTAAAAAACTTGAATATCTTTTTCTGGGTTTTGTAGGATTCTACCATTAATGAAATGTAAAGTTTAATGATGAATTGAACAGATCAAGAAAATTATTCTCACCTTTTAAAAAATCTATCAAGTGCATCATGCTTTTCATCCAATTTTCAATCATTAAAGACTGGTCCACAGTAATTCCTTTTATATTTGCTATTGTAGTACATGTAGCTCATAATATGCAGTTGTAAAACTGTATCATATGCTGTAAAATGTAATGCAAATTTACTGTCCAGTTCTATTTTTTTAAGTTGTCATTCTTACCACAAACTGAATAATAATATCTGTAGTATATTATGTTATTTTAGGTAGGTTTGTAAATAAAATAAATCAAGAAAGCATTTTGTTTTTTTTTCCCATCAAAAAAAAAGTTTTTTTTATTTTCTTTTCTCAACATTACAGCATGATAAAAGTACTTTACTATCTCATTTTGCATGAAAAAGACACAATACTGGTTATGTAAATTAGGCATAATAGAAAGTGGAATCATAAAAGGTTAGAACTGAATGCTTATCTGTTCTTTACCTATGCAGCAAAAGATCATTGTGAACTATATTTTGTGCTTTAGCAATATGTGTTTAGCTTGTGATTGCACTGATTTTTTTCATGCTGTACTCAAAAAGATCTTTATTACCAGTATTGTTGGAAGCAGAATTAAATGTTGATAGTAAATGTTGCATATTAATAACTGTGTTCTGTGTACCGTCATGTTACGCTCGGCATGTTTACTGTATCTTACACAATATAAATATTCTTGTAATGCAATGAGTATAGGAATTATTATTATTCTAGCATTGAATGCCATTTTTCAGTACAAGATAGGCTATACATGGTGACTAATATAAATGGTGGAAGAGGAACCCAAGAAAACCCAGGAAAGAACCACTGACCCATAAGAAGCTACTGGCAAGCTTTCTCATGTACCCACATTTGCTGAGACTGAGGCTTGAACCCACACAGAGGTGAGATGGCAATGATCTGTAACGAAGTGCTTTAGACCCGCTTGGCCACTTGATCCCCCCTCCCCGATAGGAATTAGATGAATAGACTGCATGTGTATCATGTGAAATCTCATTTATAGTGGCTGATTGAGGTAATTCTGATGCATGAACTATGCTTCTAATTGTGGTTGTTTTGGGTATCATTGCAAGGTTACTGAAGACCTGGGATTTTCACCCAGTAAAATTGGGTTTTTATGGATTGCCCCTGATAATAACCTATGAAGCAGAACAGTTACCCATAAATATGGACAGTAGATAATTTCTGGTTTTATCAGCTTATTATAGTACCTCAACTTCGATATAGTAGAAGAAAAAGCATTCTGTTTTAATGTAAGCCCTTTTACGTGGGCCAACATTTCATTGTCAGGACCATTTTTGTCTGAATTAATTTTCTGCATGGTAATCAATGTTTACAATACCTGCTGGACTTCATTAATGTTTACATTCTAGTTTTCTTGATCCCCACTCTGCACCAGGCATGTGCATATGCCACTCAAGAGTTTCACATCAAACATGACACATGGGTAGATAAGACCCAGCTTGATTGTGCTTTTTGAGGTAGATGCTAATTCTTATAATGCAGTAATTCCCTTTTCATCCAGGGACATGGGAGCCCGCAGCATAAGTCAAGGGGAAGGATCATGTGACCCACCTGGAAATCATTTTGATACCCCACGAACCTGCAAATATGCTGCAAGCCCATGCTGAGGGAGACATACATTTGCTAGTTTCTACAAATGTACAGGAGACTATATGACCAAATGTCTTCACACCAGGGATCTCAAACATGCATACAGTCCATATAGTTATTTCCTATGATCTGCAATGACAACCAGAATTTGTAAAAAAATAATGCAGATTTTTTTTCTTCATTGATAGGGCCCTGGGACCATTATATTTGTCCTCATAATGCCCATGAGGTGATTTTAGTTTGAGACTGCTGCTTTACATTATAACGGTCATATATTCAAATCACTGTTGTCTCTGGTTTTTCTAGGTTAAGTAACTTTTACTTTCTAAATATGTGCTTAAAGAGAACAGTTTGAAACAAAATGAATATGATTGCTTCAGAGCAGCAGTGAGGGCAAATCCTACAACTTTTTTTGTGTTTTCATTTTTTATGCGTGCTTGTTTACCCACCAGGCCTGTTTGTCATTACCCTCCCTGCGGCTCCAGTGGTGTAATTAAATCATTATTATATCAAAAATATAATAATCATGGAATCCCACAGATCTAAACTAGCTCAAGTGCAACAAGAGGCAATAAAGAAATATCTTCCAGTCCATGATTCTGTCAAACAACAGCTACAAGCTCGTCAGGAGTCTTGGGTTGAATTTGCAGAGGGTGCTGAACAATTATTTGTACCTGTTACCTGTCTTCTTCCCATGCTAGAGCAAACCACTAAAGCCACTGGAAAAATAGCAGAGAGAAATAAGAGAACAAAAAAGATTCTAAGAGAACTTCCAGGTGAAATAGCTGCTGCTCAATTAATGCAAGAAATACTTGAAGCTATTGACCAAGCTCATGCTGAAATAGGTAATATAAAGGATCATATACCAGAATCAGAACCAGAACAAGCAAGAGTCAGAATTGAAATAAATTATAAATTTACTGAAAAGATTATTGCATTATAAACAATTTTGAAGTGACAAAATTATGTGTGCTTGCCATGCACAGTTATAATAATAGAAAAAATTTATGAAACCAGAGTATCATGATCATTCTGTAGTCTGTGTAGACTGGTATAAATGTCGTATATATTACGGAGTTGATAGGGACCAAAATTATGATGTAAGATGCAATTAATTTAACATTGGAATAGATGACTATCTTGTTCAGTTAGAACAACAAAAAATGATAACAATTATCACAGCAACCAGGCAAAACAACAAGTAAGGAAGAAGAAGAATGGCAAGATGCAAGTTATGCCCCCAGTACAGCTGGAAGCGGTATTGGTACAGGTACCAGAGGAAGGGGTCTTATCACTCCATGCCCCAATAATGTCCTTGCTGTTGTTAATAAATTAGAAATTTTGATTGGTGGAATATGAGCCAGCAATAATTCCCTAGAAATCATTAATAAAGCAGCTGCTATTTGTCAAAGATTATTTACAGGCAGTATCATTGATATTAATGTTTATCAGTCCCTCATTGATGAAATTGTTGATTACTGCAGTGATTAAGTGTATACAATTATTTCAGTGATAAGAAAATAAGATGATTATACATAATGCTCAATGTGGACCAATCATGGTCAGGGTGATAAATTTGTGATTACCTACAGATAAAGAGATCTACAGAGATGAAATCAGTGATGTTGATCTATTCAGAAATATAGCTATGAAAGTAATACCTATTGCAAAGCAACTCGGAATGAAAGCTATTGGCATTTGTGATAAAGGTATTGGTGATGTTGTCAGTAAAGCATTCTCAGCAATCAAGGACATACTAGCACAATTAGGACGCAGATCGCAACAAGTGATACAACCTCAACCAGTGAAATTACCCAGCACAGAAGTTATGCCTGCAAATGTTAGTAAGATAATAAATCACGCTACAAATCAAAAACTAGCAGAGTTGGCTGGTGTACCCCCATCATTTGACCAGTCCCCAAAGTTGAATCGATCTGTGATTATCAGTATTATTCAAATTATGCACAGCCAAATCAGCATGGGCTGCAAGTTCAGGATACAAGCAGATATTTCATACCAGCTGAAGCATTCATTGAAGTAGAATGTGAAATTTTAACAGATGTTACAGAATATGGAGCTGATGTTAGGGTTGGCACTTTTTGATAGCACCATATATAGTATCAATGGAAGACTCATTGAATCATGTTTGAAAGACGTTGACATTGCCATGATGATATTGGGTCTAGCAAGATACAGTGACAATTATTCAAGATCAGCTGGTCCATCAATGAGGTTTGTAAAGGATACCTCCAACCACCTTGATAATAGACAGCACCATATAAGATAATTAAAATAAGTTGCAGCTGCTGCTGACGACGCAGATGTAGAATCAGTTGTTATTGGACCCAATGCAGAATTCATCTTAGGATTTATAGTACATCAATTAATGCTGAAAGATGTAGGTAGAAGATTTTCATGTGCAATTTCACTGTCCCAGTTTACAGTTTGCAGAAATGTCAGAAAGGTTTTTTTTGGAGTCAAGCATACAATTGTACTCATACGAAAGGCTACCAACGATGAGGCAATCTGGTGCCCCTTCGATAATGAACCTAACGTAATACTGACAAAACTTTCATTGTGGATGTCAACAATGATACCACTATTCACTGAAGAACAGTGTTGCTCTCTTTTATGAGTCAAAGTGGTAAATCAACATTATCATGGTTGACCATGATCAAATATAGTGTTCAAAGTAACATTATTGGGTTTTTTACATGGCAGATAGCATCACAGCAATGTGTCTCTGCACTGTGATATATTTTGTTGCTTTCCAAGATGCTGCACGAGTAAACTCACTAACATGAACTATAATGATATTTGACAAACTTGATATTACCAAAGTTTCAAATAGAATAAATGGACATCAAGAACCAGCTTAGGATATATTATTGAATTCATCATATCCGATTTATTATTTCTCACTGGAACACTTGGAATTATTCAGACAATCAGTCATTGATATACACTTTCCAGCTTGTGTGTAAAAGGAGCTATTGCTAATTACAGAGAAATCGCTGTTATAAACTTGGACAAATCAATGTTGCTTGAAGGTGTTGGTGGACAAATGCGAGTCGTTTATGCCTCAGTGGAAAACATAATTAAATCTTTCATGAAAGATACAAGTCCTATCATCATGTTAGTGTCATTCTAACTCCTGGTCAGATTAAAAAGCTACAATCAGTATCAAAAAAGCATTCAGGAATAAAAATATTACAGAAATCAGAACAGATTGCAGGCGGTCCTAATAAACAATCACTCACTGAATGTCAGCTCAGGCACTTCAATAAAGCCAAATGGTCAAAGACCGGTTTACAACTTGATATGTCTGCGATTGCCAAGCTAGGTGGTATAATTCCACTTCTTGCAGTTTTACCAGCTTTGATAGCTGCAGCAGCCCCAGCCATTGCAAAAGCAACTGCACTTGGTGCTGTTGGAATTGCTGCTGGGAGGCATTAAAGAAAGCAACAGGTCACAGACTAAAAACTTTCAAAAAGGGAAAAGGTCTAAGACTGACAGACAGGTTGATGGTACAGATTCATGGTACGGTCAATCCATGGGGATTGGTCTAAGACTGCCCAGATCACATTGTTGATAATTCCCATGTCCAATTTTGATTTACTTGATGCTGTTACATTGGTGCTACTTTTTATTTAGTACCATAACAACAAAACCATGTTGAGACTGATATTAATCTAGATGGAAACTCTAATACAGGTACTCACTTGATTACACACGTAATTGAACCATGTAAAATTGTTTATTTTGATTTGAATTGGTTGGCATAATTTTAAAATATCTTGACATACTTCAAAGTACTTTTATCTGGTACTCAGAAAATAACTGCCAATATGTGGTAATGAAGTACTTGCTGTACTCAATGCTGTGTCATCATCAACGACGCTACCTCATAAAGCCATGCACAAGTATACCACCAGACCTTGTAGCTGTCCACCATCATTTTAAACAGGCCTTAGTGAATATGCAGTAGTAGATGTTTTCAGAAGATCTTCTTGGAATCCCAAACCTCAAGGTGAAATCAAATCAAATCCTCAAATCCACAACACCAGATCATAGCAAGGATGAGCTCACTAATCTTTTGCATCTCATAGATGTGGACCAAAATGAAGTTGTTGTTTATCAGGATAAACAAGAATGATTAAAAACAAGCAGTATTCCTTTGACATATTATTCTGTGAGTTCCAGATGTAAGAGAAAATAACTTCGTGGTATTTACTGAAAATGGTAAAATTAAAAACTTGGAGGATTCAGTCTTAACACTTATGTGAGAGATTGCAGGACACATTGGTAGACTTTGGAGATACATTGACTGGCGATCTCAATATGAGTGGAAATATAATTATCACTGAGTGAGAACCAAAATCAGAAAATGAGGTGGCAACAAAGAGATACGTAGACAGCAACAACAACATTATTAGAACTGAGATCGATGATCGTTTGCTATCATCCGGTGATACAATGACTAGATCTATCAACATGGCTAATAATGAAATTACTGGTCTTGGAGAACCAGAATCAAGCGATGACACTGTAACAAAGCAACATCCTGATGATGATCTCATTAACAATAATCAATGATGGATTGGTCACATTTAGATTTAATTCTAATATTCATGTAAATACTTCGTAGAAACACAAATAAAGCCATTAATGACTTATTTGGAAGTCCAGTAGTTGTTGATATTAAACTCTCTGAAATCAAAAAGATTACCAACAATGTAGTACATACAGTATCATCATAATCTGCAGTATGTTCCCCACTCAATTCCGTCAAACATCGCACTGAGGTTACCAGCATATACAGATTCTCAGAACTCAGCTAAACAACATATACAAAATACAAACATATTTTACAGCATTATCCAGAAAATATATCTTCTGGACCTGTGATAGTAGTACAGGATGAAAACAACGAAATAATATTTATAGTTTAACCTAAAATTGAGACCTCTGCTTGATTTACTGTTGGTGACTTGAATTAGTCACTAAACTACCACTTACTTAAATTATATACTAAACTAATTGATTGACTTTGTATCAGCGCAACATTACAGATACAAACAAGTGTTTGTTGCTGACCCAACTGAAAAATATCATTGATAAGTGCACAGTAAAACTAAAAAGAAATACAACAAATGTATCGTTGTTACTGACATAATTGTATACTCTACATCAGTTGTCGTCTCTGGAAGAGCAATTCTAATCATATCATTATCAGCTTGTTGCAGTTATAACCAGTGTTGCTGGTATTCTTAATATGATCACAAAGAAAAATGTATATGTGTGCTGCCGATAAATTATATGAATATACAACATTGCTATCAGTAGCAATACATGCACATGCCAAATTATCATTGCTGATATCATCAGGGCTCAGTGATGGAATGATATCAGATCAGGAATTTGCAAATTAATTAAAGTTTACCACAAATCAACTGAAAACCAAACCCTGATGACAGTAACCTAATTTAAATAGAAAGTAAATAATAATAATGTTACTGATGGCTATGTCACAAGAATTGTTAGAACAAATTGCCACTAATACAACACTGCCAACTGCCATGATGAATTCAGCGAGCTCAAATGATCATAAATTTGATGATAGCTTTCCAATGGTAATTGCAGCCAAAAACATAACCTTAGCATAATTGTGAGTATATTACAGCTGACCAAATATAAGATCAATGTAATTCAGTGGTTTGCAAGCAAATAAGTCATTAATGTTTTCTTATAAAAATAAACTTGATGGAACTCCTGATTGGCAAATTGTAGGTATATGCATTCCTATGGACAGTTATCAAATAGATTAACATTGAATTCCAATGCAGGAAAAGAATCCAAAATTGCTATTACAGTTCATGAGCCAACATTATCAGCTGCAATAGAAATGTCATCACCTGACTATGCCATATATATCAATTGTCAATCAGAACTGTATTAGGCTGGCCAGAGATAGCACCTGTTAATCAAGGACCACCACAACCTCAACGCAACAATTATCAAAAAACTGATCCTTGAAAGTATATAGAAGCAAGTGATATAGATACTGGCGAGAAATTTTATTTTACTGCATCTGATAGTATAAAACTTCATAAAGTAAGAACTTTTTATGACTTTGATGATAATATAAAGCCATTAATTGACGAAAAATTTATTAAATCATTTTCTGACGTCATTAAGTTCAAACATAAACAAGCAAGCAACAAGCTACGCAATTTATTTTCCAGTGTCACACAATATTACAATAATGATACAAAGCAACAGATCATCGCAATGATGTAACATCTAAACCAAGGCGCATCAAATCTTAAGTATATCAATAAACTTATCTTTGAAACGGTGATTACAGATAGTGATGAGGTCGATGATTTTGAACCCATCTGCATTAGAACATTTACACAGTTGTTTCTCAGGCATTATGTGATCACAGCAGCAGAACTACCAAAATTCATAATACGAGAATTTTACGCTGACCAGCTGAATAAAACAATTAAAGATAACATTGATGAATACTTTACCCAGATTATTGCCACATGGAGAAAAATAACCTCACCATCAGACATCCTCAAACACAACAATGATCATCATATGTCACTGGGTACTGTTAATACTTCTGTGATTGTGGTAAATCTTCATGTGATGCAATTGATGGCAGGGATATATCTTTTATTCATTTACCACTATAGTTCCCCAGGGTTTTTAATTGTCAGTACCAGTTAATTCTGTTTATCTTCGATGCCATAATCTTTTGTCATGGATACATTTTAGGCTTATGACCAAACCAGACATCTTTTTGATATAAGGAAAGAAGTTTTGACAGTGCGGTTGTATGTGCATTCATGACCTGAATCTGTGTCAGAATAAAAATGAGAATAAAACAAAATATTTCTGAATCAGAATCAAAATAAATATCTAAATGAAATGAATACAGTTTTCACTTTCGTAATCCCTCTTGATTTTTGACAGTGACTTTGTCATTGAGTTTACAATCATACATAATTTTTTCAGCTGTCACTCACATGAACTAGCAGACTTTTTCGTTTCATATTCATGTGATAATTCTGATCTAACTTTTTCAACCTTGTTTGCAAGCAGGTGAAACAAATTTTCGAATACCTTCATCAGTGACATCAAAAAGAGATTGTTTTATGTCTTGCTGAAATAATTTAATAAATCTTTATCCCGCTGCTAGTGTATATATATATATATATATATATATATATATATATATATATATATATATATATATATATATATATATATAATCATCATCATCATCATTTTATTTCTTAATCTCAGAAATAATTGAATTAATATTTTTGGAATTTATAACAAATATTTGTTTATAATAAAAACAAATACTTCTGAATCAGAAAAAAAATACAATAAAAATACAAATATTTCAGAAAACAAGAAACCCTAGTAAGAATGATGAGTGATTACCATTTCACAAGATCCCTTGTTTTGCCGTTCCCTGGGGTCTTACTGCCAATGGAGTACCCTTCATGAGGCTTTTTTTTTCTGGCTGACATTCTTTATGAATGTCTTTGTGTGGGATATTCCCTTCATGTGGTAGAGAGCTCATCACCACTAATGTTTATTTTTGAGGGCTCCAGTTTTTCAGTTGTATATATAAATATACCCCCTAAATACGAAGCAAAATTATAGAGACTCAGAGGGTTATCTAGGCATCACAATTTCATGACCCCTATATGAAAACCCCTTGGAGAGTGCAAAATAGCACCTACAACATTGTTCGACATGGTGGTGAGGTGTACATGAATTTTTCTTGGAATGAAGCCCCGAATAATTAATGAAAAATTGAAATTGTAACCTTCTGTTGACAAATTTGTCAGTCACAGGATTGGAACACCAGAGTATGAGAATCTGCCATGTTGGTACTGGACCATGGATCATGCTTACAAATATAATATGAAGTTACCTAATGTGGAATTCCTACAAGTGATCTGTATACTGAATAAATCAAAATTGTATAATTGCATTAACTGCTGAGTAAATTTATTTAAATTTCCAAACACTATAAATTATCTGCATTTAATAATTGCATATACATTTATGGAATTGAATAGATCTACTGAATGTTATTCAGGAGTTTTATCTTACCTGAAAAGCTAAAAATAACTGGATTATATATGCAAGAGAGAGGGAGAGACCTGCTGTAACATACTCTGACAGAATCCTTTACAGAGTCAAGCAGAACACGAAATAGAGTGTATAATAATTGCGGCGGTCATATAATAGTACTCAATAACAAGCAAGTTTAGTGCATACACTATCAGAGAAAGCTTTGGCAGATTTATCTCCCTTCATCATGCAAAGAACTACAATTGAGTCAAAGTAGATTCAGGACTGGTGGACACAGTCAGGAGATATTGAAATATTTGCTTATTATATTTCATGAAAAAGTTGATTTGGTTATATTATATGCGACATGTTGTACCGAACGTGTGCATTTATTAAAATATTTGCCAGCTGCATTCATTGGTAGAAATCTTCACCAGTCGCCATGTTCACAGATATCACTGCCCTGGGAAATGTATTTTATATCCCACTACCACCATGTGTAGAATTCAGACTGTAATAGCTTGTAAATTATACAATTATTTTTCGGGTCTGAATCAAAATGATCGATCGCAAGTCCATCTTTGATAAATCGTGAAAACACTTGTACAAGAATATATGACAGGAATATTTTTCCCCAAATGTAAATCTGAGATAACCAGTATTATCAACAGAACTAACTGTATTTGTAGTCGACAGTTATTGATTTCACCATCACAAGCAGCCCCATAATTTTAATTGATAGAATGCTTCACACTTTCATTTTTCTCCATTTATATAATAATAGTATTTGTGTAAATTATTTTAATTTTAGCATTAAAATCTAGCTAGTCTTCGACGATTTTTTAATTGGAGATTTATCACCAGCAGCTACGTTGCTGCAGTTATTTAAAAAATTCATAATATCATAATACTGTTTCGGCTCTCTGTATATTTTACCACTGCAGTCTACACACTGCTGCCTTTCTCCGCTAACCCCAATACCACATCGTAAACACCGTTTTGGTCCTAAACTTTCACAACACTTTTCATGTGATATCCACAGAATTCATTTACACAAGACCTGTTACAAGGAACTGAAGAACCAATTATGAACCACTTACATCTATTCTTTGCTTGAACCATATATATATATATATATATATATATATATATATATATATATATATATATATATATATATATATATATATATATATATATATATATGGATGAATTTTGGGGAGTGTCTGCGATTAAGCCCTCTAAATCCAGATCTGATTAACTCATGAATTGTCCTTGCAAGCTCTGGATGATTTAAAGAATACGACTGTAATCTATACCTGAAGCCAAGAGAGAATTTCGCAATGATGGTGCTGCTCATTTGTGGTCAACATTTAGAATTTTGAGTCTTCGATGCTACAATGAATGACAAGCGAGCAGTGACAATTATTATCTTGACATTGAACAAAAGTAAATTTTTTAAAATAAAATTTATTGTGGCGACATATAACACATGGGTTATCAGTGACAAACGTGACCCTGTTCGATTACACAACATTGTGAATATTGTCCAATAAATAAAAATTCAAAACCAGGAATACTGACTGGATGACTGGAATTGATAAGCCTTATTATGATCGAGCATATCCTGTGACGGCATTTGTTTATGGGATATATCCGTTGTATGATAAACATTACGTTGATGACCAAATGCAGATGAAAATTTCTCGCTTGAATCGTGTTGCTGAGCGAGTTACAGAACACTTCACAAACGCGATGCGTGGAAATGGTTTAACAGATCAAAGACGTAAAATAGTAAATAAGTGGGCAGATACAGTTAAAGATATTGGAGCGTCTATCAAAGATGTTGCTGAACTGAAAAAAAAGATTTCTAATAAGGGAGAAGACACGAACCGGAGATTTTGTATGAGTATAAATACTTTTTAAAATGGAGCTTTAATAGAGGTTATTGATCATATGCACACGCGTGGACTTAGGATATAACACAATTTTTCACAAAATTCTATAACGGTGATATGTTTGATTTGATTAGAAACATCAGTATGAGTGACCCTTTATCCGTACGAGGAACTGAAAAGTCTTGCGATGAGATACACGAACGATATTGATGTTATTGAACGATTACTCATTACCTGTTTTACCGTTCCGTCAGTCGCTGCCCACACTGCTCAGAGGGAAAATTTATGGAAAACCAACACGGTTGGAATTTCTTGAAGATGTCCAACACAGTTGTATTAAATACGGACACGGCAGATTATGGAATACTAAATACTATTATAAGGATATTTTCTCGGTTGATATAGTTGCATGCTATCCTGGATTTTTTCTTGAAGCAGGTGATTGTTCTGAGTATATGAAGCTATTTCGACATCCAACACACAAGATGACCAGAGTTGCTGTAGATTGACCCATGCCAGATTTTGACCTAACTAGATCTGCATGCATTGGAAAACCAACCGGTTGTCGCTGTATGGTTTGGAAAACATTTTTTGCAAACGTGGTTGGGCTCCAATAGTTTTATTACGATATATGCTTGATGTAAAAATATTAATATCATTTGTTGGAAGTGAAGCAATTACATAATTTGGTCCGCAGAAAACAAGTTTGATTACCACAAAAAGAAAAAGAAATAGTCCCCTGATGAAATCCTGGCGATACCAATATCGAATATAAACTTGCAAAATATCTTGTCAGAAAATTAATTAACAAATTTACGCAAGAAGGATCATATGATCTTAAACTGATCAAGATTAATTATCGACAAAGCTGAGCACGATTTTATTAATTGCTGATACAACGGAGAAAAGCACATTTATAAGTTAAAATGTTAATTTATCGGATAGAAATAAATTAGGCACAATTGTAAGCCACACTGATGGTGACTCTCCACAATATATTCATTTAAGATCTTCAATGCTCGCGTACGTTTCGATAAATTTATTATCGATGATAGATTTCCTGATACCGCAGTTAGAGTCGCCGCAGATTCATTTTATATCAATCAAAAATACGCAGGATTGCTTAACATTTACATATCGATGCTGATCAATCATGGGGCGAATGGTGAATAAAGCGAAAAAAAAATTACTGGTTATTCTGAATCCGCCGACGTTGAATCTAATGAAATTATATTACAAATATAAACTTAACCAAACCTTCATCGGCTCCATATGTATATGATCCTATGACCAGACATAAGACTGTTTATCTCAATGGTTCCTTAGGTTCTGGTAAAACAACACGTGCGATTAAATTATTTGGAAATTTGTTTTATATGGTTGTTTTGACACCCACACATAGACTCGCCAGAGAAATGAACCAACGAGTTAAATCTCATAATTATCACCGATTCTTCCTATGGAAGGGAGATGCGTGGACTCCTGGGGTAATAGTTGAGAAATATATTCCTAAGATTGTTATCTGGGATGAAATATGTGCAGTGTGTTAGATGTATTAAAATATTTCTTAATTGGTTGTTGACGAAACATTCTGCAGTTATCATGTGTAGTAATCATGGCCAGCCACCACCTTTTGTTGGATCATCTCCGCATGAATGACTTAAAAAGTTCGTAGATTATTATGATGAGATAAACGATGATGAAAGAGCTGTTGAGGAACCGCTGAAAGAATTTAAAAGATTGATCAGACTGAAGCCAGATAACATTTAATGTGAGATAATGCGTGATGTAATTCCAGAGACTAAGATGAATGTTTTTTTTTTTTTTTTTGAATTTATGGAGGCCTGATGATTTAATAGTTGCAAGTCGGAAGATACTTCAACAGCAATTATTTATATTACATCAAGAGAAGATTTAAGATCTACCTGTACCATTGTGTTATCGTTCAGCAGACACACGCAAACAAAACATTGAAGTTGAGATTCTTCTAATTAAAGAGAAACAAAATCCCGTTTAAAATGACGTTGTTGTTTCTGTGAGTGCTGTTGAGAACGCGTTGACAAAATACCATGGACTCTGGGATATTCTATAACAAGGATTAACTATTTTTCATACAAATATCTGGATTGTTGATGAAAGCATGAAATGGTCAAATTCATTTTATCTAGTGGTGTCGAAAGTAACAAGAATGTCTCAGCTACGAAGGATTATTATAGACTGCAAAATGACTCGGGAAACCATTGCTAGCAATCCCAATAATATAGTAAGGAAACAAATAGCTGGTTATCAGAGATCTGAAAAAAGTAAACGTGACTTTAAACTTTAGGGATATTTCCTGCTCATACTGATGTCCAAACAATATCCCAGCAAGTATTCGATTAAATCGCTCAACGATTGCTTGATCGCGATGAATTGCGATGTGTCCTCGTCTGATTTTGACGTTATGTTGTTTTATCATCGACGTTATTGCACCAAGAATTCTTTGGCAGGATCAAACTGTAGTAGCTTTGGCCATCGTAGACCACCTTATGGTCCGGACCCTTGTTGATAAATTCGTTGAAAAGCAGATACAAATTTAGCTGTTGCTTTTGTTGATAGTGGTTCGGCTTCTTTACATCTACTTGCAACGTCAACGACATTTAGCGCATATTTATAAGTGCACGTTTGACATCTACCAGTTTTAATAGTATCCTGCGGTAGAAATAAAATATCTGTCTAATGAACTTCATTGGGAGCGCTCACATCAAAATGTGCATACTGAAATTGTTTAGGTGGTGGTAGATAAATTTGCCACATTGCCTATCATGCTAACCAATCTGCAGCAACAGGAAATGAAACATTGTCTGCATCCGTAAGTTTACTAATCGCTTCTCTACCCTCCAGTATTTTCTCGGGCTATAATAAGTCATTCCATTATAATAGTTATCTATTATTAATTTCCAGCCATTAACTATTTCTCCTTTCATCGCAGATCTCACCAGCCAATTAGCTAGTTATTCTCTGAGAGATTTTTATAGATTTTATCGTGTGAATACACTTAGCAGCGATATCACCACCTGTCTTCGTACGAGACGAAATAAATCTGTATTTGCTTGTACCACATATCGCACCCTTGTCTGTACGCGCACGCTTTTTACTTTTTGTTACTACTATTGTTAATCCACTAGCAAGTATGGGTGCTTGCAATACAAATCCATATTATTTATTGTATTTGCGCAATATTGATGCAATTGATTTCTCAGCGACACGAAGGCAAGAGCCATTGAAGTATCATCATGCGCTACCAAATTCTATCAGAGCAATTAGAATAGGTCTATCTGGGTCTGGTAAGACGCAATTGTTACTTAACCTGATAAGTGGGATAAGTTGTGTTCAGTGGCACCACCTGTGCATGATCAGCGATGCTACGAGGTGCTTAAAGATTTTAATGAAGAAGCGAAGTCGCGGAATGAAGATGGTAATATTATTGATTTTATCATCAATATTGATGAAATCCCACCTGTAGATGATCTCGATGAATTTATTAATAATCTCGTAGTATACTATGATGTGACAATCAATCAAATCCAGCTTGACAATCAATCAAATCCAGTTCGGATATTTTTACTGCAGCAGGCACAAAAGTACAGATGTGATTTATGTTACTTTACGATATACACAAATACTTAAAGTGATCAGAGACAATTGTAATCTTTCAGCTGTATTTAATGGAGTTGATACACATACTCTGCGAAACATCCATTAGACTTGGTGTTCAGTGAATATGGAAAGGATTAAATTAAGAAACTTCTTTTTAAAAAGCGCAAGCTACCCCACGCGGCTTTATCACGATAAATTTACATGATCCTCGGTCGCGATATCGTGTAGGTCTTGATAAAATGTTTGGTTGAAAGACACGGCAGCAAGGAAGGCGACGACAAACATTGGGTGTCCAGGTGAGTAAACGAGCACGAATAAAAAAACGAAAATACAAGCGTCAAAAGATAAAATAGCAAAATGATGTAACCACTAGAACTAAAATTAGAGAAGTCTCGGTCGGTTAGAAGCCTCGTTTTGGCGTTTTTGACCTTGTATTTTCATTTATTTATTTTTTTTTTGCAGGAAGCTATATTTTCGCTTAAAAACCTCCTAAAAAGTAAGATTCGCTCTCCCTGCTGCTTTCAGACATTATCAATTTTTTTCCCCCAGAAACTAAGACAAAACATTATTTCTTCTTGTGGCAGTTGATGAAATAGTTGATAATTACCGTGGTGTAATTGATGTACTTTGTGTTAAAGTTAATTAAATGTATTAGTGTGTGCTTATTTGAAGTCAGTTGGTCAAAATATATGGAGTAATGACCATTTGAGAAGATGAAATTTAAGTGATTAAAATGAGTTTTAAAATCTGAAAGCTCCCGCACAAGTCAGGAACTTGATGTGATCTCTCTAACGATTCAAGAAGTGTTTTTAGACATTTCATATTACATTACATATCGCACAATCATTTCTTTTTCAAAGATTATGCAAGTACATTCTGTCGCTGTATAATGGCTAATTGATCATTTATTTAAAAGAGATTGTTTGTTGTTCTAAACCGTTGATATAATCATAAATTTACAGATTAAAACCTTTAAATTATACCGTACAAGCGTTTGTTTTGTTCCGAAAAAATTGTTGTTGCGACTATTTTTTTTAAAACTTTTGTTTACTACATATGACCAAAAAGAAAGGTTCATAGATTTCTTTGCTGATCTATATGATTCTTTGCAATAACTCAATGCGATCAGGCAGGGCCGACAAAGGGGGAGGGAGAACAAGAGATATATCCCCCAGACCAAGGCGGAACAACACGTTTTAAGTTTATGAAAGAAATATTTTTGTTTTAACAAGAACAAAAACTATGATAGACCAGGGTGTCTCTTACCCCAGGGCCCATGATCGCTCTCTACAACCCAAAAATCAGGTTCAAGAACAGTAGTGCGGATGAATGATGGAATGAGTCAGGCCACTGGATTCGTGACAAATAATTCACAGCTGACACAATAATGAGACATTACAGGAATGAATCGACAATTGAGAATAGACTTAAATGATATACATTACTCCATTGCGAAATTGAGAATTTTATTCTTTCTTGTCTAGGGAATCACCACAGTAACCGAGTCTGACTGATCTGGTAGTGGCGATCGAACCCGCAAGCTTTTGGTCACGAGCACAACGCCTGAACTACTTGCACCATGGCTGCTACACGCATTCTCTTGCAGAGAGATATACTAATGCCAGTTATTGATGATGTTACTTGTATATTTTAGAAGCTTCCAGTGAAAAATAGACAAAAGTCATTTTCTTTGGTCTGCAAGTTCTTTGATACTTAGCATATTTGTTCGCACGCACTTGAAAACAGGCATGTCAAAAAAAGTACAGCATTTCAGTTGGAGGGCGGACAAACTCACATTTTTCGCCAAACACATTTAACATGAAACACTGTTGCAAGTAGACAGACTCCCCTTGTCTTACTACTTGTGCCGTAAAGCGTCGCAGGGAGAGTTTCTGGTCAAGTGCTAAGTGGGAGGCTTGGCTTGATATCATTGTGATGTTGCAGAGCCTCCGCTAATCCGCCTTTCCATTCATTCTGATTGTACGTCCAATTGATTTAATTCTTTGTGAATCAATATGGTCTATGACGTAGTTTTGCAGGCATTTTTCTTATGTCTCGTTTCTTATTCGTACCTTTTAGGTATTTTATACCGGCTTTCTCATGTCACACGATGTGATGTTTGCACGTGCTTATTGTTTCATGCCCACATCTGGCAATTATGTCTTGAACATTGATTTTGCCATGTGTACTTCTCGGGGTGTCTGAATAATGACCTTCAAAAGGAAAATGGATGTTTACGAATCCAAATGAAGTGAATACTTGCCACTTAAAGAAATGTCGCATCAAATTCAAAAAAGTGACGCCCATTACTGAAATAGTTGGTGTTGAAAGCCTATATTGCATCTGTGATTTGTACTATAATATGTGCTCTACAGTGGCCATCTTGAAAATCTTGTAATCGCTACTCCTGAAAAGACGGTCGTATCCAATATGGATATGTTCTGCAAGATTTCTTATGATGACTTTTCCACTACTAGTCTAAAGTGGGAGATTTAAATTTTTAACGTAGCTTTACTAATTTTTCAGTCATATGACTATGATGTCTGCAGTGTGACAGTTTGTAGTATTGCGCATAATGCCACAGACATAAAGCATTTTGTCCCACCCAGTCACATTATCCTGACACCAAGCCTACCAGTCCTAACACTAAGCTCTTAATACTGAACACCAAATGAGGCAGCTGTTAGAACCATTTTAAAAAGTCTTCGGTATGACTCTGCCGGGTTTTGAATCCAAGACCTCCCGCATCCGAGGCGGACGCTCTAAATATTAGGCTACTGAAGCGGTTTCTTGAGTGGCCTAGTGGTAGTGCCTGACGTTCTACCAACTGAGGTATCATGGCTCCATTGAAATTCCCACATTGTTATTCGTTTGACTATTTCTGTTTATGATAATCCTAATAATACATTTATTTTAACCATATAGCTAAAAATGAAGATTTACGAATCAGTCGGTAAGATATGAAGATTTAAACATGGCATCGTTGTACTGATAAAAGGATTTTGTTTATGTCCATTCACCACATTGTTTTATTAACATTTACGTCATATTGATTTGGCTTTTTCGTTGACAGATAGAAAGCAACCAAATGATAACTTTTAAATTTTAACGTTACCTTCCGGTTCAGCATCAGCTGACCTTCATCTTTAACAAACTGACCCGTTCTTTAATTGCTGAATGGAACAGATAAGATACAGTGGTGATCAAGTTGTTTACAATACAGATTTTGGGAGGTGCAGTTTCTCAGAATGAGGGATGGTTTGTTACGTGACAGGGATTCATACTCAGTAACAAGGAAAAGAGCGAAAGCCAACAAACTATATATGTTTTAACAAGATAATTTATTTTACTAGAATACAGTGTAAAAAAATTTAAATAGGACTTACAGTTTGTGAATATAATCCTAAGAATGAAAACTACAAGTCCTCTCACTAAATGCTTCGAATCTCGACGACACACAAATATGGAAGGCGATGACGTTAGATGTGGCCCAATATACAAATATCAACAATTACTCGAATCAGTTTTTGTTTGCTAATAGTTTCATAATAAATTTCCCTTAATATCTTTCAAAATCTTTTATAAGAAAGTCAATTTGTTGAGTTTACAGGAGAATAAATTATTATATTAAAAAATTAGATGAAAATCAAATAATCTGGCAACAAATTAAAAAAACAAACGTTGTTCCTTTAAGATGTTAAAACCACTCTGCCAGAAGAATAGTAAGAATGCGTATCTAAACCCCCAAAACATAATTTTAAGTCTCGCGAGATTGGTCATGGTATCCTTTACTACATGAAATCCAGCAGGTACGCCAGTGTAGCTCCGCTTAAAAACCAATACTTAAGAGTTGTTTGCACATGGTGATCAAGCAAAGAAAGTATGACCCTGATACTGACCAATCATTTTAACTGTCTGTTTAAGCTCTTGCCAGCCCAAGATGAATTTGTGTAACTAACTATAATTCTCATGAAATACTTCTACGTCTTAACACTAAGCAACATTTGCTAAAATAAAATAATGAAGTATTTTTAATCTTTTCAATAATCATTACAAAAAAATGCAATGAAACAAAAATAAAATAAAAAATAATTTTAAAACTTACACTCGGGCAATTTAATTACATATACGTAATAGTTGTAAGTACCAGTCTTAAAATTTGAGAACGGGTTTATGGCGCAAAAGGGCATATGGGGCAGGAGGATTTGTAGGATAAAACCGGAAGTATGAATGTCTTAAGTTTGAGTTGAAAACAGACATACACAAACAAATACACGTATACAACACACCATTCAGAGTCAAAACACAAAAAGTGAATACTCTCGTTTATAGAAAGCCGAGTGGTCCTAAAATAGACAGCTATGTTTTCTTTTTTCTAATTTTTCTTGCCTAACATTATTTCTTCCACCAATTCTTTATTAATTATAGGTACTTCATCTTTCTTTTCTTTCCTTTCGGGTATCCAGTTAGGATGACCCACGTCTCTAAACTTTTCCTGAACCTTGATCCAGTTGAAATTCATTTGTTGAAAGTCTTCCTGTTTCATAGTTTCCTCGTATTTTCTTTCCTTGATCGAGGTAGCCCTGAATTTTTCAGCTTCCTATGCAATCACTTCTTTAAGGAAGCTCTTTGGTCTTTGAAGTGCAATCACTTTCCTTCTAACTTGGCTGAAAGTGTACAACTGAGTCTATACTTGTTCTAGTAGCTACCATGACATCTACAGCTTCCTACAACTTTTCGATCTGGCTGTCCGACATGTTCTTGTCTTATAGACGACGAATACAACTGACAAAAGCACCGATTTGTGCCAGAAGTACGAACGTGAAAGAAAACATCCCCCACAAAATAATATCACATACAAGACCAAAACATCGTAAAGAAACATTATCATGTGGACCTAAAGAAACTCTTAATTTCTTGACATACAAACACACTATACTCCACTCAAACACATATTGGATAAGGTAACTTTTTTGTTTCGTAAAAACAAAACCATGCACCTAACCTGTGAAATTACATAGAATCTGATAAGAGAAAGGCGTTTTTCTCTAGGAAAAGACAAACACAAACATATACCAAATCTACAAAACAAAACAGAACAAAAACAAACAACAAAAAGAAACCCATCACATAAGCTAAGCAGTGTGTTTTATAGACACACCAATAAATCCTCAAATACACATTGGAGAAAGGAAAAGTGGTTTTGTGCCGAAAGACAAAGACATACACATATACTGTTGACAAAGTGACGCGTCCATTTTATATAGATCTGGTTTGCTCTGAAAATGGCCTTTTGTTTTCTTCAGTGCTCCTTGTTAATTCCTGCACCTTACAGGTCCCAGTACCACACACAGATCGTCGACTCCATCTATTTCTACCCCAAGGATTGGTAGAGATGGGAAACGCTAAGGGGACCTGGCTCGTTTTAGAGCCCCATTACTCCGTTTCAGAGACTCTGAAAGGTGTTCTTGTTGTTTCTCTTAGTAGTCGACGCCATGGATGTGGTTGCTTTGATAATGGTTGCTGATGTTGCGATTGTGGTACCTCTAGCACCAAATCATCTGTCAAAGGTACGACATCCCTCTGTTGCTGTAGTGATTGTCGCTGTGATTATGCCCTTACCACATACTTTTACATTGCAGCTTTGTCGCATCATTAAAATGAAACGGCGCTTTTTTTATTTTCCTCCACATCCTGGTTATTCTAGACCTTTTAGGCTGCTTCTTTCTTAGAGCTTCAATGGCCAGTTCGTCTAGGAGGTGACAGGTACATGTGAAGCTCCAAACGTTTCTGCATGCTATTCACTTTTGTTGCGTGTTTACTTGCAAATGATGATAGCCAGACTGGCTGCCTGAATTTGGATTAGAGTCGTATTTGCCATCTATGACATGCATGACTATCTAATGTTATGACAGTGGACTACTTAATTTATCGTGTGTGCGTGGGGTGGGGAATAAGAGTAAAACACCCACAAGTGCTAACAAATACACAGTATTCTACTTAATTTGCCAATCGAATAGCAGTGAAGCCTTAATCGACTTGTAATGAGTAGGAATCGTACTAACACACAATCTAGCTTAATGTCTGCAATTGCAATATGAGACGTTGTCTGTGAATGGCTACAATCTTTATGACATCATCTCGGTTCCATGCTTACACGCTTTTTCGGGCATCTGATTACTAGACGAATGGGAATCGGCTTTGCATGTGCGAGAGTGGAAAGGTGGAAAAGTGCTCGGCTGAAGGCTCCAACACCGAACGGAATATTTCTGAAACACCATAGAAGTAATAGACCAAACTCTATCGAGTCGTACTAAATGGCATTCACTGTTATCAATTCGGTTTAAGTCAGAATTGTAATTAAAGTCCAACTAGACACATGTACAAAAGAAACTCCTATAGAAAAATTTAGAAATTTCGGTACAATTGTACATATGTTACCGAATGATTAGCCGAAACAATTTTGTAGGTCATATGGATCATGTTGATTTTTTTCATCTTATAAGATCTTAACGGAATAAATTGAATGGCTATTAAATGATCAAGGTAAATTGTCTGGTATTGTCAAAAGGGGGTTTCAAGCTAAAATGAAAACCCTAGGCAATTTGGTAATATTCTTGAAAATGGTTGTGTTCTTTACAATTCGATAAGGCAAAGCTCCCTCAAGTCACATAATCCTCCATTGTTCCGCAATACTTATTGACCCATCGTTTTCAGTTCTGCGAAGGACCCAAGCTCATACATCTCCGCGAGTTAGTCAGCGACCTGTACCAAGGTTTAAATAGAGCAGTGTTGGTAGATGTTTTGGTGGTAACTGCACACGAACGGTGCTTCAAAATTTTCATTGGATTGGTTGTGACTTCCTGACTTAAATGGACTGCTATCCGGAATATTTAATGGCGTTGATGAAGTGAGTAGCTTTTTTCTGGTCTTCTGGTCAGGCAATGCCTCTTGAAGGCCCATATAGATTAAAAGTTTTTTTTTAACTATGCCAGTTTCTTCCTCTTCAACCACATGCTCTTCTTCTGTATCTTTATGATTACTAGTAAAGTTACTTCGTTTGTAGGGTTCTGGAGCAGCAGTGGATTGGGGTTACGAGCTGTCGGTTTGAGTGTCCCTGTTGACAGGTGTGACGTCCCGATTAGTTGTGGTGGGGTGAGGGATGAGGTACTATTCAAGACTGCAGAGTGATCCATGGGTGTGGGCTGACAATTTGGAACTGGTTGCACTGGTTGAGAAGCCGGGTAGTTTCCGAGACCAAGTACGGGCCTCTTGCTTTCTCTCCGGCCTCTTCCTGTTTCTTCTCGCTGTTATCCTCTAACGTTAAAGTAGTTATATTTGCGCTCTTTTCCTCTTGGTCCTCACCAATAAAAGAGTTTGTTTTTTAATTAAAGCTCGAAGACGCCAACCTGAAGCTAGAGCTATTTCTAGAGCGCGATGGGCCCCGTAAAGCTGGCGTTGATATTACAGTGTTAACTGAAATTCTACTTGGCATTCAAGTTTATCTTTAACTTGTATCCCTAGCTTGCTTGTGACTGTGTGAAATGATTCATCTTGCTAGTTCTGGGTTTGTAGTCACAATGAATGTCTGCCAAAGTCTTCTCTTTCTTATAATGAAGCACGACGTGTTCTTACGGTAATATGCTATGGTCTGGAAGCCACTCTCGTTTATGGTACACGAGTTGCTGGTAGTTCTCCAAGTGGCTGCTGATATTTGGTGTTTTTGTAACCGTGAAATTTTTGTGGCTCCAAGGTGGTCACGCGTCGGTGTTGATCCTCTCCGAACTGCAGAATTTCCTTCAGCACGCCAAAGTTCACAACTTTAATCTCTCGTTAATTTAATGTCAATCCTTTGAATTTGCAGCTGGTATATATTTAACCTCGTCGGTCTCGGTATTGGTATTCGTATGTTTTGGGACAGCCGATAACAAAACTCAAAATCTCGTCTTGTCTCCTTTGAGGTGGTGCTCTACAGTTTCGTATTCGTATAGGGTTAGAATTTTAAAGAAAAAGAGTTTCCCTGGGTTTCCTCACTAGTTATATTGGCTATTAAAAAGACTTTGTATATCTTAGGTATTGATCAAAGAACCTTTAATTCCCTTTATTTTGATGTATGATTGATAGGTGAAACATGGGTTAGAGAATAATCAGCTTGGCCTTACTCCAGATGTGCATCTTTCAAAAAAGTGCTAGCTCCACTTGCTCATTTTCACTTCTCAAACTTCAGAGGTAAATTGTAAAAAATAGAGCCGATAACCTTTTTTTTGCATTTTATGTATTTGATAATTCATTCATTGCACTTTTAGAAGCTGGTATTGTCTAGTTTGGCAAAATTCATTTTCCATATTTTAATAGTTGCCAAGAATAGTGTACTTTAGACAAATTCAGGTTGATTTTTGGAGCACAAGGGAGCAGTCATTTTAGTTAGCAGTGTGCTAAGATCATTTAAAATTTACAAGAGTACAATATCCAAAGAAATTTCAGCCACATTACATGAAAGTAGCATATAGGTATGCCAACATTCTGTCCACTATGCATGTTTAAAATGCAAACAACTTCACCTTACATACATCACTCTCTCAAAAGTACATAATAACTGGTGAGCGCCACCTGATGTGCGGGTGAGGGCGTCAGGGCTATCGATGTAGATGCAACTGTCCGTGTCAAAGTGCCGAGCTCGATCTCCTAAAAAGGTATAGGTCTTTTTACATATTTAAGCTAGCATTGGCTACCAAGATGACGTTTCCAAACCCGTCAGGCAATACAAATATTGGCTTATCTTCGTAATTGACCAAGATTAAATCTATTTGAACTATGTCTACGAGTTTTATTCATTTCCCTTTGTCATCCACTTTTTAAAGTTAACTATATGTATCCATCAAGTTTTCCTTCTTTAATTGCTTTTGTGATGGTAGTCGGTTCCTTTAAAAAATCGATCCCTCCGTACTCGATAAACAGTTGTAGAAATTTTCCACAGCAATAGCATAAAATGTTTATATCGGATCGACAATTCTTTAACATTTCTTCCTGAAAGTTAAATGGTTGGAAGCGTGAGAGTGGTGTCTAGCGAAGTAAGCTTCTCATTGCTCGATGCGCATATTATCGGAGTAAGCGTCAGGCAAATGCAGGAGCACAAAGTGTTTATCAGCGTCATAACCCTACTGCCCATATAAATCCTTTTGTCCCATAAGTCCAATCCCATGCTAACCCCATGAACCCAAAGCGCCTCCTGTAACTACTGCCACTAATCACCCGTTCTTGCCCTTATGGTTCCATATTGCTACTTGGAACCTAATACTCCGGTTTTATTATATCTAAGAATAATAATTGACTCATGGAGTGCTATTATGTATTGCGTTGCAAAGTACAGATCGAGCCTTCCATCACTAAAGGCATGACTTCATATTGATGAAGTCCATCTGGATCCATGAATGTCAAAATTTTCAAAATTATCCAGCAAATTCTGAATTTTGTTTATCACAATTCTATTTTGAGAGCGTTTATAATGTACAGATGATGTTCCAATGGTGTGAAATCTACAATTGTTCAACATCGTGGCAGATTTTATTTGTTCATTGTCGAACATCTGGAAACATGTGCTCATTTTCAAATAATAGTTCTTTCAGTTCATCTTTATTTTTATTTTTTTTTGCTGCAGATGTAAAAGTTTGTTGCCCAAATTATTCATAAGTTCTGAATTCCGATAATGTTACTCCAAATTACTCTACTCCCGATTCGTGCATAATTTGCTGGAAGATTCCTGTCATAAAACCCTCATCATATCATACGGATTTTGGGTAGGCCAAGGGGAGTAAAAACTTTATCTAAGATTTTAATAGGGTTGTAGTTTTACTATTACTCAAAGGAATTGCCTGTGAATCAGTGGATGCATGAATTGCGGTCAATAAGTAAAGGTTGCCTGACTTCGCCTTTGGTAAAGGACAGACATAGTCTACAATTATTCTGCTAAATGGTTCGCAGTTAGGTGTGGATTAATCACAACCTTATTTTCAGTCAGATCATTGCCTAGTAATAAATGAATACCCAACTGTAACGGGTCCTGAGAATTCTTGGGAAAAGATAATGTGCCCGATGACAAAAGACTAAGAAGCACGTGTGTCCCTCTAATGTTTAGTAAGGATATTATTGACAAAATCGCCGATATTTGAGATCGAACTCGTCGAAATGAATGGTTCACGATTCTCCATAATAAAATCAGACTCTGGTTTGTTTAATCCATGAAGGTGCTGCTCTCAGTACATGACCTTGACTTGACTTTCAGAGATAAGAGGATATGAAAGTGCTGTCACTTAATTCTGCTGATTATTTTTCAATCTGCAGCACTAAATCTAACTGGAAATATGGATTCCTTATCAGTCTTAAAAGTTATGCTAGATTAAGATTCGGGAGTGCTAAATGACACTGAATGTTCTTTTTTTACCAAAGCAACTGCTGAGTAGAAGAATTACTGACAAAAGGATCTTGTGATCTTGAAATAATTGTCAGTTCTATGAGCAGCATTTTCTGAAGTTTCGACCTATTTGCTCGTCAAGGTAGGTTTAAACGTCACCGTAGACGCAATTCTTAAAATTACATAATATGGGTTGTCTGAGGTTATCATAATCTTAACTGACCTTCTTGGCTGAGTACCACCTATCAAATATAAGTTTATTTTCTCCTGCAAATTTGATACGTGTCTCTCCAGTTTCAAGTTTCGTGGGATCCACACTCCTTTGTTAGCATGAATCAGTTACCAACTCATAACCCTTCCAGATACATTTCCTAATCCCATAATAATCAGCACTTTGTTGAACTGACTGTGAAGTGTAGACTTAACGAGCTTTGCACATAAGTACACTTTGTAATAATAGAATCCAATGCTTTCTGAGCCATTTATATTTTTCAACATTCTTTTCAAAACTAGGAAAATATGTACCCGCAACCTCCCGCATCCTAGGCTGACGCTCTAACCACTAGGCCACCGAAGCGGTCTAATAAGTTTTGTAAAATTTCAACAAATAATTTGTTTCCCAAGAATACAAAAGTGATAATTTGAACCTGAACTCAGAGTATTGTGATTTAAATCCCAGATAGTCATACAAGTTCTATCACAATTACAAATGTTTGTATTTCAGCGAAATTCCAAATTAATTCTGATATTAAATGTGTTTATCTGAGTGTAATCTCGAATATGCTAATGTGCTAGTTGCCTGTATTGTGATGATGTGCTGACTGTCGTTTGATGTGTCACAATAGTATATCCAAAATGTCCTTTGTCTGAATTCACTATAATTCTAAATTAATATTTCTGTCTAAAATATTATTGAGCACTTTTTAATTCGAGTAATTGATAATGTAAATAAATATTTTCACCGAAATCAAAAACTGAAAGCAACAATAAGAATGATTATACTTTGGATGTTAAGGCAAGAATGAGTAATTGCTTCAACTAAACAAGATTATATACTCCTCACAGTTACCATTTCTTGGAAATACTATGTCAACTTAAAGGAATGTTCCATTCTAGAAATTTCTAAGTTCGGAATCAAGACTTTAAACATGTCGAATATTATTAATAATCAGATTATTTAATCACGATCATAGATACATGTTTAGCTGCTCACTATGATGTTTACAAAATAAATGTTACTAATGAGATGTATTTGGACCAAGGTCAGTTACAAAATAAGGATGTATATAGCATATAAACATTAAGAATAGTTAACAAATAATGTAACTTTAATATGATAGCAATTCCAATACCAGCGCGTCCAATACGGAGAGTAATGAAGGTGAGCACGAACTCTTCCGCTAGTTTAAATGGTATTCCGCAAGTGATCATACTACCCGGGAATCTTCAATTTAGTAACATATAATTCTTTGAACAAGTTTCTAAAGCCATACTGAAAGAGTTTGAAGAACATTCCGTAGTATCACTGTTAATGTAATTATATCAAACTGCAGCTTTCGGCTTAAACAACTATCCCTGAATGCATTAGAGTGGACTAATGTTTATTTGTTGTTGCTGAGCAACACTGGCATGGCGTGTCACCATTAGGTGTGGATTAATGATTTTCCCTGAATAGTGTTCCGACACAGCAAACAAAGACAACAAAGTTTCCATGTCGATGTTGCTTGCACGCAAAAAGATGCTTGACGAACATGACACTTACTGCTAAAGAAGTCGCAGCGTACGATCATGCCAAAACCCGAAAGAACTTTCTTTCACAGTTGTGCAACGGAAGATGTATTACTTACGCAGACTTCAAATGCCTGAACGTTCAGTTGGTAACCACCACATAGTTCAAGTTACATGCAGGTTTTTTTTTTTGTTCTTGGGTTGTTTTTGTCTCAGATGTGGTGGAGTAAGCGTTTCGTTAGGATTGTAACGCGGCCAGTTGTTTATTAATTTTTTGAGATTACAGCAAAATGGATTCGGCGAGAATTATAACATTCGCAAGTTTTTCTGCAGCGACACATTGCTGGTTTGTGTTGGAGCTTCTGCGCGTACCGTTGGCTGATGGGACAGTGCGTAAACTCTTGAACGTGCAGAGGATCAAACTGCTGAGAATTTCCTCCAACACGACAAAAATTTAGGTTGTACTTTATAGCCTGCGAATTTAAGATATTTATAACAATATAAACAGTCTCTATGAAACACTTGATGCCTTTTTAAGAACCAATCTCAATTTTAAAAACCAAGAAATTACAAAACTTGAAAGAGTACATAACAAGAAGATAAGTATATTTAAAAAAATCAACTTCTTCCAGTAAATCATGCACGTTAAGCAAGGGAGGCACTTTCAATGAGAAGTAATCACCAATAAATGCAATCTTTTAATTTTCTTTCATTTTATACAAACTAGCATAGTAACCATAGCAATCAGGTATATATTTAAAAACACTTCCGTTGAGTCATCTATACGCTCGCACGAACAATCCATGTGTGGACATATGGACGGCAAGAATAAGACAACGACAGCTACTGACCATTTGTCATCAGCGGGTACCTCAGCTGACCTTTATTTCCTTGTAAGGTCCCAATTCTTCAAAAGATTACAGGTTTCCTTTTGTGTAGCATCATTTTCTGAAACAACAGAAGATCTCAGGATCGTTTTACAGAATAGTAAGGCAACTAGTGGTTATCTTGTATCACCCTGATTAGACTGAAGATGGTGTGTCACTAAAAGAGAATCACTGTGATAAAAACTTCTTGATTGATTCATGCTTGGAACAAGAGACACCGTATTAAAAGTCTGACCTAAAAAGGTGTCCGCTAAAGGTACAAAAGATCCTGTTCAACAACATCATTTTCAAAAGACGGATTTGCCATAACTCCAAAAACTGCTAAAGTTTGATATAAGCAAAATAATTCTACTTTGAAAGGATCAACTCTATAATTCATTCTAGACTTATCATTTACAAAAGATTACCACTATTTTATCTCCAGCTAGGTCATTATCTAGTAAAAACTGTAAGCTGTGAATAGCAATGAAGTAACAGATCCTAATTTAACTGGTCCCAAAACTAATTCTAATGACAAATTAGCACAATAGAAGAGGATAATAACGTATTTACAGTCTATTTTCTGCATCATAATACTTTTGCTAGATGATTTCCCAGAAAAGTTGTTACTAACAAAAGACTCTAAGAAGCTACTGCGTCTCTGAAGACCTTGATAGGAGCAGCCTTATCTAACTCGCCAACAAGTTGAATCCCCAGCAAGTGATATTGAATCCATAACAAGTGATATTGAATCCGCAACAAGTAATATTGAATCCATAACAAGTGATATTGAATCCATAACAAGTGATATTGAATCCCAAACAATTGATACTGAATCCCCAACAAGTGACATTGAATCCCCAACAAGTGATATTGAATCCATAACAAGTGATATTGAATCCCAAGCAAGTGATACTGAATCCATAACAAGTGATATTGAATCAATAACAAGTGATATTGAATCATCAAGTGATATTGAATCCCCAACAAGTGATACAGAATCCTCAACAAGTGATATTGAATCCATAACAAGTGATATTGAAACCCAAACAAGTGATACTGAATCCCCAATAAATGATATTGAATCACCAACAAGTGATATTGAATCCCCAAGAAGTGATATTGAATCCCCAACAAGCGATATTGAATCACCAACAGTATTATAAAGGGTTGACGATGTTCTTTCAAAAATACTCAAAACAAATATATTTCGACACCACCCACTTCAAAACAAATATATTCTGACACCACCCACCAACTTGAAAAAAATATATTTATTACTTCACAGACCCCTCTTATTTCGGAAAATATAAATTTATATTCAAATACGAGGAGGATTCTTGCTAAGTAGATTTTTTCGTATTAAACAATAAATATATTACATATAATGTCATTCTCAGTCCGACATGTTGGATTTGATCTAACAAACAGATTTTGTAAGATATTTAATTCAGTCAAGTCAGCGTCAGGTTATACTGTTATAAAATCTAATATAAAAGCGATTATATTAAAAAAGTAGGTTATCATATATCTCCAAAATATGGGTTAGTATGTTATTCGAGACTGAAAATGATGAGCGAATTGCGGGTTGGGCAGCTGTTGTGATGACATTTATTGATAACATGGTCGATATATTATTTGATAACGATATTATAAAAGCAACAGAAAATTGTTAAAAATAATATAAATACTTGTCCTCAGGAATTTTTCAAGATGTTTATATGCAATGAAGATGCTTATATTCAATGATTATATAGAATGATTATAATTATATAGAATGATTATATCTTAATTAAGGATGATCATGATTATATGCAATGAAGATGGTTATATACAATGATTATATCTTAATTAAGGATGATTATGATTATATAAAAAAGATGGTTATATAGAATGATTATATTATACTTAAGGACAGCAAATAACACTGAATCCTAATTAAGGTAGTATTATATACAATAAAGATGAATTATATACAATGAAGATGATAATGAAGATGATTATTTTGATGATGATGATGATGATAATGATGATGATGATGATGATGATGATGATGATGATGATGATGATGATGATGATGATGATGGCCATTCTCTACTATCAAATAGAAAACTACACACTTCCCTGATAATCAGCCTCGGGAAAATGCAAATTTACACCCACCACGTGTTGACATGATGGGAAAGTACGCAAATTTCTATTTAAACATAGAAAGGGGCTGGCAAAGGCCCCAATAAATTACACATTCTGGCATAATATGACTCTCGCAGACAATTTGTTCACGAGATTCGAACTACGGACCTCGAATGAAAATCCAACGCGTTAGCAATCGGCCACCGGACTCATTAAGCATATATGTTCAAAAAGTCATTATATAGTTACCAAACAACATTACATTTTCTGATTTTGAAGATATGTAATTTTGCATTATATTTTCTGTTTTTCGAACGATATTATAAACAAATCGATAAATACATGAATTTTTTTTATTTCATATTACACATAAAAGAGAAATACTGGATATAAATGTCGAGAGTAAAACTAAGAGACAAAAAAAATAAAACTATCTGAGTCTGAAAATATTATTATAAGTAAATCGAGAAATACGTGATGTTTTTATTTTATTTTGTATATAAAATGAATTTGTAGTTGTTGGCTAAACATAGTCTGAATTGCGTGGCCAACGTAATTATCTTTGTTAATACAGCAGAGAAAATCGGATGTTTTCAAGGCTACACAAGAACTGCATAGAAGAAATCAATATTATGTATACTGAAAGTGATATACTATATATGCGTGCTTACGAGTGAAGGCTAGACTTCAGACAAAAAGATAAAAATGAATAATAGCATTATGTGCTTGCAGATCAAAGTTTATCTTGTTTGTTTTACTAAATCACTTCTAGCAACTACACATACTAAAATATGTCCTCGTATGATACACAAGCATATTTGAGTCTGAAACAGTTGGACTTAAGGAAGAATTTACAGTAATGATATATTATTTACGTAAAGGGAATTCCTAGTTACTTTAGCAAATACAGAAATGTTACCAAGATTTGTAAGTCTTAAAAATGCTATCAACAATTTTATTACATTTCATTAAGAAATCAATACGAAAAAATTGTACAGTATATATTTTATTTTCGACAACTTATGAAAGCCTTTGAACTAAGCTGGAGAGCTATAATCTCCCTTTTTTAAAACATGTACCAGTATACAAAACTATATTTTTACCCAACTACAAGCGTGTCCACATTCGCTACTAAGTATACGTGTTATCATGATTATATAACAGGAATGTAATCCTACCAGATACTTTTCGAGGCACTCAAACATTTTTTTCATTACAATTTTATTTAAAAAAACTACCTTTTCCAAAAACTTTGACCTGTCTAGATCGATGTTGACTTTGTATGATAACCTTAGCTTATTGGATTATGTAAATTTTCATATTTTAATGCAAGTGCATCTCGTTAATTCTCGAGATACTGAAAATATTTGCTATCGTCTTTTTTGATAAGGGAGAGTTTGACAAATTTGCTAAAATATCTGAAATTTCATCATTAAATTAAAATGATAATTGTTGGTTATTGGCTATTATTTTTGTTTTTGCTATTAACGCCATCGACTAATGCTAAATTTTAAAACATTATTTCTGATGTTTAGACAATATTATTTAAATAATGTCTTAAAGCGAGATTATTAATTCTGTCTTTGCAATACCTATTATCACCGAAATTGCTTAGTTAACGTTTTGTAATTGTATTTATTTCAAGCTTATGACGATTCGTCCTAATGACATTAATTTTCATAAAATTGACGCTTTTCTTTAAATCTGCTTTGAAATCTTCAAAATGCATCATCTTTTTCACATATCCGCGTGGGATGCTTTTAGCTTTATTTAATATCATCTAATATCACAGCATACATTTTGCTTCTTAGTCCAACAAACTCTCTCACTTGCACAAATACAAATTCATGTTTAATTTGTCCAATAACTTTTTTGTTCGAATTATGAAATTCACTATATGTTGGATAGTCTGAAAAATCAAATAGATCTTTATTATTGTAAATGTCCTCATAGATATTTTCACATTTTACATTATATACTAGAGAGTAAGATCAATAAATAGCAACTCCAAATGTGGCCATTGATTTTTGGTAAAATTATAGTGAAAATCGTACATCAGCCATTTTGATATATCAAATACAGCTGCAACAACATAAATTGGCTTATTTAAGTTTAAATTTGTCTTTCTTCGTTGTATCGTACCAAGATTTTCATAAAATATTTTCATGCTAACAAATCTGTCGTCCTTAACTAATTTATTTCTGCGATTGATATCATTAACAATCTCTATCGAGATTCGAACATTTCCCATAGTCTTACAAAACACCGAGTTGTTCATTAACTTGAAGAAGTTTTTCTCAAATTTAATTTAACCACGGCACGACGTTTTGTATTTAGATCAATATAATCTGCCATCCACCACGATTGATTAAACTTTAACACGCGATATACTTTTCTCAGGATTAGTCCAGCATCAACTGCATTCTTAAATTTTTATAATTCATAACGTAATTTCTTTTATCTAACAAATTTGGAACTAACTTAGTAAGGATATAATTTTTGTTGTTGTCATTGCTTGTTGTTGAGGCAGAAATATACTGCAATCATCGTCATCGACTCTGGGCAAAATGTATATTCGTTGTGTAGATTATGTAACGAACTGGGATCAACTTTAACAAAATATGAAATATCTTTTGGAAGATTTTTCTTTCATTTTCTTTAAAAATTGATCGGGAGTTAACCAATGAAACCCACCGCAAGACATTGACTGTAACAAATCCCAGCCCATAGAGATTAACACAATTTAGATAAATAATGTAACTCAACTAGAGATTTTTATCGTAACTTTTGAGATATTTGTTATTAGCTACTGCATTCTTTTGTTATGACGCTAATTCCGCCTCTGATACCTTTTTCAAAAAAGCTAAACATATCGACACCTGTTAAGAGATCTAGTTCTAATTAGCCCTGGAGCAGAATAATACCAAGAAGGATCTAATCCGTAATTTGCATAACTAACCTGACGAAAATTTTTGAAAACATCTGCTGGTAATAATAGAAATGTTTTCAAATATAAATCACCAAATGTTTTACAGGCAAATTTATTCCACATATCTTTTGTTATATTTATACTCGTTATTTGTAATGTTTTCAGTTTTGAGCTGCGAGTAAAATTTATCTTCATCAGGTAGAGAAGTTTCATTAAATCTGCTTCAATCGTCAAGATACTCGTACAGAAAGAAACCTTTTCTCTCAGATAGACAGATTTTTCTCCGAAGCAACTTTGCAGATTATTAAATGTGCTACAACTTTTAACAAGATCGTCTAATGATGCTGCCATAAATTGCATTCTGTCAATAAATCGTAACTTGTCGAGCGTCACCATATACTTTTCAAATTTATTTGGAATATATGTTATCACGTTATTAATTTTATTTTTAGCTTTAATATTTTTATCACAAAAGCTTCTACAATAATGTGAATGTCGTAGACACGAAAGTTATGTAAAACTATGTGAATAAAATCTGGAGCATGAAATGTCAAACTGCAACTGTTATGAGCTGCTCCAAGATATTGGCCGGACAAATGATAATTATCTCGCACCCTGGAGTCCAACAGCAACTTTTCACAAATAATATGACAATTAACTGCCTCAACAGAGTCGAGTTGTTGTTAAGACGTTATTTTTCATCGGAGTTGTACTATATATAATCTGTATGAAGTTGTGTTAACTTCGTCTATTAAATTTTTAGTAACACACAGCAGGATTTTCATCTCTATAGAACATTATCGGTGATGAAAATGTATCGCAGGCGCAACAAACTACTTTATAAGCTACTCGGCATGGAATATGCTGTTGTATTTTTCTGGTACTTGATTTATTTGCATTATGTTAATCTCCAACCATAGAAACGAGTAAACACTCGAAATCGGCGTAAATAACAAAAAGATTACTTAGTTTATGATTATAATTTTTAAATTTAAATATTTTTTCTTTTTCGCTAGACATAGTTTTTTTTTTACCGTTGACGAAGTATTTGTGATGATTCTGCTGTCTTCCATCGCTAGAAAATCCGTGCAGAAATCTATAACTAAAATATTTTTGTTTTTATTTTCACTGTACTCTCCTCCAACTAGGCTGTTAAAGTTTGTATTCAACAGTAATCTCCCTGATAAAATAAAAAATTGATTGTCTTCTGCGAAGCATTTTCTGATATATATCTTGGGTATATATCGTTGTTTTTTTACAGTTATAAAGCATTTGTTGTTCTTAATTTTTTAGGGAGATCGACGTACAAACTCTCGGGAAGTACCTTATATCTTGCTGTGTAAAATAAAACTTCTTTTATCATTTTGAATTTCCAACCCGACCCTGACCAACTAACTTGTTCTAAGTTTTTATTTATTTCTTGATGTATTTCATCCGCCACCATGGCAATATTTGTTCGAGTTAATATCTTTCTTGATTTAGCTGTTAAATCAGGTTCCGATATTTCGCTGTCAACTGCGTGTAACTTTAATAAAATCGTATGTTATTAGACTATAATTTTCATACTTTTAATGAGCCGCAAGTTTTCGAGATATAACAGGCTGTTGAAGATAAAATAAATTTGTAGAGCTAAAATTAGCTAAAACATTATGATAATCAAGTTTATAACTATTATCATAACCTGAAAATGCTGAAGTCCACCAGGTTCTCTGATGCAAATTGATCCGCGTCATATTATTTATTATCCCCTAAATGTTGAAAATCAAATAACATAAGTAAATATGCAGTTGACGGACCATTATGGACGACAGTTGGATTTGAATAATAAAGTTGTTATTTATTACCGGCATTTGCGCGAACAACAGTAAGACAACAAAATTATACAACCTCAGATATAATGAAAAAGAAAAATGCTTATAGAAGAAAAACAGTAGGAGGAGTTTTAGGAAATATATTTACTAAACCTATTAAAAATATTCCATGATTAGCTCGTAAAGTTGCAAAAATTGCACTTGATGCAGGTAAAGCTTTTGTAACTGGAGCTTCATCTGCTGCTGGAACTGCTGTGGAACAAAAATATCTGATAAAATAAATGGCGCACAGCAAAGCGGCGCATCGACAATGAAATAAGTTATTTCAGAAATCTCACCAACAAGAGAAACCCAATGCGCAATGATAACAACAACAAAAATGCATTATCACCAAAAAGCAAGCATATTATACAAAATTTAATATCTAAAGTTAAAGCGCCGCAATAATTTTGTGTAACCTAGTCAATAAAAATGTCTGTGAAAATTATCTATATATAGCAGAAATTTAAGACACAGACGACACAGTAACAGCCCTTAGCCGAATAAGAACCAGATGCAATTGAACAATTTACCAATATTGTATTTCCTTCAGTTATGTTTACTGGAAGTTCACCGTCAAAAATAACAGGTTCATCAAGAAAAACATAATTTTGATATTTCAATCCTATCAATGGCGTAATACTCCTTGGTGGTATAAAACTAGCTATCAAACCATTTTTTTACTTGTATTCTAACTTTTAACGTATTATAATTTTGTGTTAGCTCAAAATCATCTGTATTCCCTTAATTTTGTTTTTATATAAGTCCTTTTATTATTTTATTTTCATCATTTACTTTATAGGCGCCTTGCAGAAATTTAAATAATGTTTGAGGTGGAAATATAACAGTAATATCAAAATCAGATTCTTTGTTCGCTGCTTTAATTTATTTTAATTTTTTTCTCGACATCTTTGATATATATATATATATATATATATATATATATATATATATATATATATATATATATATATATATATATATATATATATATATATATATATATATATATATATATATATATATTTGAGCATTAGTGGAACCCCCTTGATGAATTTTAGCTTTCTACCAACTATCATCACGAGAATTTATAAATGAAAACTCGTCATTTCCTCCAGTTTTAACGTTTGCCATGGCAGTTCCACCAAGTGCAAAAAATTAGTCCAATTTCGTCTTGTTTTTCACGATCTAGTTCTATTGGCGGAATATACTTTACTGGAACATTTGCGCTATTTTTATGAGACTGGTTAGAGTCCAGTAATAATGTTGCTGACTTTTATTATTATATTTTTATAAAATTATGTCGCCGCGATTAAGTCGCGATGTAAAGTATCGTATTCGTCAGCTGCTAATAAATTCCTCGATCTCAAATTATCAAGTATGTCAGTAATTTAAGTGTCAATTTCAGCATCAACATTTCCTGCTTCTTTTGATGTTATCAAAAGCATTAATCTGCCAATCATTTCAGCAACTGATGTGAATATTCTAATCCTGTTGCTGTTTTTTCTCCTCTATATTATTCTACACGAATTTTATCGATTACTTGAAAGAATTTCCTTATAAGATTACAACCCATACCCAAAGTTTTTTTTAACTTTTGCTGTTTTTTTCCAACCACTGAAGCAATAACACCATATCTCTTTCTATCATAAAGTGTAAACCTAACTTTTCCTTGTATGGCTGTGTTTAACTCATTTTAGCAGCAGCTCCGTCTTTCATTATTACAGTTAAATTATCAATTAATTCGTTTGAATTCTCAACCGGTCCATTTGCTTATATTATCAAGATCTTTTATTCTTTCTTTCTCTAAAAATTGATTATATTTATCATTTGATATCTCATTATTTATTTATTTTATATACCACCGTTTTTATCTTCAATTTCTATAAACTTTACTGTAAACTCGCCAAGTCCTTTTTGCTCCTTTTTAATATATTTTCTTTTTCCTGATAATATTTTATAATTTTTTTAATTTATTGCGTCGTTAACTCTGTTAATCTTTGTTCAAATTTCAGTGGATTATTTATTAGCCAATCTAGTACAGCTTGTCTAATAATATGATCAGCTATATTACTACAAATGCCTCACGCTAATCTTTTTTCATCTTCAGATCTCCATTTTTATTCTTTAACTAATCCAATCAGATCTTTTTCTTGTAAGTTTTTAAGTTAGTGGCTTACCTTCATGTTGTTTTTTAAAGAAAGCCTCAGTAACTGGTTTGAGAACTGTACCTGCTGTTTATTCTGCAGCAACTTGAACTCCTCGTGCTTGATGTACTAATTGTTTAAATTGTGCCTGAGAGTGCGCAAGTGTTTTTAGATTATCTATATGTTTTCATTAATTTGCTTGTTTTACCATTAGTTATATACTACTTTCTATAAAAAGTATTGTAAATATGATTAAATACAATATCTAAACATTTTACTTTATCGTTTGTTAATGTATCTAACAAGAAAAAGTGATATCTATTGGATGTTGCTTGACGGCATGGTTCAATAAATTTATCTTTTGTTACATCGCCGCTTTGTTTGATCGCGATATTTCTAACGTCAATATTGTCAAGTCCTAGAAATAATATAAAACAGCCAGTATTTCGCCTAATAGATCTGTCAACATTATAATATCCTTGAGCGAGATAATTCTTATTTCGCGAGAGTGAAAAATATGATCTGATTTTATTCATTTCCTTTTTGTTTAGCGGAATATAATCAAAAACAACTATCTTGTGTTCGGACAAATCAAACTGATTAACTAGAATACGTTCTTCCGGTTGTCTGATAATAAAAATCTTTGCCAGCATCAAGATCGTACAGAAGTTTTTCATTATAATTGTTAAGTAATTCGTACTTTTCCTGTTAAAAATTAATTTTATAAATATAAACTCGATCGTAGTAAATTCATAAGCAAATATGTTTTGCCAGATTCAGTTCTAACATCGATAAGATAATGATAATATGGAACCTCATTGTTATGTTTATGTTTCACCAACCACTCTTTATCAAAGTTTAATTTCGACTATTTTGCCATTATTGTTGTACAATTTTATGGTAAATAATTCTGTCAATAAGAACATAATGAGTTTTTATTCAAAATTTGGAACATTAGTAGGAGATTTGTCCTCTACTGAACAAGGTGACTTATCTAAATACGCAAATCTTGATCAGCTCAAAAATGAAATTACTAATTTATTAAATATCACAAGCGTTGATAAAAATGAAGTCGTTTATCAGGATATACAAGAACAGTTAAAAATGAGTAGTGTACAAATATCAGATGTATTTATACGAATTTCCTATAGTTGCTATTGCTGATCAAGGTAAGATACAAGATTCCATTATAAAATCTGCCGATGACATAATAATATCAGGGGAAAAAATAATTGCATACCTTGGAAACCCAATAGTAGATACAGATGCAGCAAACAAAAAAATACGTCAATGATCAAGAATCTAAGTACATATAAGCCAATGGTGGTATAATGCGTTCATTTGTTAATATGAACAACAACGGTATTAATAATATCAGAGCACCAGAAACAGATTTCGACGCTGCAAATAAAAATACATCGACGATAAGGAAATTCCAATAACAACTTTGTTAGCAACAATAAAAGATGAAATTGTCGTATTTAGAACTGATTATAATAATCACATACAACCGTTTCTAAATTTTCGTAGAAATTTAAACAGAACTATCAATGAATTGTTTAGAACACCACCAACCGTTGATATTAAACTAGCCGATATTAACACGAAACTAAACGACAAACTTAGTGTAATTCATGATATCATTGAAAAAACTTATTAAAAATTCATCAAAAGCAGATCATCAACGTGGTATATACCGTTTCATCAAGAAAAAACAACATGGTCTCAGCAAAATAACACTCTCAAACACATCGCAGAAGTCACTTTTGTGTATAGGCTGTTCGTGTTTAGTAGTGCAAAATTTAGAATATTTATTTTATTTCCTTGGCGTCATTCGACCGATGATTTTTCTGGAACTGTGTCTATAGTGTTAAATAAAGATACCTAAGACTTGTTTATGCTGGTAGCAGGTAATGAAAAGCTAACCTCAACTACTTAATGTTGGTTTCTAGAATTTGTAGCTGAAACTCCCAAATTAGTTACTTAAATGACGGTATAAAATATGTAAACAAATATTATATAATAAAATAAATGTAGTCGATTTTAAGCATATTGCAGAAAACATTCCAGAACAAGATGTTGACGCTCTTATGCTATATTACAGATAGTATCATAAAAAAATCTTTGGTGTGTAAAAAAATGTTACAAATACTATATCAAAATACTTTGAGTTATATCATATTTACCGCTGCTAATAATCTGCTCTGGTATAATTTCAAGTGGCGCATCATTAAATCCGTTTTTGTTGATAATATCCGGAGTTGGTGTTGCTCTTGCGTGTAAAAAAGTTGAGCCTCGACTCACGACTAAAAAAAATGCTTGCAAAACAGAAAGTATTACCAATCAAAAAATGCTTGAACAGATTCGATTTTTTTTTGCATGGTATAAAATATTATATGGACGTTTTAATTCGCGAGTTCCTTATTATTGATAGTATGTTAACATAAATTCTGCAAATGAGAGTTAGATGTTTAATTTTCTGTTGATTTAGTAATATCATTATCAAATAATATATCGACTATGTTATCAACAAATGTCATCACATCATCTGCCCAACCCGCTATTTGCTCATCATTTTCAGTCTCGAATAACCCTACTGACCCATATTTAGGTGATATATGATAACCTACTTTTCTATTACAATCGCTTTTTATCCTAGATTTATACCAGTACAACCTGACGCTGAATTGATTGAATTAAATATCTTACAAAATCTGTTAGATCAAATCCAACATGTCAGACTGAGAATGACTATATATATATATATATATATATATATATATATATATATATATATATATATATATATATATATATATATATATATATATATATATATATATATATATATATATTGTTTAATACGAAAAATCTACTGAGCCAGAATCCTCCTCGTATTTGAATATAAATTTCTATTTTCTGAAAAAAAGAGTGGTCTGTGAGGAAATAAATATATTTATTTTGAAGTCGGTGGTTGGTGTCAGAACATATTTATTTTGAAGTGAAATGTCGAAATATATCTTTTTCAGTATATATTATAGAACATCATCAACGCTTTATACTACTCCAACCAATGATATTGAATCACCATCTACTGATATTGAATCACCAACAAATGATATTAAATCGCCAACAAGTGATATTTAATCACCAACAAATGATATTGAATCGCCAACAAAAGATATTGAATCACCAACAATTGTAATAAATCGCTAACAATTGTTATTGAAGCATCAACAAGTGATATTGAATCACCAAGTGATATTGAATCACCAACAAGTTATATTGAATCACCAACAGTGATAATAAATCGCCAACAATTGTTATTTAATCACCAACTAGTGATATTGAATCGCCAACAAGTGATATTGAATCACCAATAAGTGATGCTAAACCCTTCAACATGAATGGCTCATAATCTCAAAATTTAGAAAATATTTTTTCTACCTTCTTTTCTTAAAAATATGAGCCTTTCTCTCTCTCTCTCTCTCTCTCTCTCTCTCTCTCTCTCTCTCTCTCTCTCTCTCTCTCTCTCTCTCTCTCTCTCTCTCTCTCTCTCTCTCTCTCTCTCTCTCTCTCTCTCTTGCTTTTCCATATCTTTATATCTGTCTCTTGCATTTGCATTTTGTATTTCTGCATTTGTGTTTGCATTTGTTGTTTTTTTGTAAATCTCTTTCCTCCTTTTTCTCTACTCTTTCCATCTTATTTTACTCTTGCATTTCTATCTTTATTTTATCTTCTACATTTTTTCTCCCTCTCTCTTTCTTTCTTGCATGTCTCCACTTTACCTATTTCTTTTCTCTAATCTTCTCTTCAATTTATATTTAATTCAGCTCAAGCGGAAGCGTGTCCTCGATGACCTCAATTACCTGTCCACGCTAGACGGAGACTTCATTATCAAACCCAAAACACCCAGATCGAAAACTCGTGTTTGTGCAAAGTAGTGTGTTATAATATTGCTAATCATCATCTTCGCCTCAGCAAGATCATAATGCCTAGCAAACTAAAGTAACTGGTCCTTTCTAAAAGACTAGCATTTCTTCGTTCTCCCATTTATTTCATTACATCTTGGGGCTAAAACTATTTAATCATCAAGGTAAAAACAAGCAAGCATTCATTTTTCTAGAATGTAAATTTATTTCCCAAACATATAAAATAAAACAAAGTGAATGAACTACAAATTACTTTTAGTTTATGAATTCGCAGAATTCTCCACATTACTATATCAATTTCATAATAATCCAGAAATTGTCATAAGGAATCCTGAAATAATTTTTTAATGTGTTTAAATGCTCAAGTGCTAGCACCACTAAAGAATCCGTTTTAAATCCAAAGGTTTGCTTAAAGGTAATACAGAGAAATTAAAATATCACTGAAGTCTTTAAAAAGGTTTCACAAAATCCGAAAGAATTATTTAAATGTTCAGATCATTAAATAAATTTTCATAATCTGTTAGGCATTGGCTGTTTAAATTATACTTTCCCCACGCTGTTGTTCCAACGAACAATTATAAACACTCTCTCTCTCTCTCTCTCTCTCTCTCTCTCTCTCTCTCTCTCTCTCTCTCTCTCTCTCTCTCTCTCTCTCTCTCTCTCTCTCTCTCTCTCTCTCTCTCTCTCTCTCTTAAACAGCTGGCATAAGCTGTAGAATAAAATACATGGTCTTATATGGACCCATCTAGTCAATAGATACCCAGCAAATTAACACAATCTGAATCACTAAAATATTCTACTCCAACTTAAATCAATATTCTTTACAGTCATATTCTGAACTTTATATTTTATTGAGCCAATCAACAATTATGACGTGCATGAACACCTCTACAAGGCAAATGTACTTATAGATTTCACCTATTTTCTTGATATCCATTAAAACAAATGCGCGATGTACATGACCGAGATAGTTGTTATCATGACATTTGTTAATAAGCCCTGACTCATGAATGAGAATTGTACACGCATTATTTATGTACTTCATTTTAGTACCAGCCAGCAACTGATTTAAAGAATAAAAAGTCATAAACTCAAATGACTTAAAACTATTTTGTAATTTTATTCATGATACATATATAAGTTCCACTGTTAAAGTTCTGATTACTTATTATTATTTTCAAAGGACAACAATCGAATAATAATAATAATAATAATAATAATAATAATAATAATAATAATAATAATAATAATAATAATAATAATAATAATAATAATAATAATAATAATGTCTATTTCTGTTTTCTACTTTTAGTGCGTTGAACTCATGTACTGAAGGCAGACATATTACCACTCTGTACTGATAAATATATTCGTTTTATTGTGCGATTTATACAAGCAATAAACATGCATCAAAACCCCTATGGTGTAATCATTGCATCACATGAAATTATAGCTTTTTCTTGTTTTCTTTTCTTTTCTAAGTACATATATATATGGCTAAATCTGTTGAGATAATTATTTAGATTGTCATGAAACAGTATAAGACCAGATGATATGCACTCTAATGTGCAGCAATAGTAATATATGTTACGCTTACTGATAATTCTATTTTAATTTGAATGGGAAAAAAGTGAGAAAAATAATCTTTGTTGTGGTTTGTGCCACAACAACGGAATTCCAGAAGAGAGGTTATATTATTTTTTTCTTCTCTCGTCAGAGTTTCGTGTGGATACAAATAACTTAACCCACTGAGTAAGATTTCCTTGCCTGGGTGCAATCCACATCGCAAACTCTATTAGTCCGCACTGGACACAGAGATGTGAATTTTCCATGATGGAATCAGTGCTTACATGCAGATCCCATAATAGACATTGAAAGTAGTTATGTATTCACTTGAATGACTTGCCATTTTGTCCGCTCAAATGTACTACTGGCTTTGCCGCTCGTTCTTCTGCAAGTACTGAAGATTTCAGCGCCTAACGGTAGCGCGATAGTTGTCCCTGAATTCGGTCTGAAATTTTCTATGCATTTTAATATGCCCGATCAGTTGCACAATGTCAATATGTAAAACTCGAATATTTTCGCAGGTTGAAAGCTGCTGATTGGGTTAAGGATGTATTTCGCGTTGCTTTTTATAATCAGCAAAACAAATCTAATGATGATAAAAGAAACTTAATATCATTAACCGAAAAGCAGAGGAATTTGATGCAAACGTAGAAAAAAAAAAGATCAAGAAGAAATGGAGCGTGAGTTTGAAACATTAGGAGTAGAAAGAAGAAAGTCAGGTATAAAAACTAGATCTGAAACAAGAAAGGACAAAATGAAGCTGCATAGTCAAATGAACCTTAGCAGCGCACTGCAACCATAACCAGATCCGCATGACAAATTACTTGAAGATAATGCGCCCGAAATCGGCTTTGCCACTTGCGATCATGGTCGTGAAAAACAAAAATCGCCGGTGACTTGCAATAAACTTTTGTCCCAAAAACGTCCTCGCTAACGTTTATCGACTAGAAATTTTTAATTCTATAAGACGAGCTAGCAACAATTCCCACAAAAACATGAATTAAGCAGCTGCTATTTATTTACCATGGCGTCATGGATACCGGCGTCTATCGGGTACTAATCGATGAAATTACAGACGATTACTAAAATGATTCATCAATTAAATCGGCAATAACAAAATAACGTAATAATACACAATGCTCAACCTGAAATGAGCAGGGTGACAAATTTACGATTACTTGTGTATAACGTTATCTACGGAAATGGGATTGATGATGTTCAATGTTTATTTAAAACATGAACGTGATATCCCCTCGGTGTTGGACGTCAAGAATTATTTTTTGTTCGGCGACAATAGCAACTACTGTGATTGTAAAACAATATTTCATCAACTCATCTGCGACATGTTTAATCTAATCTGAAGAGATTCTTTGCGATAAAACAATTTTCAGCAATTCATCAGCGACATTTATGACATCCGTGTATTTTAGCGCCACCTATTTAATCTGATTTTGAAAAGATCCTTAGCTATAAAGTTGACCCGACGGCAATACAAATAGATCAAACATCGATCCGTTGGATTCTGATTCTGGATCACTTTGAAACAACCAGACTGATGCAGAATCGTATTTGCTAATATTACAAAGTTCCTAAAAATAATATTACCCTGGTAAAATCTAGTAGATTTTCTCGGCGATAGTTGCCAGAATAGTACAAAACCTCTTTGGTTATTGTGTTTATTACTCTCTAAAACTTTAATCGTTTTTCCAATACTGCGATATCTTTCAGGAGGGCACCATTATCGTTAAACACGCTCTGTTCTTTCCTTTTGTGTTTTGTGATTCGTGCTTCTGTTAATCCTTTTACTCGTCTGTCATTCATAAAATAGGGTGTGACCCTCTGAGCTACACAATTTAGGATAACAGTTCGCATCGGTTGAAGAACATTATTATCGGGCTCATCTTAAGATAGAATGCGTAAACAACAACATTTACGATATGATGTTTCTTAATATGGCCAGTCAGAGTTTTTATCTGCAACAGCGATAAGCAGGCCACTTGATCATGATTGTTAAATAAGGTCCGGTTTATTCCAGATAATCCATATTGGCCCATCCTGGCTGTCATCGTGTTGACAATAAATTTCATTCCAAATAAATACCTTTTATCATCAGCTAACCGATCAATCATGAGTTGAACCGTCCCGCTTAAACTAATCCTTTGCCTTTCTGACTTGTACGTCTAATTGTAAATCAAACAGTGTGCGTTATTTTCTTATCGCTTACTCTATCAAATATCAAACCTGGCCGTGAATGATTTAATCATAGGTAATCTTGTAAACCAGTAAATCGTAGTTTCTAACACTTTCATCTGATTTCGCATTTTCTAGGGAAGTTACTGACTTAATAAGGGCGCATCTAACACCGGTGAGATTCTAATACTGTTTTTGCAATTGTTTTGCTACAGTCCACCTACCCATTATATAATTAAGACACGTTTTTCTCTAATTGAACATTATTCCGGAATATTATACTATAATGTCACGAGCAAAAAATACTCATAAGTTGCTTATGTTTGGATCTACAGTACCATGTGGAAAAATTGTTACAATGAATATTGTGGATCTCATTTAGCGAGAGGGCGTTTAGGGCCAAAACCATGCGTGAAATGCGGAAAGGGTGAGGGAAAAATCAGAACATTGGATTCAGTGCATCAGGAGAACATACAGAGCTCTAAAATAGTAATATGAACAGGGAAGTGATGTCATGGGTGCCACAATAAAGGACGTTTAAGATTATCTTCGTGGAAAATCAAATTTTTCATGATTAGAATCCAAATCGCTCTGTGGAAACTGTATAATCAAAATGTAAGATTTCAGTATATATAATAATGTACCTTATGTTCTTTACCTACTAACAACCAACAGGAATTCATTGCGAGGAATTGTCTACAGCCATAATAACATGAAATGCCCAGGTGACGGTATATCCGGTTCAATAACCAATAAGTAATACGTTGACATAATAGTAACACTGCTGTCCATTAAACACACACACACACACACACACACACACACACACACACACACACAAACACAAACACACACATACACCGCAATAATAAGATTGTTGTATTTTTTGCCCAAAGTTAAGATTTCAGTACACCTTACTGATTTATGAGGAGAAAAATCAATAATCGGTCAAACTTCTTAAGGGAGGTAACTAATTCGTTGTAAACAACTCGCAGGCATATTTATACATACATTTTCAAAAAGATTTCAGCAGCGAGCCGTAGTGTAAAGGTTCGCGGAATAATATTCGTGTTCGATTCACGATATGTCGTGTTTGTAAACAAATTATTATAACTGGGAGGGAGAACGGCTGCGATTGGCTGGGATGTTGAAATAGCAATGAAAGGGCAATCGTGAGGAAAAAAATCTCAACTTAACCCAGATTAAACTTGCTTGCATTCCGCCCCCCCCCCAACCCAATAGGGTGTTCTCTTTACACTCTGGATTCACTTAGCGAGTGGTGGTGCTTGATTACAAATTAATAATTATAAAAACTAACAACAAATATAACAATTATCCATAAAATAGTATATGAAATATTTTTCAGTTGGGTTTAGTCATCTCCTTTGCAACTTTTTGTATGTGTGCTCCAACCAGACTTACATACAAGGCACGTATTAGCCGTTAGCAATTTAAAAAAATCAACATTTTCTAAGGCACATATTGTTGGCCCCTCTCCGAAGCTTAGTAATTCCAATGAACACTTCAAATAAATAAATCATCTCAAATTAAAGATGAACACAACTAAAACATTATTCCTCTAGTCGTATGTTAATGTAGGAAAGATTTTTTTTTTTAAATTTGAAATCTCATTAATATAAACACCTAAACCACAATATGATGACCAGGATGAAGGCCAAAACTTCAATAGACCATTTCATGGAGACTTCGGCGAACTTCGTAATTTGCTCGGAATTTATATCACGTGGCGGGTGGTCAACTGATCGCAATATCCAATCGATAGCTGGTGGTCAAATAGTCTGGTCCCTTGCTTAGTATGCTCCCTGCGATGCACTCCGCTATACTAGTATACTAGTATAGTATAGTGGAGTGCATCGCAGGGAGCATACTCAGCAGGAGACCAAACTAGTGGTCAAAACAAGGTGGAAGGTGGACGCATCAGCATTAGCATCAACTGTTCCAACTACTTCAACTTCGTTTATCGAGTTGAAAAATGCCTATTCAATAGCGATGATGCCACAGATATCGACGAAATTTAATATTGGAACCATCCTGTCTTTTTTTTTTCTGGAAACCAGGGCGGATTTTATAGCCATACGAGAGAGTAGCCATGAGCTGTTTACATCTGGACATGTATGGAAGTATGGAAACGGTGAGTATGGAAACGGTGTCGATGTTAAAAATTTAATCCCTTTTTTACCATAACACCGTATTTCATAAATCGAGTTTCGTTTACCAATAAAAGGAATTTTTCGTATTAATACGCAGTATAATAAACCTGGTAAAGCTGCAGAAGTCCCAGGCATTTAGCGGGCAGGTAGCGGGCATTTCTTAATTTGTTTTAATCTGATACGTCTAAACAACAAAGTATGCCATTTTGTTATGTACATATGCCCACCAGCGTTTGATTGGTTGGAGTATAAAGTGACTCGGGAGGTTTTTCATATAATTACGGAGCAACTCGGTTAATCCGGTATGAAATGGGTTATTCTCGATCATTCTAATTGTAAACAAGATTAGATCTATTAGTAACATTGTAGTAACGATCATGGTACGACGCGAATTCCCGATCATGGTAAACCGAAGTCGTGAACTCAAATCCAAATAAACATATTTAAATAATAATAATAATAATAATAATAATAATAATAATAATAATAATAATAATAATAATAATAATAATAATAATAATAATAATAATAATCATCATCATCATCATCATCTCAGTTATCAACAAAAATAAGATGTGTAATATGCTGTGGACCCCAGAAAAAGATATTAGCCAGAGAGGTTCTAACTCTTACACTCAGTTATGAACAAAGGTTAATCACACATTACAAATTAAATTTACATATATGTCCTGACGTAAAAGCGGAAGATCATTTTAACGCTATTATTGAATGTAAGATTAGTTGATAATCTTAACAGAGTTAATTAGTCAGTGGACTAGAAAATATTATAATAAAACCTATGCACAACACACAAGTGGAAGTGAATAGACAGTAACGTCTGCCTAATTAATTTTCATATCGATGAAATGGCAGGTATAAATGGTATAAATCTTTTCGTGTAAATGTATACATTAAGTGGTGGTGGGGTTTTTTTTAGGGGGGCAAGGAAAATAAATGATGACAAAGAAAGTGACCAGTCTTCCCTAATATCGCTAGACAAACGTTAAAGGGCGGGGGGGGGGCCAGAGTGGCCGAGTGGTCTAAAGCGCTCTCTGTTACGGATCACTGCTATCTCACCTCTATCTGCGTGGGTTCTAGTCTAAGATTCGGCGAATGTGGATAGGTGAGAAAGCTTGCCAGTAGCTTCTCGTGGGTCGGTGGTTCTTTCCGCGGATTTCCCGGTTTCTTCCTCCACCATTCATACTGGCCGCCATGTATAGCCTATCGTGTGCTGAAAAATGGCGTTAAGCCCCAGACCAACCAACAACAAAAGTTAACATACATGCACAACCTGAAAATATTAATTCTCATAGTCTTTTATCACAGACAGCTGAGTATGTGGACACATGCTCTTTGTGACGCTAGACCACAGTATCAAAATTTTGTGTCCTGTTACAAATGTCAACCGAGATGACTGATTTCATGGGGAAAAGGTGTATATTTAGGAATGAGACCGAAATTACACCACACTTCATTTGTTTCGCCTATAATTCTTCTTTAACCGAATCTTATGCTGTAGTATGCTTTCCCAGCTTATTTAACTATTTTGCATATTAAACTATTAAGTATTTACTTGACACTAATTAGGTATTTGAATTGCTCAACATACATGACAACGTGATTAAAACTATACGGCTTTTCGAGACATCAGATCAGAATTTCCGTTTTATTGCAAATAGTTTTTAAGTGTCCCTCTAGACGGTCTTACTTAACATGGAGGTCAACCGTTTCAATATTGTGAAATGGGTAACTACTCTTCTAAAGTCATCTCAAAGCCCGACTTCGAAATTTGTTATGTCAGAAGTAACTCTCTCTCTCTCTCTCTCTCTCTCTCTCTCTCTCTCTCTCTCTCTCTCTCTCTCTCTCTCTCTCTCTCTCTCTCTCTCTCTCTCTCTCTCTTTCACACACACACACACACACACACACACACACACACACACACACACACGCAACAGTACTTTAAGTCAATTTCATCGCCGCTGGGTGATTACGATGGCGTGTTTTCTGACTGAGGATCTGCAAAGAAGGGTGCTTGTTTTAGCATATATAATCTTTTAAAGTCTGTTTTAATTCCATGGGCTTTTGTCAAGAACACTATATATGCATTTGAAATACAGATTTTGTCCCTCAATACAAAATATTTAACGGTTGCTGGTTATGGTATTGTGCGAAACTTACGTATCCTATATCACGCTGAATAATGAGTTCTTAGGAAGGAAAGACAAAAGAAAAAGAAGAACAACGCAGTTTTAAGAACCAATGGATGTAAAACGAGAAATAACTGTAAATTTCTTCCATATCAGAATTCCACTATATACTTCACAGATAAAAAGTTAAATTAGGGCAGTGTATTCGATAGATGTATTGGCACTCTGAAGAATTAGTTTAGTGATCAAATTACGAATTATGATATCATAAGCTCTTGGAGAAATAATTAAAATATGTAAAAAAAATATCTTGATAAAATTGAAAAAATTATTATTATCTATTCAGCTGTCAGCTTGATTGGCTAGCACTACATAAGTGTGCGATTTATTTACAGGAGTCCTATATATCTTGCACATGTATTATTACATGTAGTGGTAGATATGTTGAATAAGTGTTGTCATATGTAGAGTACATACGTTGAATACATGTAGTGTACATATGTTGAATATATGTAGTGTACATATGTTGAATATATGGATTGTACATATGTTGAATATATGTAGTGTACATATGTTAAATATATGTAGTGTACATATGTTGAATATATGTAGTGTACATATGTTAAATATATGTAGTGTACATATGTTAAATATATGTAGTGTACATATGTTGAATTTATGTAGTGTACATAGGTTGAATTTATGTAGTGTACATAGGTTGAATATATGTAGCGTACATTTATTGAATATATGTAGTGTACATATGTTTAATATATGTAGTGTACATATGTTAAATATATATAGTGTACATATGTTGAATATATGTAGTGTACATATGTTGAATTTATGTAGTTTACATATGTTGAATATATGTAATGTACATATGTTGAAAATATTATTACAGGTAATTAGATAAGGCAGTGTTTGATGCAGCATCAAGATGGATGCGCATTACTTTCTTTTATCTACCTTATTGTTACCTTCTGAAAACTGAATATTAGACAGTAACTCCGATTAAGTCCAGCTTAATATTACTCCATTTAGACGTTCTATATAGAATAAATGATTTGATATCACATTTAACAAATTTTAGTTATGTTTTTACTGTAGCCATCACCAATTCATTTCACTGTTTCTTTTGTCTGCTGTTTGTCTTTTTAAAATTTGGTTTATATTATGATATTCAATTTTTTTAAATATGTGCATTGTAGTTTTCCTGGATTCCCAACCTTATGTTGGGTTCATAAATCTCCCAAGGCACAAAAAAATCAATTTACATTTGGCAATTAGATGCATTTACAGATCCCTCAATATGTAGCCAAAGTCATACGCTTTTACTTCCTTTGATAGTGATAACGCTATGTCTGTGTGAGATTTCCCTGGTAGTGCCTGAATATTCGCGATGCACTAGTTACGGCTTTAAGATGATGTCATCGTTCAGTAAAAGGCGTCACTTTCCGAATAAATAAGAAAAATTAACGAGTTCTGGGCGAGTTTTGATCCATAGATTTGTTTTCCCCTAATTTTGTATTGTTGTCTTTACTTGAACGGACATTATCAGTGTTTGGATCGATTAGCAATAGAAATAGTAAAAATAACATCGCTCATATTGATTCCAATGTCGCTTCAATTTAACTTCGTAGATAGTTTGGAGACAACTATAAAATGTAATGTATTTTCTCTATCATTCTGCAACTAAGATTAACCAAATTAACGTGGAAATCAGTGTCATTAAACCATTTGTCTCTTGATCAACAACATTTCGCGTCATTAAAAGATCCATATGGACATATGAGTCATGTAACAAATTTCAAGAATTACTCCAAGCATTACTTGAAAAAGGCTGAACATAATTTAAACAAGGCAAACTTTTAAGAATTTTAAATGCTGTTGATGTCCATAAGATAGAAAAACATGGAAATATTGAGCGACAAGAACAAAAATATTACATCATCACGGCATTGATTATAAACATCTAAGTAAATTGATTCAGGCTGCCACAATATTATGCACCGGCATCGGATACAGTTGCATTTAATTTGCACTTGAACAAGGTAAATGTACTGCCTAAACTTTGTGTTTTATCATTTCATTAAATAGTTTACTAGAATGAAACTTCTTACTATAGATTTTCCATCAACAATGGAAGTATATGTCCCATCAAAAATGGCATTATATTTTCCATCAACAATGGCAATAAAGTTTCCATGAATTTCGGCAGTATATTTTCCATCAACAATGGCAATATATTTGGTGACAACAATGTCTTTATATTAACCATCAGCAATGATATTGTAGCGGAACACTGCTTCGAGTCTCGCTATCTCGGGTTCTTTAGGACAGGTCTTGTATTAGGAGTGATATCCCGCTGAATTTGTCTGATGACAGGCACTCCTTAGTGTGACAGATGTCCACCTAGGCGGCATACAGTATTATTTTTGGTTTCTCTGGCGTTGCCAACTTGGTCACAGACTAGTCGTAGAGTCCTCGACTGGTCTCCGACATGTCGCAGGGTCGCCGACTGGTCGCCCTCTGGTCGCCGACATGTCGCAGGGTCGCCAAATGGTTCATCGACTGTTGCAGTCCTGGTCGCATACTTGTAGCTGGGTCGCAGAATTGTCGCAGAGTCGCAGACTAGGTCTTCTTCTATTCGCCGACTGGTCGCAGTCACTGACTGGTCGCAGAGTCGCATCGTTATCCGCGAGAGAGAGAGAGAGAGAGAGAGAGAGAGAGAGAGAGAGAGAGAGAGAGAGAGAGAGAGAGAGAGAGAGAGAGAGAGAGAGAGAGAGAGAGAGAGAAGAGTTATTATTGCAATGCATCCACTTTCGCTTGGACAAGCCTTGTAGCGCCAGGCTATTGATCGATGAAAGACCTTGTCCCCATCCTTTTAAGATTCCTTATCCAGTCTCTCTCCTGTCAATCTGCATACGACCAAGTGTGCTTGCTCTGGCGGGGTGGTTATGCTGCTAAACTGCAGGAGACGTTCTATACTCTATGCCACTTCCTAACACACCACCATAACAGCCACAGTATATATATATATATATATATATATATATATATATATATATATATATATATATATATATATATATATATATATATATATATATATATATATATATATATATATATATAGTCTCAAAAATTTCGGGTTTTAGATGAATCTTTCTCCTTAATCCACTTTGACAGATGATCGTGTCCATGCGTGTGGGGTGGGTGGGGAAATTGTGTTAGACCCTCTTTATGCACATTATATCTCCATCAGACAGGATTTGCTGTTTTGCTTTCCCATTTCTCTTTTGCCTGATATCATTTACTTTTCTTTGGTGAAAACATAAACACTTTCTTTTCTGACTGTAAGGAAGATCACAGATATGAATCAGTTGTCATATTGTTTGTTATTGTTTGCACCACATGCCGAAACTATTATTCTCTTGCCACTAGAAACGAATAGTGAAAAATGCTTATTTGTTTACTGCGTTGCTATTGTTAATGAAGTGCTACATGACACGTTTACAAACAAAATAATGCGACAAATAGAGTCGATGGTTTTATTGCTCGTCTGTCAAAGGTATCCATTTGACCTCATTATCTTTTCTGTTTGTTCACCATTTATGGCACAGTCGGAATTTAAAGTTTGAAATGTAGAACATGATTCAAGAGAATGCAAGTTAGAAATATATCTCCATCAATATTTAAAAGTGTGTGTGTGTGTGTGTGTGTGTGTGTGTGTGTGTGCCCGCAGTAATTAATTATACTACGATGTTATATAAAATCACAGCATGGTTTGCAAAAAGAGACTGAAAATTTGAGTCAAAACTTAGGACTGTATATAGATATATAAAAGAGAGACAATCTTAATGACAAGGGTTCTTTTCTTTTCTTAATGAAGAATGATGAAAAGATTAAAATTAGCAATATTATTATTTTGTCATGGTGGTTTAATTTTGCAGCTGATAATACAGGATATGGAGTTATTTGTGAAATTGGAGAAATTAAAATGATAAAGCAGGATATAGTGTTAACTCTGAACTTAGACCAAGACAGACCAAAGCGATGAATGTTTCTCTCAGATAAGATAAGACAAATGGGAGTCTAACACAATGAATAATATTATATGCATTATGAATCACAAGGTGCATATATACATTTATTATATTTTTCATTTATTTATATTTTTTGTGTTTTGTTGCATAATAACCAAAACACGGCTCTAACCAATATACTTATAATACAAATTCTTGTACATTTTAAGAACTTTTGTAACAGAAGCAATTGAACAGAACAAGTCTTAGTTTCTTACAATGGCTCCTTTTAATTTGTATGTAAAAGCATCGGATAGGTAGAATATTTTGACAAATTTACCAACAAGAATTCTTGCAAAATATTGGCACTCAAGTTTACAAACACTGATATCATCCTTTAACTGTAGAAATTTTCGCTTTATATAATTCTAATTACAGGGTATTACAGGTTTCCAAATATTACATTTATATCAGGTAAGCAAGTTTATAATTTGAACATGTTTAAAGCATACATTGCTTTGAACAGATCTTTGATCATAAATCAGTTTAGAAATCTGGGATCTAACTATTGACTGTGGAAACATGATGAGCAAGATTGGTCATCTCGTATAATCATCTGAAACGGCATTTGATTTACAAAGCGGAGATAAGTGAATATGTGAAGAGTAAATTCACTTGACAACTCAAAATGTTTCCTTTATATTTTTTTGGAACAAAAAAGATCCAACCACAAGTTTTTTTTCAAAGCAAGGTTCTATTTTATGCCAGTGTGGTAACACTATGGCAAATAAGCTGTGTTGCTAGATCAACAAAAAAGTGTCTATATTCGACAATAATTTAGGCAGCATGCAATGAGCGCGGGGCCACAAACAAACAAACAAAAATTGCATTGCAGAGAAGCGCGGAGCCCAAGGTAGTTGTTTCGTTCGCCTTGCCCTAGGGCCTGGCCTGCCAACACAGTGTGGCAAATATTACTAAAACTGTAAAGGCTTGATAAGTTGTCGGTGAATATGTGCATTAAAGTTTAACTTTTTCTCTTATTCATTTTTCAGGATATTTTTCGAAAATTATTCGGAAACAAGCATACTTTGAGAATTTTGATCGTCGTCATCATTTCTCTCTACACTGCTTGCTGACTTTAACTGAAACGTTGAAGGCAATATTATGTTGTTAGTGTAGCTGAGGCATCGATAACCTTTTAAAACTACTGTGCCTAGTTGGTTCAATTGCAGAGTGTTACATGCCAAATCACACTTGTCTCGTTAGTTGAATTATCGTATTTATTATATTAAATACACGGTGGAAAATTACGAATAAACTGACAAATTGGCTAGTGTTATCAAAAAATTATATGACGTGTTGTTATCAATTTGCACATGTTCTATAAGTAACTACCATGAATTCACTATCTTTCTTGGGTGTAATTTTCGTGCATTTTAAAGCTGCTATAAACACCACATTTGAAGCACCTTCAAATAACGATCTTCTGTTGAATCAGAAAGACTCCTTCCAAGTCAACAAATTTAGGAATAGACACAAATTCATATCTCTAAATACTATGAAAACAGATACATACGAAAGCAAATAATAACAGTCTGTAACGTATTTGACTCTGTCTACCTGTCTCTGTCTGACTGTCTGTCTGTCTCTGTCTCTCTGTCTCTGTCTCTCTCTCTCTTTCTCTGTCTCTCTCTTTCTCTCTCTCCATATATATATATATATATATATATATATATATATATATATATATATATATATATATATATATATATGTGTGTGTGTGTGTGTGTGTGTGTGTGTGTGTGTGTGTGTGTGTGTGTGTGTGTTTGTTTGAAGGCAAGGTGTTAACGGACGTTGTCTACAAAATATTACTGCCGGCATCACATATGGCCAGTCATACTCACTGAGGCCTCTGTTAATATCATGCATGTCTTGACAAATGTGTGATTGTCAGCAGAATTAAGTAAGTTACCAAAGCGATTTTACCTTCTACAAGATAATACATAATCTGCAACTGACACATTATAAATCAATAACGTATATATTTCCACTTAAGCCAAGTGGAAATAGAAGCTGCTTTATTAAATTCCGATGGTCTTTAACCCAACTGCATGACTTTTATTATTTCATTCTTTGCTCCAGATGAATATTGATTGGTACCAAAATTTTATATCAAGTAGGATGTTCGTTTAAACACGCCTAGAAAGAAAAATATAATTGTACAAGTTAAATTAAATCAAACGACAGCAAGTTAAAATCTTTTCTACGGTGCGTGTAAATTATATTTATTTATGTGACATAACGGGCGAAATAATTTTTATCCGACTTACTAACATGCAAATAATGAGGATGTCAAAATTTACAGTGAACAAGATAGGTGTTTTCACCTTCCTCGTCAACAGCGACAGTATAATCCACTTTGAAAGGAATGACTCTCAGTAACGGTGCAGCTCAATTTCCCATTACGTTGTAATCAACAATATTGGAGTAGACAAAGATCAAATAAAATAGTTCAGATGCACATGATAACGAAAGTACTTATAAAATCGATCTTTAATGTTGATATGCTAGGATATCGGGGCTATTTTTTATTTATTTCTTTTTGGTATCTCCAGCCAGATAAACAAAGTGGTAGAAAATGTGATGGACAACGTTTTGTTAACCGACAGATTCATATACTAGCGACGAACTATTTTATAGTACTCGATCAGTACTCTTCGTTTACTTTTGTCCATTGCTTTGTCAAACTGTTCGTTAAAAATAGTAACAATTGTTTCGACCTGACATTGAGAGCTAAAATAATAGCCTTCAGGTTTGTCATATGTTAGATGTTCAATTGAGGCTTGGCTGGCGCTGATCAATTGGATTCGTAAAAACTAGGATCGTTTGTATCGAAACTTTTTTTGTACTTGTTCGTTCAGGATTTCAATAGTAAAACTTGTGCTGTTTCCACTGACATTCTTGATTTGACTTCAAAGTGAATGAACAATTTGACGTAACTTGGCCATGAAACAGCACAATGTTTTGTTTGGAAAAACGTATAAGCAACTTATACTGGAAGGTAAGTAAAATTAGTTATTTGTAATTCGAAGGTTCATTCTTTCCGAGGAATCACTCGAGGTCAAAGGAGTTTCCAAAGGTTCCAAAAGAGTGTTCTTGCTGATGCTTTTGGGTTAACTGGTGTGGACCATAAGGCTAACATTTTTACTGGAAAAAAAGGATTGAGTAGAAGATAACCAATTCATATGATGGTCAGTCATTATGTGACACCTTGTTACAAACTGAATTTGGCGATGACAGCTACGACGATACAATACATCACAAAGGTCTGGCAGAAAAAGACGATTTGCGTTTAAGGCACACTTTCTCCCCACCACGCCCAAGAAAAATGATTGGAATTAATACTAGCCAACAAGGCCACAATATTGCAATTAGGACCTAAACAAATATTGATATTTTTCTTACAAAAGTTCAATGCCGAGCCATGTTGGCAATATTTTTTTTTAGTGACTCAGTAGTGTTGTAGTTCGGGGGATCAAAAATACTATACATTACTTATATATCTTGCATATCCACTGACTGGTGATGTGTAATTAAATCGTTGTAATAATAATAATAATAATAATAATAATAATAATAATAATAATAATAATAATAATAATAATAATAATGAGCGATGCTGCGCTTGTCATGGAATCTCGTACGGCTACATTAGCTTGAGTACGACAAGATACAATTAGGAAATATACCCCAATCCATGATTCTGTCAAACAGCAGCTGCAATAGTGTCAGAAAACTCATTTGGAATTTACAGAAGATACAGAACAGTTATTTAAACCAATGGTCGAACAAACCAAAAAATATGTTACAACAACTAAGGCAACACAGAAAGCTCTCGGGAATTACCTGCTGATATTACCAACCGCATTCAGCTTCCACCACAAGTTCAACTACCATCGGAAGTTCAAATACCACAACACTAAGAGTTACAACCAACAAATAGATAAATTTACTGAGGAAGGTATTGAGGCCATCAAAGATCCCGACAAATACTTTTTATTGCTGAAATTGGTTGGCAAGAAAGAGACAAAAAATATTAAACTTAAATATATTAAAAGTATAAATCATAATGATTGGAGAAATTATATATATATATATATATATATATATATATATATATATATATATATATATATATATATATATAACAACTATAAAAATAATAATATTAATAATAATAGTTGGCGGTAGTAACACAAAGGCTAGGAACCAGGCTATTGGTTGCGCTCTACATGTTTCGTATTTTGCGTAGGATTAGAATGTTTAGAAAAAAGAACTTTCCTCACTGGCTATACTGGGTATTTAAAAAAAGACTTCATGTAGCTTAGATATTGCTTAATGAACCTTTAATTCCCTTTTTTTGGTATATAATTAATGGGACTAACATTGGTCATAGAGTGCACAATTTTGCCTTACTTCAGATGCACACCTCTAAAACCAGATCTTTCAGTTTTTGGTTTTCATTTATATTAGGAAAAATAGGCGTTTTCTTACCAGTGCTTGGCGAATTAGACATTATACATTGTCCAATTCAACAAATGACCTCATTTTTAACTTAGCTATTTTCCAGAAGTAAAATGGTGTAGCTGGTAATGGTTTTCTGATGTAACAAATGTCTCGACACGGATCAAATTTAGATTGACCGTCATTTATTATTTCTAATTGTAGAATACAATGACGTTGGTCTGGAGATATCGCCAATATTATTGACATATTATCTTAAAAATAAGATAAATGAAATTCTTTTTCTTTAATATTCTATGAAAAATACGAAACTAAAGAAAGGTACTAAATATATGCTGTCAGTAACCAGTCAAACAAATGTTGCTGTATGCTGTCTGTAACAGGTCTAATATAATAACACTACTCTGTTTATTGTCAGTCTAATAATAGTACAACTATGCTGTATGTAACGAGTCTAAAATAACAACACTACTATGTATGTAGCCATTCTAATAATAGTGCCATTGTGCTGTCTGTATCTGTATTGAATTTCTAGAATCAACACTATAGTCTCACCCACGCCATTACATCCGTGTCTAAAATAGTCGGTATTGAACGCATGAATGACATGTTTGATTTTTACTAAGATTTGGACCACGTCGATGGCCTAGTAGTGAGAGAGCTGCCTCGGATGCGGGAGGTCTCCAGTTCAAGAGAGAGAGAGAGAGAGAGAGAGAGAGAGAGTTTTGACATAGCTTTAACAATTTGTCAGTCATATCGATACGATGTTTACAAAGTGGCAGTTTATAGTGATGTCTAGCACTGAGGCATCATGCCGCACACATATGGCATTATGTCGCACCCAGTCACATTATGAAGACACCCGGAATCAGTACACAATTAATAAAATCCGGTTCAGTACCCACGAATGTAGTCCCAGTCTATTTTTAGATCACTTTTTCCGGTCTAAATTTGGTGGTGATACTAGAGTTAGATTTTGGCATTCTTGGTAAGGATTTAAAGGCAATTGATTATTCTTTAATATGTGGTGTGGTTGTCTGTATGTATTTCGGCAACAGTGCACATTGAGTAATAAGGTCATGGTGATGATCCGGAAGTGAAATCTGTGTTCCGTTGCCTGATGTTTTGTTTACAATTCAGCCTCTCAAAAAAATGCAGGTCAACCCTTGAAAAGAACTAAACCGTAAAGTCATCTTTGAAGGTATTTTAGATTAACATATGATTTGTATTGATTGTCACACAGCGGAAAGTTCAGCACTGAGGAACAAATGTAGAGACCATATAGTAAAATTAATTGTGTACTATGGCCTGTCAGTAAAAACTTGAAACTGATATAAATTTTTTATTATTAATGACATATACATGAAATTTTAATATGTTATGTATATTGACTTTAAAAATAAAAAAAAATGAAATTAGAAGTAAAAAAATAATTTTAATTTTAAAAATTTAAATGAAATTTAAAAAAAGAATTAAAAAATAAAAAATTTCCACCAAGTATACACATATATAATATTTTTTGGGAATGATATTAAATGATATCAGCATATATACACTCCTACACCATATACAAGCTCAATTGATGGATATTTGTCAAATTTGATCAGAGAAAATATCTTTATTAGTCAAAATGAGACCCTCATTTAAAATACATGAAGACAAAATTCTACTTTGCTTAGTACCTTTAGGTCATTGAAACTATTTATATGGGGTTCAAACAGTTAATTTATGTGTTTATGATGGGGTGACTTCCTGAGTAACACATATCTGCTTGTATAGCTATCAGTAATTGTTTATAACCATAGTTATAGGGTATTTAGTGAGAGGAAAGAGATGAAGACTTTATACTAGAACCTGTTCAAGTTCTCTACAAAATCATATTAAGCTGTCAGAGAATGAAATACAGGTCAGAGGGGTAAAATATACTTTACCCAGGTATATTTACCATTGCATGTAAGAAAACAGCAAAATGATGTAAGTTGAACACAGAATGCATTCCATTTTATTGTTTAGTTTCTTTAAGATGTTGATTGATGTAGTGTGACATTGTAGCCCAGATGATATTATGGGAATTCTCATGATCCATTTTGCTTTATGCATTATTAATGACTAATAATATTTGTTATCTGACACTTTAAAGATTACATAAGTAATATTCAAACAGATTATTTGAATTTAACTTTCTACAACTGATCCTAACATAGTTACATAGCTGACATGAACAAATATGCATATATTTTGTAATGTTTGGAATCAAAAGTTGACATTGTTAGGCTGACATGGTTACCTATAGTGAATCTGTAAGGCTCAGTTTTGACTGTGTGCACTTAAAATATCCCAAGATGTTATTTTCATCATGAATATGCCTCTGTATGGTAACACATTTCAATTTAGTACTTTGACAGAGGGCGGTATTGCAGCATCAGCTGATATTTGATTCCATTGAATCATTGAATCATTGAACTTAATAACTTGGTAGCCAAGACTCTTAAAAATAAACTAAAAATGTTCAAACAGATTATTTGAATCATGTTTGCATATGTGATTTTAGCAAGTACATTGCATATGTCCCACACATGCAAATATCCATCCTTGTTTACAAGTTTTCGGGATGAAAATTTCACATTTAGTTGATGATATAGGATCTATTGATACCTATAGTTGATCTGTGTGGCTACATTTTGCTATATTCACTCACAATATCTAAAATTGTTTTTCCTTCATGAATAAGATTGCATATAGTAATAAATTTTAATTTGGTACAGTGTCATTTGACTTTCCACTATACTGGTATGTATCAATGTTTGCACCAATGATCAAACCTCACCGTTCCAACATTGCCTTAAACTTTATGATACATACTCTACCTGATTAGTTATTTAACCTGTAAATGGCTAAATATGCTTGTAGAAACTTCATCTATTTTTAGGATGCATTTGTCACTATAATACATGCCCATTGCTTCACATCTTTGAGTGTCACTCTATCAAGTTTACCTTTTTTAACCATATTTGCAACCTGAATATTATTTTGAAATCACCATATCTAACACATTTTAACTTCATTTGCCTACATCTTCCTTTTTTTAGAATTAAGTGAAACATGTTATATATTTTCAGGTCTAGTCTGGTATCTGGAACAAAGTATTAGAGTTGGATCAATTTGGAAGCTCTCCAGTAGTCCAATGGTGATAGCAAGGTCTCATAAGGACATGTGCAGTGTGCTGTTATAAGTGACCAAGAGGAGTTCATATCAGTACACTGATATACAGCATCTCAAAGACATGGCTTAGATCTTCATGAGAGAGATTTGCATCTTTTTTCAGTAAGGTGAAACTGTATTTTCATATTGCATTGTTGACTTTTGTAGTTATCGGCATTAAAATGGAATGCATGTTTGCTATAAAACATGGTAGTGGTCCCATCAAAACTTTAAATTTGAGTGGGATATTAGTTATACAAAGAACAGTCCAAGTACCTGAAACAATAAATGTGGAACATAGTACCTGTCATTGTTTCTTTAGTATGTACACCTATATGCATCTGGATAGGCATATTGCAATTTGCTGTCAAAATCACTGTGAGCTATCATGCTTCAGTACCCCTGGGATTAATATTATCAGTTGTACAGACCTAAACTACCATTTGTTTTAAAGACCATTCATTAATCAACATTGCTGCCTTAAATTTGTCAAACTGAATGTTATAACTTGTATGAAAATTTATTTTTTGTAAAATAAAAAGTTTTTAAAATTTATATATTTTTTTAAATTTTCATTAAAATTTAATATATCAATATTTTTTAATTTCAAGACTATTTTCAGACAGGCCTTATCAAGTATTACAATTAGGTTTTTACTGCATTGAAAAATTCCTATAATTAAGGAAGATATAGCAAATTTAGTTTTGGTTTCTTAAGAACAATTGGACCTCAAATTGCACCCTATAGAACACCAGCACTACACACTTTCTGACAGCTGTCACATGTCTTGCTTGCAAGGAAATTTCAAAAGACTTTATGTATGAAGTTGAAACAGTAGTGGCATGCAAAATAAAATGCAAATATAAAAGGTTGACAAAAACATTGACCCTTTCAGTAAAAACTTGAAACTGATATAAATTTTTTATTATTAATGACATATACATGAAATTTTAATATTTTATGTATATTGACTTTAAAAATAAAAAAAATGAAATTAGAAGTAAAAAAATAATTTTAATTTTAAAAATTTAAATGAAATTTAAAAAAAGAATTAAAAAATAAAAAATTTCCACCAAGTATACACATATATAATATTTTTTGGGAATGATATTAAATGATATCAGCATATATATACTCCTACACCATATACAAGCTCAATTGATGGATAATTGTCAAATTTGATCAGAGAAAATATCTTTATTAGTCAAAATGAGACCCTCATTTAAAATACATGAAGACAAAATTCTACTTTGCTTAGTACCTTTAGGTCATTGAAACTATTTATATGGGGTTCAAACAGTTAATTTATGTGTTTATGATGGGGTGACTTCCTGAGTAACACATATCTGCTTGTATAGCTATCAGTAATTGTTTATAACCATAGTTATAGGGTATTTAGTGAGAGGAGAGATGAAGACTTTATACTAGAACCTGTTCAAGTTCTCTACAAAATCATATTAAGCTGTCAGAGAATGAAATACAGGTCAGAGGGGTAAAATATACTTTACCCAGGTATATTTACCATTGCATGTAAGAAAACAGCAAAATGATGTAAGTTGAACACAGAATGCATTCCATTTTATTGTTTAGTTTCTTTAAGATGTTGATTGATGTAGTGTGACATTGTAGCCCAGATGATATTATGGGAATTCTCATGATCCATTTTGCTTTATGCATTATTAATGACTAATAATATTTGTTATCTGACACTTTAAAGATTACATAAGTAATATTCAAACAGATTATTTAAATTTAACTTTCTACAACTGATCCTAACATAGTTACATAGCTGACATGAACAAATATGCATATATTTTGTAATGTTTGGAATCAAAAGTTGACATTGTTAGGCTGACATGGTTACCTATAGTGAATCTGTAAGGCTCAGTTTTGACTGTGTGCACTTAAAATATCCCAAGATGTTATTTTCATCATGAATATGCCTCTGTATGGTAACACATTTCAATTTAGTACTTTGACAGAGCGCGGTATTGCAGCATCAGCTGATATTTGATTCCATTGAATCATTGAATCATTGAACTTAATAACTTGGTAGCCAAGACTCTTAAAAATAAACTAAAAATGTTCAAACAGATTATTTGAATCATGTTTGCATATGTGATTTTAGCAAGTACATTGCATATGTCCCACACATGCAAATATCCATCCTTGTTTACAAGTTTTCGGGATGAAAATTTCACATTTAGTTGATGATATAGGATCTATTGATACCTATAGTTGATCTGTGTGGCTACATTTTGCTATATTCACTCACAATATCTAAAATTGTTTTTCCTTCATGAATAAGATTGCATATAGTAATAAATTTTAATTTGGTACATTGTCATTTGACTTTCCACTATGCTGGTATGTATCAATGTTTGCACCAATGATCAAACCTCACCGTTCCAACATTGCCTTAAACTTTATGATACATACTCTACCTGATTAGTTATTTAACCTGTAAATGGCTAAATATGCTTGTAGAAACTTCATCTATTTTTAGGATGCATTTGTCACTATAATACATGCCCATTGCTTCACATCTTTGAGTGTCACTCTATCAAGTTTACCTTTTTTAACCATATTTGCAACCTGAATATTATTTTGAAATCACCATATCTAACACATTTTAACTTCATTTGCCTACATCTTCCTTTTTTTAGAATTAAGTGAAACATGTTATATATTTTCAGGTCTAGTCTGGTATCTGGAACAAAGTATTAGAGTTGGATCAATTTGGAAGCTCTCCAGTAGTCCAATGGTGATAGCAAGGTCTCATAAGGACATGTGCAGTGTGCTGTTATAAGTGACCAAGATGAGTTCATATCAGTACACTGATATACAGCATCTCAAAGACATGGCTTAGATCTTCATGAAAGAGATTTGCATCTTTTTTCAGTAAGGTGAAACTGTATTTTCATATTGCATTGTTGACTTTTGTAGTTATCGGCATTAAAATGGAATGCATATTTGCTATAAAACATGGTAGTGGTCCCATCAAAACTTTAAATTTGAGTGGGATATTAGTTATACAAAGAACTGTCCAAGTACCTGAAACAATAAATGTGGAACATAGTACCTGTCATTGTTTCTTTAGTATGTACACCTATATGCATCTGGATAGGCATATTGCAATTTGCTGTCAAAATCACTGTGAGCTATCATGCTTCAGTACCCCTGGGATTAATATTATCAGTTGTACAGACCTAAACTACCATTTGTTTTAAAGACCATTCATTAATCAACATTGCTGCCTTAAATTTGTCAAACTGAATGTTATAACTTGTATGAAAATTTATTTTTTGTAAAATAAAAAGTTTTTATAATTTATATATTTTTTTAAATTTTCATTAAAATTTAATATATCAATATTTTTTAATTTCAAGACTATTTTTAGACAGGCCTTATCAAGTATTACAATTAGGTTTTTGCTGCATTGAAAAATTCCTATAATTAAGGAAGATATAGCAAATTTAGTTTTGGTTTCTTAAGAACAATTGGACCTCAAATTGCACCCTATAGAACACCAGCACTACACACTTTCTGACAGCTGTCACATGTCTTGCTTGCAAGGAAATTTCAAAAGACTTTATGTATGAAGTTGAAACAGTAGTGGCATGCAAAATAAAATGCAAATATAAAAGTTTGACAAAAACATTGACCTTTTCAGGAATCAGTACACAATTAATAAAATCCGGTTCAGTACCCACGAATGTATTCTCAGTCTATTTTTAGATCACCTTTTCCGGTCTAAATTTGGTGGTGATACTAGAGTTAGATTTTGGCATTCTTGGTAAGGATTTAAAGGCAATTGATTATTCTTTAAAATGTGATCTTATGGTGTGGTTGTCTGTGTGTATTTCGGCAACAGTGCACATTGAGTAATAAGGTCATGGTGATGATCTGGAAGTGAAATCTGTGTTCCATTGTCTGATGTTTTGTTTACAATTCAGCCTCTCAAAAAAATGCAGGTCAACCCTTGACAAGAACTAAACCGTAAAGTCATCTTTGAAGGTATTTTAGATTAACATATGATTTGTATTGATTGTCACACAGTGGAAAGTTCAGTACTGAGGAACAAATGTAGAGACCCATATAGTAAAATTAATTGTGTACTATGGCCTGTCAGTAAAAACTTGAAACTGATATAAATTTTTTATTATTAATGACATATACATGAAATTTTAATATGTTATATATATTGACTTTAAAAATAAAAAAAAATGAAATTAGAAGTAAAAAAATAATTTTAATTTTAAAAATTTAAATGAAATTTAAAAAAAGAATTAAAAAATAAAAAATTTCCACCAAGTATACACATATATAATATTTTTTGGGAATGATATTAAATGATATCAGCATATATATACTCCTACACCATATACAAGCTCAATTGATGGATATTTGTCAAATTTGATCAGAGAAAATATCTTTATTAGTCAAAATGAGACCCTCATTTAAAATACATGAAGACAAAATTCTACTTTGCTTAGTACCTTTAGGTCATTGAAACTATTTATATGGGGTTCAAACAGTTAATTTATGTGTTTATGATGGGGTGACTTCCTGAGTAACACATATCTGCTTGTATAGCTATCAGTAATTGTTTATAACCATAGTTATAGGGTATTTAGTGAGAGGAAAGAGATGAAGACTTTATACTAGAACCTGTTCAAGTTCTCTACAAAATCATATTAAGCTGTCAGAGAATGAAATACAGGTCAGAGGGGTAAAATATACTTTACCCAGGTATATTTACCATTGCATGTAAGAAAACAGCAAAATGATGTAAGTTGAACACAGAATGCATTCCATTTTATTGTTTAGTTTCTTTAAGATGTTGATTGATGTAGTGTGACATTGTAGCCCAGATGATATTATGGGAATTCTCATGATCCATTTTGCTTTATGCATTATTAATGACTAATAATATTTGTTATCTGACACTTTAAAGATTACATAAGTAATATTCAAACAGATTATTTGAATTTAACTTTCTACAACTGATCCTAACATAGTTACATAGCTGACATGAACAAATATGCATATATTTTGTAATGTTTGGAATCAAAAGTTGACATTGTTAGGCTGACATGGTTACCTATAGTGAATCTGTAAGGCTCAGTTTTGACTGTGTGCACTTAAAATATCCCAAGATGTTATTTTCATCATGAATATGCCTCTGTATGGTAACACATTTCAATTTAGTACTTTGACAGAGCGCGGTATTGCAGCATCAGCTGATATTTGATTCCATTGAATCATTGAATCATTGAACTTAATAACTTGGTAGCCAAGACTCTTAAAAATAGACTAAAAATGTTCAAACATTATTTGAATCATGTTTGCATATGTGATTTTAGCAAGTACATTGCATATGTCCCACACATGCAAATATCCATCCTTGTTTACAAGTTTTCGGGATGAAAATTTCACATTTAGTTGATGATATAGGATCTATTGATACCTATAGTTGATCTGTGTGGCTACATTTTGCTATATTCACTCACAATATCTAAAATTGTTTTTCCTTCATGAATAAGATTGCATATAGTAATAAATTTTAATTTGGTACATTGTCATTTGACTTTCCACTATACTGGTATGTATCAATGTTTGCACCAATGATCAAACCTCACCGTTCCAACATTGCCTTAAACTTTATGATACATGCTCTACCTGATTAGTTATTTAACCTGTAAATGGCTAAATATGCTTGTAGAAACTTCATCTATTTTTAGGATGCATTTGTCACTATAATACATGCCCATTGCTTCACATCTTTGAGTGTCACTCTATCAAGTTTACCTTTTTTAACCATATTTGCAACCTGAATATTATTTTGAAATCACCATATCTAACACATTTTAACTTCATTTGCCTACATCTTCCTTTTTTTAGAATTAAGTGAAACATGTTATATATTTTCAGGTCTAGTCTGGTATCTGGAACAAAGTATTAGAGTTGGATCAATTTGGAAGCTCTCCAGTAGTCCAATGGTGATAGCAAGGTCTCATAAGGACATGTGCAGTGTGCTGTTATAAGTGACCAAGATGAGTTCATATCAGTACACTGATATACAGCATCTCAAAGACATGGCTTAGATCTTCATGAGAGAGATTTGCATCTTTTTTCAGTAAGGTGAAACTGTATTTTCATATTGCATTGTTGACTTTTGTAGTTATCGGCATTAAAATGGAATGCATATTTGCTATAAAACATGGTAGTGGTCCCATCAAAACTTTAAATTTGAGTGGGATATTAGTTATACAAAGAACTGTCCAAGTACCTGAAACAATAAATGTGGAACATAGTACCTGTCATTGTTTCTTTAGTATGTACACCTATATGCATCTGGATAGGCATATTGCAATTTGCTGTCAAAATCACTGTGAGCTATCATGCTTCAGTACCCCTGGGATTAATATTATCAGTTGTACAGACCTAAACTACCATTTGTTTTAAAGACCATTCATTAATCAACATTGCTGCCTTAAATTTGTCAAACTGAATGTCATAACTTGTATGAAAATTTATTTTTTGTAAAATAAAAAGTTTTTATAATTTATATATTTTTTTAAATTTTCATTAAAATTTAATATATCAATATTTTTTAATTTCAAGACTATTTTTAGACAGGCCTTATCAAGTATTACAATTAGGTTTTTACTGCATTGAAAAATTCCTATAATTAAGGAAGATATAGCAAATTTAGTTTTGGTTTCTTAAGAACAAATGGACCTCAAATTGCACCCATTAGAACACCAGCACTACACACTTTCTGACAGCTGTCACATGTCTTGCTTGCAAGAAAATTTCAAAAGACTTTATGTATGAAGTTGAAACAGTAGTGGCATGCAAAATAAAATGCAAATATAAAAGTTTGACAAAAACATTGACCCTTTCAGGAATCAGTACACAATTAATAAAATCCGGTTCAGTACCCACGAATGTAGTCCCTGTCTATTTTTAGATCACTTTTTCCGGTCTAAATTTGGTGGTGATACTAGAGTTAGATTTTGGCATTCTTGGTAAGGATTTAAAGGCAATTGATTATTCTTTAAAATGTGATCTTATGGTGTGGTTGTCTGTGTGTATTTCGGCAACAGTGCACATTGAGTAATAAGGTCATGGTGATGATCTGGAAGTGAAATCTGTGTTCCATTGCCTGATGTTTTGTTTACAATTCAGCCTCTCAAAAACATGCAGGTCAACCCTTGACAAGAACTAAACCGTAAAGTTATCTTTGAAGGTATTTTAGATTAACATATGATTTGTATTGATTGTCACACAGTGGAAAGTTCAGTACTGAGGAACAAATGTAGAGACCATATAGTAAAATTAATTGTGTACTATGGCCACCCGGCAGCTGTTAGTACCATTTTTAAACTTTTTGGTATGACTGAGTCTGAGTCATACCAAAGACATAAAAAGGCACAAACTGCTACCTCGATAGTCTCTCAGCATTAAGATCTTAGTGTTAGGACTAGTGGGCCTGGTGTCAAGATAATGTGACTGGGTGGGACATTATGCTTGATGTCTGAGTGCTTGACATCACTATAACTGTCACACTGCAACATGACTAAAACAAATTAGAAAGCTACGTTAAAAATCCAAATCACACACACATATACGCGCACACACACATTTATACTGTAGTTTGATTAGTTTCTCTTTAATTCAGGTGTCTTTAGTTTACAGTTTAGCTGTCATGTCCCATTGTTAATCAATCTTCTCTTATTGCTTGAGGCTGAAAGGTCTTCGGTTTAAATTTTGACATGTGAAAATATTGTGCACTTTTGTTTACACAAGTTTAAAAAACTAAGAAAAGGATAATTGTAAAATATAAGATTCAGTTTCACCCGTAGTTTGGGTACCTGGATGCCTTTAATTTTACAAATGTATCGGTGCAAGTAATACTCAACAGACCTTGTGTTCCATGATACGTATTCATCTTTTATTCAGTCCTGCCATCCGTCCACGTTGGGTGTAGCAGGCATCAATCTACGTAACTATCAGTGTACTGAGAGTTATGGGTGTCTCGTGCCTATAAAACACTTCCAAATTGAATCTTTCATCGACATAAACCAAGCGACAGCTATAATCACTCGCAATGAATCGTTAAGTAGCGGTAACTAGGTACAATCATTCATCATGCAATCAGTCTAACTGGCGAGAAACATTTAAGAAAGTAAACTTTACAGATATATTTTTAAAGTTTCAACGGCAGATATCTAGTCTCTGATAATGATCCCAATTTTAAACCTTGAACAAAGCACACCATGCTGATACCATAAGCATGAAGTTTCCCCAGAGATACTTCTTATTTTTATTAAATCACACCTGTCAAAAACCCATTAATAAATTACTTCTCTCGTTGTTCTTATTCAGTATCTTCAACCGCAACAGAGGGAACGGAGAAACCACAACAGTGGAAACAACGAAGCCTTCAAATGGCAAACTTAATTTCTCTCCGTTGTTGTTCTCCGTAACATCTCATTTTTACGTGACAAGGGCTCGTACTCAGTAACAACTAATTGCATGATTTACTGGGCTGTCTCTTTCAATATACTAGTACTCCATTAATTTATTAAGACCTGAGTACTATAATTCTAATTTAACTCATTCATTTTCTTCTTTTCTTTGCAAAAACCATAACAGCTCAATTGAAGAACTTACTTTTGAAGAATGAGCAAGAAAGAATGAACTCTATCACATAACAAATATTCTCTCAAGTAATGTTTTGTGAAACCATAGCTTCACTTTCGACTTGAATTGCAGAGCGCCAAATTCAAGCATAAAATGCCGGAAAAGTCCAGACATGAAATTTGACATTTGACCTGATTGGACAGATTGAGGAAGGCCAAACTGAATAAAAAGCTTTATCAAAGCTTTTACTATAGAATTCCGTAAAGGAATTGCCTCTGGGAAATTTGTTGACACACACTTAAATCTCAACAAATATTGGTTGACTGACTTGGTCTTGAATAAGGAACCAACAAAATTTACCATAATTCTGCTAAATGGTTCGTCAAATACAGGATTTGGTTGTTGATGATCCTTAGGTATCTTCTGATTGGGTTTTCCTACCATTTGAAAAGTATGACAAGATCTACAAAATTTAGAAACATCGCTTTTGATTTTTGGCCAATATAGTGAGTTAAGATCTTTTTATAAATTTTATTTATCCCTAAATGACCAGCCAAAGAGGTTTCATGGGTCAAACTAAGTATTTCCTGTCTGTAAGATTTGGGAACTACAATATGATAGTTCACTGACCATTCGTCATTAGCAGGTACCTCGGGAGGTCTCCATTTTCTCACAAGAATCCCATTCTTAATGAAGTAACATACAGGTACTTCATTTACTTCAGTTTCACTAATAGCCCTCTGAAACAACCAGCAGATCTCATAATCTTTTTCGTGTTCGACGACAAGTTGTTGTAATTTATCACCCTGATTAGATAAAAGAGTATGAGTATTTAAAAGAGGATCACTGTGATCAAAACCACCCGATTGATCCAAATTAGAAGTGAAAGTGACCTCGTCAAAAGCCTGACCAATACACGTGTCAGGTCAATGAATGTCTTCCTTATGAAAATCATTATCAAGAGCTTTCTTTGACATAGCTGGATAAATTTCAGGGTATTTTATTTTCAACTGGATTAAGTTTCTGATCCAAAGAAGGCTTGTCAGTTATCCACAACCTTGTCTCCAGCTAGGTCGTTGCCTAGCAACAAATTAATGCCCTCAACAGGTAGGTATACGCTATACCGAGTGTCACAGGTCCTGAAATTAAGTCTGATGACAAATTTACAGAATGAAGAAGAACATTAACAAAGCCACACTCTACTCCCTGAATAATAACACTCTACTCCCTGAATAGACACCTCAGAAGAAGGCAAAACACCTGGCTCTAAAAGACTCCGAGAAGCTCCTGTATCCCTTAAAATTTTAATAGGGATAGGATTTTCTGAATCACCTAAGAGTGATATAAAACCCTTCGACATGAATGGTTCATAATTTTCCATAATAAAATCAGACTGGGTTTTATTAGTCCCAACAACTGTATTGCTTTCAATACATGACCGTGACCTTGACCTCTTAGAAATAAGAGCATTTGGGATAGGTCTATCTTGATTCTGATACATATATTTCAATTTGAAGCAATCAGAAATGAGGTATCCTTTTTTCTTGCAATAGGTACATGTACGCCGAGACAATGATTTTGAATCAAGTCTCTCAGAGGCTTGATTGTTAGAATCTGTGCCATATTGATTTTTATTGAGAGTCATATTAGGCTAAAATACCTTCCTAACAGTAGACTGCTAAGTGAATGTTTTGTTTAAAACAGGAGCTTTATGAGTTAAGGAGTACTCATCGGTAGCAAGAGCAACATTTTCCAAAGTTTCAATCTTATGATCTTCAAGATGATTCCTAATATCATTAGGAACAGTTTTTAAATTCTTCAAGCAACACAAGTTGTTCGAGACTTTAATAATCATGTTCAACTTTCTTGGCTAGGCATAGTGCTTTGTAAAACTCAACAAGTAATTTATTTATCTAGAATATAAATTGAAAATTAAAAACAATTAACTGCAGTATTGTGAATTACATCTCGCATAATCCAAAACGTTCTATTACAATTGAGTTTCTGGTGGTGTTCCAAATAAAGTCGTATTTAATTTGTTGATATGCCCGTAGTCTTGAATGTGCAAATATGTCAATGGTCTGGAATGTGGTGATGTCCTGGCGGTCTTTTGAGGTAGCACAATAATATAATTCCAAATGTACCTGATTGAATTCACTTTAATTCCAAATTAATAATTTAGTCTAAGAAATATTAATAAGAGGTATGTAATTCCAGTAAATACTTTAAATAAATAAATTCACTCCTATTGAAAACTGAACATAACAATAGGACTGATTCGTCTTCGGATTTAAGGCTGAAATGAATATTTTTTCAAGTAAACAACATTAGCATTAAAAGTTATGACACATTTATAGACCCATGATGTAGGTCAATCTTTTCTCTAAAACATTCAATGTTGTCAACATGTTTAGAGGTTTCCAGGTGAAAAAATAATATCCTAAATTCAGATTCAAATAAACATGTTTATCTCCTTTAATAATGATCTGATTATGTTTACTCTGCAATCCTATGACCTCATGAAAGGTTATCTTCGGCACCGTACTGACAGCATATGGTGACACTGCTTATCCTCTTAATTTATGCATGTACTAAATTTAAGCGGGAAAACAAAATCTCACACGATCCAGTTTTAGTATAGAAAGTTGATTGAACTGTGTTAATAAACAAATGATGATATATTCATCACGTGACAGTCATATGACAAAAAATAGAACGCCCAATTAACGAGGCCAAGTTAACATAATACTGAGAATGAACGAAAGCTACAGCTTAATTATTGGTCACTCGATATCGATGGAACAGCCAATTATCTGCCTATGAAACCCGGTGATTCGAAATGATTATCATTCGACGTGCAAGTTTTCAGAAAGCGGGTTTAATATGGAAATATGCCGTATATTTAGCTGAACGGCATCTTTAACCCACCATAACTTACAAGCAACGAGAGACACCAGAAGTTCATTGATATGTGAAGATAATGCACAAATCGCCTGATCCTTGCGTGTAAATGAACAAATCAGTTCGTATTAAAGCATGCACGTGCTGCTTATCTGTTAGGTTCATTTCTTTCCTATTATCGCAGAGCTAACCCACATGCATCAACATTAACATTTGTCTACAATCCAGAGAAATATGGATTATTTTTGGCCCAAACGAGTAGATTTCTTATCCTATGATGATAAACTGTATAAATGTTCAACGAGCATAAGTTCATAACCTTTTCATACCTTTAAAAACCTAAAACTTTGTTAAACCATCATTCTGTCAAATGAACTAAAAATGCACAAACACTTTCAGAAAAGAGGCGGATTAGATAAAATCTGCTTTTGATAGCAAAGAGTGAACGATGAATGATTATTCATATCATAATTCGTGAGAAAATTTGAAAACATGCTTACAGGAATTGGTTGTTACGATTATATGGTTCTAACATAAAGAAGTAAAACCAACAAGTTTTGTAAACCTTAAGAGATAATTAAATTATCAATGTCATTAAATAAAAATGTGCTGGGAACTTACAGTATTATGAATTGAATCCAAAATAATCATAATAAGTCCTATTCAAATCCAAACAAATCATATATTCTGATTGAGTTTCAAATCCTCGAATGTACAGATCTTCCAATAATAATGATATCTCAAAATGCTATTGTCCAAAACACCTTTCAGTGATTCCAAATTATTCCAGAAAACAGTTTTATTGCAATGAAAACTTTATGGTTCCAATAATTAGTCTAAATAAATGTTTACTCTAAAATAATATCTAACCATAGCATTGAATACATCTGAAGGCTGATATTACAACAAGAACCTAAGAAACAAGATTGACTAAAATGTCTTGTCCAAGATATTTAAATACACTCCGAAGAGGTGGAAACGCATTTTGCTACTATTCCTTTATGACGATTCACAAGCATCCCATACCGTTAAAAAAAAAAACAGTTGACCTAACTTTTTCAATGGAAAATTACTTAATTCTTCTCAGAGCCAATAGACCTACTAGTCCAATTAGCAATTTGATCGTTGCTATTTATAGATACTACTTTTAATATTTTAAAATAGAATCTGTAAACGCACACAAAATTTAACTGTAGATAGTCTAATATACACAAAATCATGTACTTGGAGATACAACAATATAGACATACATACCAGGGTACTATATCATATGGCACAAATATGTACCCGTACGCAATGAAATAACCACCACATACCATTTCGTTTTAAAGAAAAAATATTATGCGCTGTTTCAAGACACTGGCCATCATTTAAGTTCCTGAAACGTTGTATGTAATTACATAATTTGTAACACCATTGAACCATTTTATTACTTAATTTGTCATACCACTGAACCTAATTACATAACTTATGACACCTAATAACCTTTGTACGTAAATAATATGTGATACCATTGAACCATTGTATGTAATTACATAACTTATCATATCACTAAACCAATGTATATAATTGTATAACTAGTCATAACTTTGAACCATTGCATTTAATATAAATTGGTGTGTCATTGCACAATTGGATATATTAACATACCATTGAACCATTACATGAAATTACATAATTTCTGATAATTCTGAAGCATAGTGTTTTATTACATAATTTGTCATACCACTGAACCACTGAACCTAATTACATAACTTGTGACACCTAATAACCTTTGTACGTAAATAATGTGATATCATTAAACAATTGTGTGTAATTACATAATATTTGATACCATTCTGCCATTTTATATAATAACATAACTTGTAATACCATTAAACCATTGTATGTAATTACATAACTTGTCCCACCCCTGTACCATTTTATATAATTACATGACTTGTCATAGTATTGAACCTTTGAATGTTAGTTTATAACTTGCCATACTACTGAACCATTATATATAATTACATTTCATGTGATACTATTCTTTTTGCGAGTGGATGCATGTTGAAACTTTTATGAAATGTTGGTTGCCTGCCCTGGTCTAAGGTGAATGACTAATACGGTCTAGCATTATTCTGCAAAATGGTTCGTCAGATTCAGGAATAGGTTGCAGATGTGCCTTAGGCATCTTTTAATTGGGTCTTACATGTGTAACAAGATCTACAATATCTAAAAACATCACTTTACTTTTCGGCCAATGAAAATGACTTTAATATCTTGTGATAAGTCTTATTGACCGCTTAATGACCAGCCAATGGAGTTTCAAGGTTAAACTCAGATATGACTTGAGAACAACAATTTTATACATAACTTTCCACACGTCACCAGCAGCTACCTCATGTTGTCTCCATATTATCACCAAGTAACCATTTATAAAAAAAATTAAAAAAAACGGTACTTTTGTGTGTCAGTTTCTCAAATATCCCCTCAGAAACAAACAGGGGATCTTAATAATTTGCTCCTGTTCGACAATGAGTGATTGTCTTTTGTCACTCTGAAAAGAATAAAGAGAATGGGTAGTAAAACGAGGATCACTGTGATCAACAATTTTTGATTGATTGTTACAAGAAGCAAAAGTGATTTTTTCATCAAATGTCTGACTAATAAATGTCAGCTAAAGGAATAGTTTCCTAATCAAGAGTTCAGGCTGCAATATCACAAATAACCGCACAAGTAAGGTAAAAATCAAGATTTCATCTCCAGTGGGATCGACATTGTGATCCAAATAAGGCTTGTCAGTTACAAGTGGATTAACCACAATCTTCACTCCATATAGGTCATTTCCTAATAATTCGTGAATACCCTCGATCAGTAAAGAAGACACTGTTGAGAATGTCAAGGGTCCTGATACTAAGTCTGATGACAAATGTGCACAATGGAAAAGTACATTAACAAAGCCGCACTCTATTCCCTGATTAAGAACACTTTCATTCCAAGACTTCTCAGACAAGGCAAAATACCTGATAGTAAAAGACTGAGAAGCTCATGTGTCCATTGACATTCTAATGTCGATAGGCTTGTTGGAATCACCAAAAAGTGATACAGACCCTTTCACTTTAAATGGTTCATGTTTCTCCATAATAAAGTTAGACTGGGCTAAGTTTAACCCAGCAAATATATTGCTTTCAATACAAAAACAGTGACCTTGACTTTTTAGAAATGGGATCATCTGTAATAGCTCTGTCATGATTCTGCTGCTTATTTTGCAGCCTGTAGCAATCAGAGATGACGTATTTATCTTTTTGCAATAACTGCTCTAAGAAGAGATAAAGATTTCTGATCAGTCTTAATAAGTTTGATTCGTAAAAGTTGTGGCAGACTGAGAATTATAAATAATTATGAGACTGAGACAGTCTTGTTTATCAAAGCCTTATTGACAAATGAAACTTTCTGAGAGAATTATCAGCTGTATGTGCAGCATTATTCACTGTGGATACAATTCTTTAACTCTTCAACTAGCATATGCTGTTTTAGGTAATCATTAGTTTGATCAACCTTCTTGGTTCTTTTCCACTTGCAAATTATACATGGGTCTGTCCACTTTCTATTCTAAAGTTCTGAAGCCTTTGTAGATATACCTCAGATACTATCTCATAATCCGTCAAACCTCATCATTATGATCACGTTGTTTAACCGACAGTGAAATATAGACTTCATGATCATTGTCATTAAGCATACCTTGTAATAATAAAGTCCAATGCTAGCTTGGCCATTTCAAAGTTTTAGCAATTTTCTCGACATGAGGAAAATATTCATTTACTTCTATATCTCTAAAAGAGGAAAACTAACCTAATATTTCTTAGAGCATCAAAACCTAAACATGTATGTATAGGTTGCAAGTTATGCTTCCAGTAATCTATATTGCATTCTCTCTCTCTCTCTCTCTCTCTCTCTCTCTCTCTCTCTCTCTCTCTCTCTCTCTCTCTCTCTCTCTCTCTCTCTCTCTCTCTCTCTCTCTCACCCCGCTGGAGGTTTACAAGTGCACTTATTTTCATTTTCAATACGAACCAAATGCAGACTTACTAATCATACCCAAAGCACTTTTATCCAATAAGTATTCATTTTCATCAAATATTGAACCAAAATATTATCTATCTCTTGCTTCATTTCAAACGCGTTTTCTTCAGAAATATTTTATTGTATGGCAACATCTAGCAATTTCTACTTTTTCAAAGGACTCTAGCCCTTCCTGGGTAGGATTTGAAATAAAGTTCTCCACTGTAGATGAAATATTAAAAGCTTGTAGGTTTCACTAAAGATGTTTCGAATATGTTAAATTAAGGCTAAACAAAATTCTGGAACGATGTGAAATTGAATTTAAAAAAAAAAGAACTGAAGTTTTCAGAAATATTTTAAAGAAATTCTTATTCCAGACCAAGTAATAAAAAAGACCTAAAACCAAATAGTTTATTAAAGTAAACATATGCGTTATTGTCCTAAAATACAGAGTGTAATTTTTAAAAAGAAATTATAAAATTGAGAATTAAATTCAAATAGTCCTACATGCACTATGACAAATCCAAAAGTATGGAGCTCCGAATGAATTCCAGTGGTGTTCCAAATGACTTCAATCTTAAATATGCTAATGTTCCAATAACCTGACGCAGCGTTGATCTGCTTGTTGTATCACAATCATATAACGCAATGTGTCTCTAAATCTATAACAAAAATCCAAAAATAGTGATTTAGTCAGAAAGTATTAAAAAGCACTTTGTAATTCCAGTCAATAATTTAAATAATAAATTATCTCAATTTAAAACTGAACAGAACTAAAAGACAGATTACACTTCAGATGTTAATATCATAATGAACAAATCTAATATAAGCAATCATAATATCAAAATTTCAGACACAATACGAGGACTAGAATGAGGGTCAAAAGTTCATTTTTAGAACATTCTTAGTTGTAAACAAGATGATGACTGTTACTAAAGATTTAGTAAAGAACATGGAAATATCAGGTATACTAGAAATTCTTGAGGGGAAACTAAAGTTTTAAAGTCAAATCCAGTTAAACATGTTTACCTACAAATAATAATAATAATAAAAATGATAATAATAATAATAATAATAATAATAATAATAATAATAATAATAATAATAATAATAATAATAATAAATATAAATATAATCTACAGTGATAGTGTTACAACTTCGTGTTCTCAAAATAAGTAACAGAAAAGAATGAAAGACAATAAGCTTTGTACAGTTTAGCAAATAATTTATTCCTTAATGAAAATAATAAGAAGAAAAACAACTCACTATTGCAAATTAAATCCCAATATAATCGAAGAATTAGAGATACACAAAATTTGAAGCCCTGAATATAATTCAGTAAACGTTCCGAAGAAATCATCAAAATGAAGACGATGACGTGTATGTTATAGCTTATAGTGTTGATGTTTCAACAATCATTGTTGAATCACAGTAATATAATTCCAGGTTTGAATTTAGTTTAAATTAACTTGAATGTCTCTCTCCAAGACTTCTATTAGAGCACTCTTGATTTCCAGAGAAAATAATCACTTGAATTCAGTAATTTAAAGAAATAAAATTCATCCCATTTTTACCCATTTTTATGGACACAACATAAAACAACTTGATAGTACTAGATGTTAAAACACGAATGACCAAGTCCTTTCAATCCTCGCAGTTACAATATATATATATATATATATATATATATATATATATATATATATATATATATATATATATATATATATATATATATATACATACATACATACATACATACATACATACATACATACATACATACATACATACATACATACATACATACATACATACATACATACATACATACATACATACATACATACATACATACATACATACATACATACATACATACATACATACATACATACATACATACATACATACATACATACATACATAGTTCTCTACTTGACGTCAGTTTACATTTGGCATTTTCTAAAAGAAAACCAAAACATCAACAAATTGAAAATAATCTTCTAGAATGAGCGTGATGTTTACAAAATCAAAACCATAACCTGAATCATATTCAAGAAATTTCAAAACTTAGACCCAAATAAACATATTTATTTCTTCTATTAATAATGACCCTGATATTAAGCACATACACAGAAAGAATAATTTAGCTATGCATTAGTTTTTTTCACAAACCACAAAAGGTCAATCAGGTCAAGTAGAAATTGACCGTTGTGGATCAGGTAAAGCCGGCCTATAATGTTACAGTACAACAGCATGTAATAAAAAAGTTAAAATTAACAAACAAAATTAAATATACATAAGAATATACATAATATTATCTATGTAATATGTTGTTTACCAAAAATATGATATTGGTTACGTAGACCCAGTTATGGACGAAGATCAACCACATAGCACAAATTAAATATACATAACAATATATTTGTAACCTTTGTATTTTGCTCCCAGTGCAGGAAAATATCAATGGACCTAACTCCGTGTAATAAATCTGTAACAAATTTGATTTTGATCGAATATTAACTGAAAATAAAATTCACCACTTACCCAACATTTGGTATGGAGAACTTCATAAAGTTCCAAAGAGTATTGAGAGAGTTTTGGGCATTTACGAAAAGAAAGAAAAAAGCAATTAACATGTTGACACCTTTGAAGATACGACAACGACCATTTAATAATTGTTATGTATCACATAGTCGGTAAACTACAGTGTGTGCAATTTCATATTTTTGATATTATACATGTGAACATAGTAGTATAAGGAAATGAGCGTTTTGACTCACTTCATTTTTTTACCCTCCAAACAAGTATAAATTAAATGAGGGTTTCCCAAAACAGGGAAATGAGGGTTTTGGCCCACCACCACCCTCCCACACCTATTAGAACGTTTCAGTTAACAAGGCGGAAATTAAACTAGCACAAGAATGAAAATGATATTATTTTATATCTCATTACCAATGATTAATGTTTCAACTGTTGATATTAAAAATACTTCACTATCACGACTATAGATACTAAATTTTACTTTACCGCTCACACAGCGACGGGACTCAAACAGATCTTTCATTTCTGGTTTGTTCAGAGGATATTTTTTGTTGATAAAATACACCTTTGACCGATCGAGATCAATTGTGAGTTTAGTATAGTTTTGTTGGCTAATGGGGCTGTGAAAGTTTTTAAATTCCGCTAGCAACTTTTGATACAATTGTTCGATATAATTGAAATACACGCTGTTATCAGATCTGATGAGCGAAAGTTTTAACTTGTCACATGTTCCATTAAAACATATACCTGACGTTTCATTATTAAATTCAACTATCAATTGTTTACCATCCATTATTAGATATTTGATGTTACTATTGTAGCTATTTGTCATTGTCAAATTTTCAAACATTATTTTATAAGTTTAGATACAATTTCAGTTGGAAAAGATAATGTTGAGTATAGATCTATCATCATGACAATACCCAAGGGCAAATGTATCTACCCCATTTTCACAATAGCGTTTGTCATCAAAATTATACAATCCACGTTTGATAATAACATCTGTTTCAAGTTTATGATGATTAGTTCGAATTGCCATAGCTCTCATAAAACTAACACCACCATCAAGTGCATACCTGTAGTCATCAAATTTCATAAACTTTTTAACAAAATCACGAGGCAGACCTTTTGCTTTTTTCGTTATTTTATTATTATCTAGCAATACGGCATACATTTTGCTGCGTAATCCGATAAAATATTTGATAGCGCTCGAGTTCATTTCATCTTTAAACTTACCAATAACCTTTTTATTTGTGTCGTCATGAAATTTACTGTCACGTGGATAATCGGAAAGATCAAACAGATGTCGATTATTGTACATGTCCTGATAGATGTCCTCACATTCGATTTCATATACGAGCGAATCAGTATCAGTAAACAATAATCTACTAGCCGGCCACTGATTTTTAACAAAATTATAATGAAAATCGTACATCAGCCACTTTGATAAATCTAACACGGCAGCTCCAACATAGATCGGCTTGTTTAGTTTTTGATTTGTTTTTCTTCTTTGTATCGCAACAAGATTTTCATTAAATATTTTCATGCTCACAAAATCATCGTCTGACACAAGTTTGTTTCTGCGATTGACATCATTAACTATTTCAATATTTACGCGTTTCCTAATATTCTCCATCGTCTTACCAAAAACGGAATTGTTCATCAGTTTAAAAAAGTTTTTCTCAAACTCTGTTTTTGCTGCAGCCCTTCTTGAAGTGTTTGAGTTAATATAACCTCTCATCCACGGCGACTGATTAAATTTTAGTACACGATGAACTTTTCTCAACACAAGACCAGCATCAACTGCTTGTTTTAAAACTTTGTAATGCAAAACGTAATTTTTCTTATCAAGTAAATTTGGTACTAGTTTCTTGACCATGGAATGTTGCCTTGGTGATGCTAACGCTAGTTGTTCTTTTGATAAAAACTATAATCTATTACCATCGATTCCGCACAGAAAGGGTAATCATTATGTAATTTGTGTAGCGAAGGAAACATCATCGGGTATCTTTTTTCTGTCTCTGATAGAAATCGATCAACCGTGATCCAATGAAATCCGCTAAAAGGCATTGGTTCTGCCATCGAACCACCGTAAAGATTATTACAATCTAGATAAATTATATACTTCGAAGGAAGGTCAGGGTTATACTGTTTCAGGTATTTGTTGTTTGCTTCAGCATATTTTTTTGTTATCACGCTAATACCACCTCGGATACCTTTTTCGATAAAATTGAACATATCAACATCAGTCAGTAATTCTAACCTTACCTTACTAAACTTTAGCAAAGCATCCCATGACAACCCAGGGGCAGAATAATACCAGCAAGGATCTAGTCCATAATTATTATAACTCACTTCACGAAAACTTTCAAAAACATCTGCTAATAATAACACGTCAGTTTTCAGGTATAAATCATGATAATCACCAAAAGTCTCACAATCAAACTCTTTCCAGATATCTTGTGCATTCCTGTACTCATCATCAGTTATATTTTCATTTTTAAGTTGTGAGTAAAATTTGTCTTTGTCAGGTAAAGATGTTTCATCAAATTTACTCCAGTCGTCGAGGTATTCGTATGGAAAAACTCCTTTTTTAGCTAGTAGATTAAATTTATCTCCAAAACAGTCTCTTAGATTATCAAATTTACTACAACCTTTCACTAACTCATCTAACGAGGCTGCCATAAACTGCAGGCTGTCAATAAAACGCAATTTACCTAGCGTAACTGACATGTACTTTTCAAAATTATTTGGGATGCATTTGATGATGTTATCGAGTTTTAGACGAGATTTTATATCAGGATCACCAAAAGCTATCATATCCTCGAAAATTGTGAAGAATAACCGGCATAAAATCTGGAGCATGAAATTTTAAATTACACTGATTATGAGCCGCTCCACGATACTGTCCAGTCAAATGACAATGGTCATGTACTTTTTTGTCATCGTCAAAAGCTTTTTCACAAATATGACAAATTTCTGCTTGCTCGTGAGCGGATTCTTGTTGAGGTGTTAATTTTAACATTGGCGTTACTTTTTTCAAACGATAAGTAATATTATCAACTTCGTTAATCAACTGCTTGAGAAGCCAGACAGCTGGATTTTTACCTCGATATAATTTGATCGGTTTAGATAATCTCGAATCAGTTCAACAAACTACCTTGTACGCTACTCCACACGGAACATGATTTTGAACTTTTCTTGTACTCGATTGATTAGGATTATTTTCTACGCCAAGTACAGGTTGAAGTAAACACTCAAAATCAGCGTATATGACGAAAGGAATTTTTAGTTTGTGATTATGATGGACAAACTGTAACACACTATCTTTTTTAGATGGCATTGTTATTTTTTGCACATCACTACAGTACTGCAAATGCTTTTGTAATGTTTCATTGTTAGTACAACCATGCAAGCAGCGGTAACAAAAGAACTTTTTGTTCCTATTTTTACTGTACTGTTTACCAACTAGTCCGTTAAAGTTTTTAATCCAAACGTAATGATTTTTGTAGTACAGTAAATTTATAGTCGATTGTGAAGCTTTTTCTGAAATATATCTCGGGTATACATCCTCTTTTTCATCTAGTCCGAAAACGTTAATTGAAACATTATTTTGCTTTTCAAATTTTGGTATTGATTTTCTGCCACAGGAAAGTTAATATCTTTAAAATTTAATCTAGACACGTGACTGATATATTTTTCAACACGAGTAGCGTTTTTTTTTTCTGCTGGAAATAGTGCGGAAAGAACAGCCCATTGGAAACATTTATTATCTACGTTTTTGATGTTTATACATCTTTTACTTTTTATTTTTGGTGGCAGGTCGACTTATGAACTACCTCGTAATACATTATATTTCATCGTGTGAAACAATATTCCTTTGATCATTTCAAACTTCCAACCCGAACCTAATTGAGCGAATTCCTCTATTTTTCCCAGATTTCTTGGTGTATTTCATCAGATAGTGATAACAGATCAGTCCCAAGCAAAGCACGTCTTGATTTTGCGTTAATATAAGGTTCTGCAATTTCCTTGTTAGTTGATTCTTCCGTTATAACTAACTTTGAAAATATAACATGATATTGCACAAATAATCTAATACTTTTGTGTTTTTCGAGCTCACGTTTTACAGTTGTCTGTAGTAGGTGGTAAAGATTCGTTGCATTAAAATTTACTAAAACAATTTGATTATCAAACTGATAACTATTATCAAAACCTGCAAAAGCAGTCGCTATTTTATTACGTTCTCCCATAAGGCTTTTCTTAGTTATATCACGTAATTTTAACATTATTATATTATAATGTAATATCTAATTAATAATTTTTTCACACTGCGCATGCGCTAAAAATCAATTGAAGATAAAAAAAATCTCCTATAATATAATGACAGCAAATCTAACAAACACATGTGAGCAACAAACATTTCAAGTTCACCCAAAGTATAACTTTACCTCACACTGCGCATGCGCTAAAAATCAATTGAAGATAACAAAAATCGCCTATAGTGTAATGACAGTAAATCTGACAAGCGCACGTGAGCAAGAGATTTATCATGTTCACCCAAAGTATAACTTATACGCTGGAAATGTATTAGGTTCGGTTAACATCAAAACTAGAATATCTGTTGGTAAATTAACGTCAGCGGGTTATACGATTAGTGTAAAGGGAGATAATGCCGAGAGGATTGCAATGTTTAGAAAAGATTTTTATTTACACTTTGTTTTGCGATGATATTCCAGAGGGACAGCGTGTATATCATTATAACGGTAAAGTCACTGATGACAACATTGAAAATTTAAACTTACAAGATGAGTTTCAGCCGCATCCAGTCTTTGATTTATACGAGGATAACGATCGTGGTATTATTAGAAACAGAAAAACTAAAAAAGTTCTTGGTACTATGAACAATATGGGATATATCAAAGTAACTGTTAGAGGAACATCGCCAAATCAAGTTAATTATTATGGTCATCGTTTTATTTACGAGGTGTTCAACGGATCTATACCCAATGGTCTTGTTATTAATCACATCAATAACGTAAAGACTGACAATCGATTGGAAAATCTAGAACTAGTTACCCAACAGGAAAATGTAAGAAAAGGACGAGGTGGTGGTATTAATTTTAGATGTCCAGCAAAACCTGTTATTTCAAAAAACCTCGAAACGGATGAGGAGATCAAATTCAAATCGATTTCAGCTGCGGCAAAGCATTATAAGATAAATCCAGCAGTCGTAAAATTTGTAGCTGATGGAGTATTGAAATCAACTTTTTCAAGCGAATACGATGCTAGGATTGGTTTTAGATATGATGATCAATAATATTTTGTCATTCGGTTTTAGTCAAGCAATGATGAGCAAATGCTATGATATCATCGTGATTTAATTTTAGCGTCGTTACTGCACTTTCATTAATTTTATTTTTTTCTGCTTCTGTTAGTAATATTTTATGAGAATCACCTTGCATTACAATAACATCAACACTATAACCCAACAAACATTTTCTTACCGCTTCAGCTAGTTCGTTGTAATTTACTATATTAACTTTTTGGTGATATTTTATCTCATCAGTCATCTTATAATAACAAATTAGATAAAAATATATTATAATAATGGACTTGATGAAACGACTTGCTGAACTCTACGAAGAAGATACTAGCGACAAAGTCGCCAGCGATAAGGTCACATTTTCCAAAGATTTTATAGACAAATCTATTGGTTATAGTGAAGATGATATTTTGTATAACAATGAATCTGATGATGATGGTGAAATAGTCACTATTGCTGACAGATCAAATTACAGCAGATCAACAACTAAACGGTATAATGTCAAGTATCACATTGCTAAACAAATAATAAAATTTAATTTTACCGTTGCCGAACAACAACTGTTTTGGCAGCTAATCAAACCTTTCTTAAATATCAAGATTCCAGGCCGACAGAAAAATATCAAATTCGATTTCATATTCGTTAAACTTTTTAATCTAATGACGATCTCTAACGATCGTAAGCAGTATCTAATATCGTTATGTAAACCAGCAAAATGTAAATCTGTCAAACAAAAGTATGAGTTAATTTATAATAGCATTATATCATAATCTGCTTAGTTGGGATCCAACTGTTAAATTTATCGCTATACTCACGCCATTTGACTAAACTTTTATTTCCTTTTTTTTCTAATCACTTTCTCGATAACAAAAATATCCTGCTCAGTTTTCTGTAGTTCTTGTTCATAAAAACTACCTACGATCGGTTCCCCTGCCAGATCTTTTAAAACGTACGTTACAGGTACTGTTAAAAGTACCTTATCAATCACAAATACTTCTTCGCTCCAGTTTGGAGTAAATCCTTTTGCAAATACCTTTTTCATCAAAGAAATTCTAACTTTATCACCAACCTTAAATTTATGTCTGCGGTACATGTTTTCATTTGCTAATATCGGATTTTTAACAGCTTTTTTAGGTGTCATTTTGATGGTTCGATGTTTCGTGTTATTATATTCACCTACGATTTGAGAAAGGTCATCGATGTACCTGTTGGTGTTTTTAGCTGTCATATGTTTGTGTAATTTTTCGTTTAGCGTGCGATTAAATCTCTCGACAACAACGCTTTTACCTTCGTTTCCTGTAACGTATTTTTTATATTATTTTGTTCTAGAAACTGTTCAAACTTTTTGTTAAAAAACTCAGATCCATGATCAGTCCAGATTTTATTTGGTTTTCTTTCTACACTCGTTATTATTTGTCTTAGTGCATCAGTCATCGAAGTCCCTGTCTTATCCGAAACAGGTACACTGAAAGCATATTTGCTAAAAACATCTATAACATTAAACAAATACCTTTTTGGAGCGCCATCAGCGCCAACATTAAACTGAGCTAGATTAGATACATCCACCAAATCTATTGCCCAGATATCATCTACACCATTAGCGACAACTTTACGTCGTGGGAACATTTTTTTAGGTCTGTGCAGCTCGACTGCAAGATCATCGTATACTTTTTTTCCGAGTCAAGATTCCCGAGTCCAAGTTTATATTTTGCTCCTATCATTCCCTGAAAAAATTTTCTATCAAAATGTTTTCGTAGATTTGTTGGCTTCATATCACGTAATTCGTCTAACATTACTTTATCACAATCTAATTTTGAGTTTTCATGATCACGATAACAGATATCATGACGCATTGCTATTGCATCCACTTGATTATAAGGCTCTTGGCCTGGCAACGGATTGTCGTTTTCATCTAGTTGTTGATCTAGCGGATTCCACGGACCAGTATACCGATGACCTGGCAATGTCCAACCTCCTTTTGGTTTTGGTAATTTTCCAATAATTTTATGTATATCTATACCTGACCCTATTATTTCTCTGTTGTTACAACATTGACAGTATGCGACAATTTAATTTTGTTAAAGACATAAATCTCTGTCATAATCACAGTTGCATATCATTCTATATTTCTAGTCGTCGACTAAAATAATATCAGGATAACAAGATCCTAGCGAATTTTCGGTGGCGATACTATCGCTGGGGACGTTTTCTTTAAAAACATATTTTTTCTTTTTCCACAGACTACACAAAAACTTTTTAATATTATCCTGTTGTTTTTTGTTTTTTCTGTTGTTTCATTAATATTTTCTGTTTTAGTTCTACACTTGAGACAGTATGTTGACATTATTATACTTGTAAGTTTAGATAAAATTAATTGCGATCTCATCATTAGCGTGAGAAGGATGCTTGTCAAACTGTAAAATAAATTTTAAAAAGTTAAGATTTCTGCTCATCTGTTGGATAAACATAATACAATAATATCCACAAGCAGACGTTCCAACAGGTTGGAGTTGATTTGAAAAATAATATATCTTGTTAAATTTTTTGTTCATATACTTTTTTATTACATCGCTTGGAGGAAGTCCAAACGAGTCGAAATAATTATTATTATAAACTGCTACCCAATGCGTGCTGGATCCGTCATCAAAATCTTGTATATTAATAACACACGAACTTACAGCTGATGGTGATTTTATTGCTGCGAGCTCATCTTTAGAATAAACTCCGTGAAATCCAGGAACCGCTTTTAACTTATCAATGATATCAAAATTACTCAACGGGGTCGACGAGTTCCTGATAATGTTAGACCACGTCCGATTCCTAAGAGATTTGGCAGCAGACTTCCCGCTAGTCCCGCCAAAAGTGGAGCAAACGGAATAAATCCTCCTTGTTTTGGTTGATTGCATATGCATTTGCATTTTGGTGTTGGCGATTTTGTTTTAGTTGTTTTCTTTTTTTTGTTGTTGGTGATTTCTTTTTCTTTTGTGGCATTATAATATATTATTTACATAAAATTTAAAAATTTTTTATTCCACTTCCACGAATGATACCATTACCTGCGACTGCTTTCTTCGTTGCGCCAGATATTGCTCCAGACGCTGCTGCTAGTCCTAATGTTCCCAACACCGGCAAAAGTTTAGGTATTATTGTGCTAGCTAATACTGAAAATGCTGGACCAAGAAAACCACCTTCTTTTGCCATCGCTGTCATTTGTGCAGCACTCAAATTTAAAACAAAAGTTTTTTTACGATCATACTTTTTTACTTGATTTTTTGTTAGCATTAATTTTGTTAAAACACCATCAGAAATATTATGATTGATTTTTAATGATACCTGTTCCCGCTTTGCAATAGCAGCTACTAACTTGTTAACTTGCCATCAGTCAAATATACTTCTTTTACAATATACCTTGCCATTTTATATAACAACTGTAGATTAAACTTGAACTGTCATTTTACCTCCAATAGAATCTACTGTGATAAATCTATCACTAATCACTAATGCGTATACGTATAACGGCGCTATTGAAACCACCCCAAGTGTCCAGGTAATTTCAATATCCGCTGTGCTGTCTACAGCTCGCTCGTTATGTTTACTAACATCAAAATGAAATATAGGATAAAGCGTACGAAATTCCTCTGCTGATATTTGAGTTCCATCTTCAGCATCTTGATAGTTTTGTATTGCGTCAAGCAGGTACATGTACGGTCGAGAAATATTTTTATTAGCATCATCAGCAAAATTGCACTCGATAGCTCGTTCTGGATATTGCTTTGAATTTAATCTAGCGTATATTCTACTGACATTAGAGTGATCAAATATTGCATTATTTTGTTATTGGTTACCTCGTCGGGCTTGTTGTTAAAATACGACAAAGATATTTCTCGGCAGTTGTTCGCTTGATGTTGTTGTGACCCTCCATGTGTAGTCAGTAGTATTTAGAACCGCTGTCTGATATACCTTATGCTGCTTAAAGTAAATTCTGTTTGTATGTTTATCAAGCGTACTATTTAATTCTGACATTTTAGTGATTGATGGTGTTATACGTGGCATCCACAAAGCGAGTTTGTTTATGATAAACTGTACATCAACCCCTCCAGATCTAAACAAGCAATCGTTTTGGTCTGCTCGATCTAAAATAAGAGTATGTTTTACTCCGCGAAATACTTGATCATAATCGCGACAAAAGCCGAAAATTGTGCTTAGCGGAAGCATCATTGTAATTTGACGTGATCCTGCTGCAAGGTTTCTTCGCCTAGCAAAGCCTTCGTTATAACGTGGATTTCTCACGTCAAGTGTGTTAAGAAGTAAATTTAACATCGCAGTACCGTTTGCATCTGCAGCTGGTGGTGTTATATTTAGATTATTAAAAGCTGCTATAAGAGAAACTCTTGTGGCGTCTGCATTAGCAGCTGCACCTGGTGCGTCAATACCTAGCGCGTCTGCATTAGCAATGAGAAAATCTCTCACAATTCCAGCATTTGCATCAGCATTAGCTCCATGTACTATAGCGCCTCTCTTTAGAAATTCTGTTGATTCAGCTATATCCCGTCCAGTATCTTTAAACCACATCATATTAGTTGCAGTTGATCTCGAGTAATCGTCGGAAAACGAAATAATATTTAAAATTGTACTTGCAACTTGTAGATGACCTGAAATATCTTCTATAGTTTGATTGGCCAGTTGATATCTAGCACTTTTGAATAAACACCAGCCGTTATTTATAAGAGCTACTTCTGTTCCAACTGCAATTGCAGCAGGTGGATTGGCTACTGTCATAATCTGACCACGAACTTCTAACATAGCCTTATGTGGTAGTAGAAATACATCTTCGTCTCTGGTGTTAAAGGTTCTAATACCAGTTTTATTTGGTTCGTTAGAATTTTCATCAAGGTACTCAACAAACTCGAATTCTGTCACATCGTTGTCGATGTCATAAGTTTCTGTTAACTCGAGATAATTTTTAACAGACATTTTATTTTATTAGATTATATAAAATTTTATTGCGGCACTGTTACTTTAGATATTAATTTTTGTATGATCTGCTCGCCCTTTGGTGATAATAATTTTTTTGTTGTTGTTATCATAGCTTTTTGAGTTTCTTTTGTTGGAGCGATTTCTGAGATAGCTTGTTTTATTTCCAATGCAGTCGGTGGATCTCCTTTTATTTTATTAGCTATTTTTTGTCCCACCACAGTCCCAGAGGCAGATGCAGCCCCAGTTGCAAAAGCTTTACCAGCGTCAATAGCAATTGGTGCAACTTTACGTGCTATACCCGGAATATTTTCAATAACTTTAGTGAATATATTTCCAAAAAATCCTCCTACTATTTTCTTCGATAAACTTTTTTTCTTTGTTTCATTATATTTGATGTTGCATAATTTTTACTTTTGGTCACGTAGATGTAAATAATAAGTTACAACTTCATTATTCAATTCCAACTGTTTTCCTGATTGATCTGTCAACTGTATCCTTATACTTGATATTTGATCTTCCACATTTAAAGGATAATAGATTATATCTCGTGGAGTTATTTGCATGAGAGAACCTGGCGGGACTTCGGGTGAGAAACTGTAAATCGTATGACCTTTGCTACCTTTTGATGTATAAGAGCCAGAAGCAATAGAGCAGTTTACTAATATCATATTTACTTCTGTTATATTTACTGACAGTTCACTGTCATATGTAATAGGCTGATTAAGTGCATTATAATCTAATTTAGTAAATCCTAACAGTTGTCTAATACCTCTTTCTTTTGATCCAAGATTGATTAACATATTTTTCAAAGTCATTCTAACTCGTAATGTGCTATAATTAGCAGCTAATCCAAAATCATCAGCCACACCGTCAGCTTTTGTTATGAGCTCTTTGATCGTCTTGTTTAGATCTTCAATATTATAAGCTCCTTGTGGAATTTTTATTTTTTTTGTTGTAGATATTGAAGTACTTGTAAACGAAGTAAACCACATTTCATCATTAACATCAGTCTTCACGTTAGGTATAGCATTCCAGCAAGTACAAGAAATTAATCCAATTTCATATTGTTTTGCAGGATCTAGTTCTATAGGCGGAATATAATTTACTGAAAAATTTGCGCTCTCTTCTGCAGACTCACTAGAGTTTAGTAATAATGTTGTTTGCATTCCTTTTATATTATATCATTTTATAAAATTAAGTCGCCGCGATTAAGTCGCGGTGTAAAGTTTCGTATTCGTCAGATGTTAATAATTCACTCGATCTTAGATGATCAAGTATGTCAATAATTTCATTATCAAGTTCAACACTATCATTCCCAGCTTCCTTTGATGATATTAATAACATTAATCTAACTATCATTTCAGTAGTTGAAGTAAATACCTTTACACCAGTTCCTGTTTTTTCTTTTCTATATTTTTCTACACGAGATTTATCGAGTTTATCAAATTTTCTTTTAAAACTCCACCCTTTACCAAAAGGTTTTGCTCTACTATTTTCTGCTGTTTTTTTTAAACGTGAGAGCAATGACACCGTTTCTCATTCTTTCATAAAGTGGAATCATATTATCAATCTCTGTAACCGTGTTTATTTCATCTTTAGCAGTAACTCCGTCATTAAATATTACATCTAATCTATCGAGTAATTCTTGATATTCTACACCAGTCCACTTGTTTATATTATTAATATCTATTATATTTTCTTTGTTTAAAAAATCATCATATTCACTACCTTTTATCTCATCATTTGCTCTTTTTGTAAAATGAAGTCTTTGATCTCCAACTTCCATAAACTTTACAGTAAGATCACCGACTCTTTGTTGCACCTCTTTGATATCTTTTATTTCTCCTGATAAACTTGTTATAATATTTGTTATTCCTTGCGTTGTTAACTCTGCTAATCTTCGCTCAAGTTCCAGCGGATTGTTTATCAATCGATCTGTTTCAGCTTGTCTAACCGCAGGATCAGCTATATTTGCTGTAAGTGCCTCAATCAGTTTTCTTTTTTCTTCATCAGATCTAGTAACAAGTTTTTCAGCAGCTGCTTCTTGTTGTTCTCTAACAATACCAACCAAACCTTTTTCCTGCAGTTGTATAAGTTCTTCTTCTGACAGTGGTTTAGTTTCAGGTTGTTTACCTAATAATGCTTCAGTAACCGGCTTGAAAATTGTAGCTGTTGTTTCTGTAGCAGTTACTTGCCCACGTCGTGCTTCTTGTACTTTTTGCTTAAGTGTTGCCTGAGATTGAGCAAGTTTTTTTAGATCTTCTATGTGTTGTCTGTATCTTTCTCGTTTGTCCATTATTATAATTATAAATTTTATAAAACTGAAACGCTTTACTGTAAGTAACTGTTAATACAACAGCGAAACATTTTAGTTGGATCATTTGTAAGTTTATCAAACAAGAAAAAGTTAAATTTATCTTTTGTAGCATTACGGTAAAGTTCAATAAACTTCTCTTTTGTCACGCCACCGCATTGCTCGCTTGCAATATTTCTAACGTCAACATTATCCAGTCCTGGAAATAAAATAAAACAACCCGTATTTCGCCTAATAAACCTGTCAACATTATAAAATCCTTGAGCGAGATAAACAGAATTACACTGTTTGTTACGTGACAGTGAAAAATATGATCTTATTTTGTTCATCTCCATGTTATTTAGCGGAATATCATCAAAAACTACTATCTTATGTTCATCTGCATCAAGTTGATTGACTGGAATAAGATCTTCTGGCTGCCTAATTATAAACAAAAATCTTCGCCAGCTTTAAGATCATCACGAAGCTTGTCATTATACTCACTTAATAACTCATACTTATCTTGCTGTGGATTGATTGTGTAAATATAAACTCTATCGTAGTTAAAATTATCACCAAGAAGTAACTTCATAAGTAAATTTGTTTTCCCCGATCCAGTTCGCCCAACAATAAGATAATGACAATCAGGAAGTTCATTGTTATGTTTGTGCTTCACTAGTCTCTCTGTATCAAAATTTAGTATCAATGATTTTGCCATTTTGTATAATATTAAACTAGTGTTGATAATTTTATCTAAGATAGTAAATAATGAGCTACTATACAAAATTTGGAACACTATTAGAAGATTTATCCACTAAAGGTTATCAAGGTGACTTATCCAAATATGCAACTCTTGATCAGCTTAAAAATGAAATCAATAATTTACTAAATATTGCCAGCGTAGATCCAGATGAAGTTGTCATTTTCCAAGACAAAGAAGGACGATTAAAGACGAGTAATGTAAAACTGTCAGATGTAGTTGTACGAAATCCAAGTGGAATATTGTTATGAAACAAAACAAGATTACAGATCTTGGAAACCCAACTGAGGACGGGGATGCTGTCACTAAAAATACGTCAATGATCAGGATGTTTCAATCAATAATGAAATCACAGCACTCAAAAATGAGTATCTTAGTCATGTAAATACATTTTTAAGTTTTCGCAGAAACATAAACAGAATTAGAGATGAATATTTTTTGGAAATCCATCAATTGTTGACATTACACTCGCTAATATTAACACAAAACTCAATGATATTAACACAAAACTCAATAATATTATTAGTAAAATTCCTAATATTGCTGAGGAAACGAGTATCATTCCTCACAAACAGATTAAAAATATTGTGTATACTATTGCATATGGTTATAGTGGATGGACACCACAAAACAAATCTATCAAACACACTGCAGAAGTTACTGGTTTGTATAGATTGTCAGTGTTAGCACTGTAAAGTTTAAAATAATTACTAAATCATGGCGTCTTTCATATGATGATGACTTATCTGGAATGTTATCTGTAATATTAAACAAAAATTCTGAGGAAGAATTTGTACTTGAACCAACTGATAAAAATTTTATAGGTCCTTATCGGTGGTGTTTGGAATTTGTAACTGATTTATCATAACTATGTAAACAAATATTATAATGAAAAAAGTATAGTTGATTTTAATCATATTTCAAAAGATATTTCAGAATAGGATGTGGACGCACTAATACAATACTACAAATATTATCACAAAAAACATTGGTGCGTTAAAAAATGTTATAAATACTACAACAAGATCCTTCGAGTAATATCATATCTACCATTGTTAATGACCAGTTCCGGTATAATTTCAAGTGGGATATCGTTAAATCCTTTTTTGTTAATTATATCTGGTATTGGTGTTTCACTTACAGCGGCGTGTAAAAAAGTAGAACCAAGACTTTTGATAAAAAAGCATGGATGTTTAACATCAATTAAAACTTACAAGAAACTACTTGATCAGATCCGGTCTTACCTACGAGGAGTCAAATATAATATGGATGATATATTACGTGAATTTCGTATTATTGATAATATGTTAACAGATATTCTACCAATTAGGGTTAGCAAGTATGAAAAAAATATCAAAAAAATATGAGTAACGTAAAATTTTATCTAAACTTAAGATATATTATAACTAAAATAATATCATTTTCATTCTAATGCTAATTTAATTTCCACTTTGTTAACTGAAACGTTCTAATAGGTGTGGGAGGGGGTGGGTGGGCCAAAACCCTCATTTCCCTGTTTTGGGAAACCCTCATTTAATTTATACTTGTTTGGAGGGTAAAAAAATGAAGTGAGTCAAAATCCTAATTTCCTTATACTACTAACATGTCAAAATAAGCCCGAAATAAACCCATGAAATTATTGTGCAGTATTATTTTTACTGATTGGCTGCAATCCTGGAAAACCCTTTTTAATCCCACCGTCTGGAATGTTTTGTTTTTATTGAAAATGTTTTGCCGCCATTTTAATTCGACTTGCGAAAGAAATTTGGAAGAAAAATGGTCTCGTCTATTTCAATATTGCCAATTCCCTCCCCCCTACAAGGATTTGTTACATCATGTAAAACATATCATAACATGAAAAATGGCAACACTCCCAAGATAAGAACAATAACAACAAGTAAAACTACCGGTTTTGCTGAGATGATAACGATGGTGGGGGTGCGGATGGATAGGCGGTATATTTGTAGCATGTAATCCACCCTATATACAAGTTTAGTTTAAATGTTAGTTTACTGAAATAAATAAACTCACCTTTCTTCACAAAGAATGTAGACATAAATCCAACCACATCCTTTTTAGGCAGTAAATATATGATGCATGTCCGACTCAGAAAGAGATTTGTTTACGTCTTCTGTGCAATCTAATGTTCCTATTCAAATACTGCAAATATCCGATCATAAATACATTACAATAAATATGAGTATTTCTGCATCCAGTAATCTTTTCCCAAAAATATCTCAACAATGTAACATTTTGTTGGGATGCGGATTTTCAAAGTAAACATTGTCACTGTGCTGTGTTGGCCAACTCTAGCCAGTACTGTGCACCGTATCAAATAGTGTGAAATCAAACGAATTGGTCATTTTGTGCTGACAAATGTTTTGTCTTTTGTAAAATGTTCTGTTAATATCGATAGAAGCTTATTATTTGATTTATATTTATCAAAAATGTATACTACACTTTTACTATTTCAACTTTGTTTGTGACCATTTTTACGCACAACAAATGAAGCTACAGCGTGTGTCAGAATGAACTAAATTGTTTGTTCTTCTTTCTATCTAAATAATTTCTACTGAAATTAAACTGTAATAAAATGAATCTCAAGTGGGTAATGATTTAATATTAAATTTATGAAACTCGTTAAATAATGTCCAGCTTTTGCTCGCCAAGGCTCGCAAAAGCTGAACATTATTCAAATCGTTTCATAAATGCAATATTAAATGGTTACCCATTTCAGATTATCTGTCTCGCATTTTGTTCTCGAAAAAATACTTATGTATCGCATGTTCTTATATCAACGTATAGGCGTCAATGGAAATCAAAGTGGCTGCTATATATTCCTTTCCAAATACCCTTTATTAAACCTAATTCGTGCATACGATAAGACCTTAATATTGAAAATTCTCAAGTGTTATCAAATGCTCGTTTGAATAATTTCCTGGAAGCAGGATCGTTGAAAATGTTTATCAAGATAGTCGACGCTACAGTAACAATCGTGTTCCTTGAGTCGTACTAGATAGATCATGAATCGTAGTCAGTTTTTCCAACAGAATTCAGCAGGTTGAAAGCTATCTTCACATAAAACCAGCACGACCGTGTTGACGGCTTCTTTTGAAAAATCTTGCAATTTGTGTGCGACAGTATATTCCACTAACATGTTAGTGCGCATTAGTTAAGGGCAACCTTTCCGACACTTACTAGCTTCTATGAAACATGGATGCCCACATACACACACACATATATATATATATATATATATATATACATACATATATATACACATATATATATATATATATATATATATATATATATATATATATATATATACATACATATATACACACATATATATAGATATATATACATATATATATATATAGATATATATATAGATATATACACATATATAAACATAAAAATATATATATATATATATATATATATATATATATATATATATATATATATATCTTCAGATTATATCTTCATAGATCTGATTGGATGACATAAACGCTGTACAGAAGCCCGGTCGCAGAACATTTCTCCCCTGGCCACACTTTCAGTGATATAATACTTATCGCTATTGCTAACAACCACAGCTGGAGTTCCAAAACTAGGAAGGAAAAGGAATCATACTGGATACGCCGCCTTAGAACATTGAAACCAAGCGGTCTAAACCAAAGAGACTAGAAAATGAAAACTATGCACTAGTAGAATTTAACATTTTCTAAATCTTCTTAGTAGCCTTCAATTTTTACTATAATAATAACCGATATAGAATCAAATATCCGGGATATAATCTGCGTTACATAAATGTATAGAAAGTAAAAATAGATGTCGCTTTGGCTTGTAGACTTTTAGGGAATTATACACCGTTTTCAGTACCCGCAACTAGTATATACAATCTAGTTGTATTTATAGTTTTAACCCATGTGGAGACAGCCATGTAGAGGTTTATAAACACAACGTTTTTGTGTTTATTTGTTTGTCGTATATATGTTTTGTATTCGCCTTTGAAAAAAAAAACCATTAAGAGTCGAATTAGGCTAGTTAGTTACTAGTTTCGTACTGTTCGTCGTCAGTTTATTGCATCTATTTTAATCAATCCCTGACGCACGTGATCCATTGGTGGAACCAGTACGCTTGAAAGGGTTGTTATTCGCCATATGATTTGTATTCTTATATATATATATATATATATATATATATATATATATATATATATATATATATATATATATATATATATATATATATATATATATATATATATAAATAAAACAAATCATATGGCGAATAACAACCCTCTCAAGCGTACTGGATCCACCAAGGGATCACGTCTGTCAGGGATTAATTAAAATAGATGCAATAAACTGACGACGAACAGTACGAAACTAGTAACTAACTAGCCTAAGCGCTTTCGACTCTTAATGAGTCTTTTTCAAAGGCAAATACAAAACATAGTTACGACAAACAAATAAACACAAAAACGTTGCGTTTGTAAACCTCTACATTTCTATCTTCACATGTGTTAAAACTATAAATACAACCAGCTTGTGTAGACTAGTTGCGGAAACTGAAAACGTTGTATAATTCCCTTTATACAACGTTTTCAGTTGTATAATTCCCTTTATACAACGTATAATTGTATAATTCCCTTTATACAACGTTTTCAGTTTCCGCAACTAGTCTACACAAGCTGGTTGTATTTATAGTTTTAACACATGTGAAGATAGAAATGTAGAGGTTTACAAACGCAACGTTTTTGTGTTTATTTGTTTGTCGTAACTATGTTTTGTATTTGCCTTTGAAAAAGACTCATTAAGAGTCGAAAGCGCTTAGGCTAGTTAGTTACTAGTTTCGTACTGTTCGTCGTCAGTTTATTGCATCTATATATATATATATATATATATATATATATATATATATATATATATATATATATATATATATATATATATATATATATAGTATTTGAAGTCACAAAATATTTAATACGAACTACTTGTTTTGTATATCCAGTAGCTCTACATGTTTTGAGATATAAAATGTGTAAATGACAGCTGTATCATTTATCTGTAATCATTTTTGTATGTGCATACAGACATGCATACACATATACATCCAGACATACATGTATGTATTATCTTGATTGGAATCAACCAACACTGCTTGATAATCGATGTTTTTTGAAAATGTAAAAAATTTCACGTATCTCTAGAGCATACAAGTGTTCGTACCGAACCGTCATGCGTTGGAGAAAATAATAATAAATAAACAAATAACGAGACAAGGTTGAATTAGCCAATGAAAACTGATTTAGTTCATTGCCTCTGATTGCCATTTTCTCGAAAAAGGCAAGAAAACTTAATATTAGTGCAAAATAGAGGTTGCGATTTTTTTTCTGTTTGCTTCCTTTTATAGGGTTTAGCAAATGAGCTACTTTCTTGCAAAGTTCGATATTAGTCTTTACAATTCGGATTATACCTGTAAACAAAATGATAGATTGACAGTCAAAAAATATTCACAATACCAGGAATAATACTATTATAATTTTGTTGAGGTTTTCGTGAAATCTTTAAAAGCCACGATATCATCCACAATTTATTAGATCGCTAAAACGCAGTTAACTCGTTTGTATTCTGCACGAAGTTCTTTAAAGATCATTGGTGTAAATCAAACCATGTGGCTCAAGTAAAGAGTCATACCATTATTAGTGTTGAAAAGCAGAGATTACAAGTCGTCTATATAGAAGCAACAGATTTTGCTGAACATTAGAACCAATGTACGGACAGGAGTTCGAAGATTTCCCTACTAAATGTCCTCGGAAGTTATAAATCTTTCCATTTCGAGGCAAATAAGAATCTTATAGACAAATCTGGAAAAAATATGGTCATCTATGCGTGATTATGTCTTTACTCGAGCGCGAGTGTGTGCGTGTGCGTGTGTTGTATCTGATCTGTTGTTTTGTGTTTTGTTTTGTGGTTGGAAAGTTCAAATTAGAGTTAGTTGTTTGTGCTCTGCCACATAGTCTGCGCCTCATGTAGAAAGCTATTTTGAACAGATAAAGTTGGTTCTAAATTATTCGCATATTATTAAGCATTTAACGGAGAGTACATTTATCTTTTGATAGGCAATTTCAATAAGATAACAGGCGTAAACAAATCAGAACCGATTGTGAATAAAGCAGAACGTTTATTGGTTGCGTTGCAGACGATAACCTATTTATCTAATCAATAAATCTGAGTGGCACAGGGAAGAAAGCAATCTCTCTCTCTCTCTCTCTCTCTCTCTCTCTCTCTCTCTCTCTCTCTCTCTCTCTCTCTCTCTCTCTCTCTCTCTCTCTCTCTCTCTCTCATATACCCTTTATAACCTTTGAAAAAAAGATGAATTATTTGTTCGTATAGAGGTCATATTAACGTCTGGTTGATCAGAGATATAACGGATCTTTAATGAGAACTTTTACGTTATGTGCTTGGATGCTTGAAAGAAAACTTATAACATATTCAATAATTTTATTTCAATAAATACAGCACATGGCAATCTGCAATAAATACAGCAAATAATCTACAATAAATACAGTAAATAACAAACCACCATAAATACAGAAAAAATAATACAAAAGATAAAGTAAATAACAAACCACCACAAATAATTGTAATTAACAAACCTCAATAAATTCTGTAAATAATCTACAATAAATACGGTAAATAACAAACCACCATAAATATATTAAATAACAAACCACAATAAATAAAGTAAAAAGCAGTATACAATAAATGGAGTAAAAAGCAATCTACATAATAAATTATAATAAATAATTTAAATACACTCTCATTAATTTTGTAATAATTATTAGGTACCGATAAGAAGGGAAAAAAGTTTGTGATTTATGCATATCAAGAGATTGACATTTTTCATAACTGACAGTCCGAAAGATTATTAAAGAACCTTTCTGAGCAAGTATATGTCTTGACTGATACCTAACTATGAAGATAATAAACATGAAGTATTTGTTTTTAAATTCGGGAATAATATGTGATAACCATTGGCCTGTTACTGGGGGTTAGCTATCTGAGAAGCGGTGGTGGTTAACTTAGACACTGACATACAGACTAACAGAAACATTGTCAGTTACGAACCTCGTCGCAAATCGTGTTACACAATCTATCTCAGGATCACAGCAAACCACCGATGAAAAACATTTTTAAAAAAACAGAAAACCTTCAAAACCTCCAAAGCGTTCCCCCCTCTCTTTCTCTCCCCCCATATATATATATATATATATATATATATATATATATATATATATATATATATATATATATATATATATATATATATATATATATATATATATATATATATATATATATATATATATATATATATATATATATATATCTTGACCTTGTTTTGTTCATAGATATCATATAAAACTCCACACATACACATCTGACTTCAAGTTGTTTTATTAAATAGTCTGAAAATCAACAGCAGAAACTAAAAACTGACAGCATAGCTGAAATGTATTGTGTGACATCATTTGCATACCATTTAATCTCTGACGCTGCATGACGTGATCTGAAACTAGCCACCAAGTTGCATACATTCTCTATCTTCATGTAAATTTATTGCAATACGGCTCATACACCAAAGAATAGTTTCTATAAGTGAATGGGTTTATAGACTAAACAGGACTCCATAATATATTGTAAATTTCATTTGTTTTGTGAATAATAAAACAACAAACTTTCCTAAAATGTTCGTTAATGTTAGTTAGGTTTCAGGGAAAAAGACAATTAAATCTCTCTTCGCTCAGTCAGTCAGTTTGTTTATCAATTTTTTAATGATATATTCAAAATTTTATAATTTTTAAATGACATTGCGTTCCTCTGTCATTTTACACGCCTTGGTTTATATGTTTATATTTTTATATGTTCGATTTTACACTACATTTACAATAATCTTGAAAAATAAGAATATATGAGAAAATGCTATGAACAACAAAAACAATTACACCTTATCGTAGCAGCTTCCAAAGATGATAGGTGCACAAGAAACATACAAACTGTACAAGTAAAGGTGGACACAATGGTGCTGTTCCCAGACTGAAAATTCCATGAGACAAATATCGAACTGGTTAGTAGTTTGATAAAAATGAAAGTCTCTATCTGCCCGCAGCAGAGCACCTACCCCACCCCGAAAGACCCATATGGCTCAAAGAATTTATTTTCTACGTTATTGCACTGTTATAATAGTTTAAATAATCAAAAGTATAAAGTCAACCCGATCATCAAAATTGTGATTGTTTCACCGAAGTTCTGAGAATAACAGACAAACCCTGCAAGCAGAAATTCAGTAACCACTCGGAAAATGAGAGATTGTGACGTCATAGGAGGCAGTCTGCTTACCTTGACCTTCACTAGAAAAGTATTCTTCATGAGTACAGTATGTGAGAATGCATTAAGTAGTTGGCCTGGGTTAAAATCAAATTAAATTAGGAAAATAACAATCCCTTTGTGTGCTTTTCAGTACTAATATTAAATGCTGCCTTATGACCAACATAATTTTACAAGTAAACACCAAAAACATCAATCAGACACCGAATTGTTGTCAATTAAATCTACCGTTGACTCCATTCCCCAGTGTTCACTTGCTTTTTCCAGTGATAACAACTGTGCAGTTATATCGCTGGTCATATTAATTTTTGCAAAGTCTCCATGCATATTTCTGTTTCTGTCAATATTACTTGGTATATCCTTATCCTTGAATTAACAATCAATTATATTTAGGTCTCTATATTTTACCTTTGTGTTAGATTTTCATTAGTGTTTTCGATAGACTGATTTGAGAATGACGATTGTTTATTCTTTATTATTTTCCTTTAATTAGTGAAAAAAATATTGTGAATAACGTGTACAGAGATTCGTGTTTGTATATGAAATTAAAAAATCCGAAAGTGAGTTATTAATCTATAAGAGAAGATAACGATTTCTAAAATGGCTTTAATATCTGATTTTATTAGTTTAAAGAGTTAGTTCCCTTTGTGATTATCGTGAGCTTATTCAACAGCTAACAAATTTTTAATTTAGATCTTTTGCGGATTTCCTGATTTCTTCCTCCACCATTAATACTGGCGGCCACGTAAACCTATAGTGTGCTGAAAAATGGCGTTAAGCCCAACAACAATAACAACATAAACATCAAAATCGACACAATTCCAAGCTTGAATGAATCAAAACTGAAAATTTAACCTATAAAGGTGATACAATATAGGCACCACAATTCTATCACGCTCGAGCTCTACCGTACGTTTCCGTATCAGAGATTTTAGAACTAAAATTTGGATTGGCATATCGAGATTGTTAGGCGATAGTATTATCGCTATAAATTCACATTTTAAAGTAGCGTATATATATATATATATATATATATATATATATATATATATATATATATATATATATATATATATATATATATATATATATATACAAGAACATAAGAACTATATATATAGTTTACTAATAGCATCACCCACCACTGTTTCTTATCAGATGTCTTGTGACCGGACTTAAGTCACCACGTGAAATAAATCGATAAATATATATTTTCACTATCAAAACCAATTAGGGTGCAAGCGGGCACAGGATGAATATGTAAATACAAATGCATGTTCGATATGAAAAGAAAACAAAACCCAAGAAAATGTAAAAACTTCTCAACAAACCCGTTTATATATAAAACCAGCCTGGCAATCAAATAAGGTTACATCATCAGAACATTTATTTTGCTATAAATTTAGAGGTCAATTTTAAGAGATAAGATGGAGAAATTTATTATTTTTAGAGGATATATCATTTGTAGAATAGCAGAGATGATATATTACTTTCACGAACTGTTCAATCATGTCCTTACAAGTTTTATAAAAATTGATATTCATATCCATAACCTAGATTACCAAGGTAAATTTCAACACGCTCCATAAAATAAAAACGTTATTGACAAAATACATGACAAAAGTAGAAATGTAGTCAATAAATTAGCTACTTCGATTTAAATATCAAATTTTTAACACATGATCGGCAAAAGCCATAAGAACAAAAACGAAAAGAACGATCAAATAATTGAACGCATTTCAACCGACGAACACATGGTTGCGTAATAAATAAAATTAAATAACCGCATAAATTAGTGCAGATAAGATACATTTTAAATGTTTGTTTGCTTAGTTTCAGAAGTGGGAAAATATCTGATATTCGATATATACTTGTTGTTTTTCATTTTAATCGCATCAGTATTTTAAGGTTTAAAGTTTTTGTCACTGTCATTGATGACTTTAGTATTTATGCTCACAATAGTTTTTGATGTTTCTTAGCACTTCTAACGAATCTAGTATTACGGCATTTGTTTGAATGAGTTCAGTTTTAAACTGTTGAAATCCCCCTGGGCTGCAATCCATCCGTCGCAAAGAACGATATGCGCTCTCCGCCATTTGCAGGAAGTGACGCTCCATTACTGTGCATGTGCAGTCCACCGGCTTTGAAACGCCCATACCCTGCCTTTTCAATTTCATTCTGAGAGTATTTACGTCTTCTTTCAACTGTTTCAAGTATCGTAATCCGAATACCCTTGTCCAATCTGTATATATATATATATATATATATATATATATATATATATATATATATATATATATATATATATATATATATATATATAGAAAGTATGAAAAAAGATACATTTATATAGAGATATGGATAATTTTAAAAGTCTTTCATTCAGAGAGAAGTTCAAAAGTTCGTAATATTTAATTAGGCAATTAGTAAACGAAAAGAAAATTAAATTGTTACACAATATGCAAGTGCACAAAACAAGCACATACATACAAACATTTATTATTATTATTATTATTATTAGTAGTAGTAGTAGTAGTAGTAGTAGTAGTAGTAGTAGTAGTAGTAGTAGTAATAGTAGTAGTAGTAGTAGTAGTAGTAGTAGAAGTAGCAGCAGTAGTAGTTGTGGTAGCAGTATTTACTGGTGTTGTCGTCGTCATCGTCGTTATAGTCATAAATAACTTAAACTTAAAGTCACTTAAATCATAATTAAAAATTGCAACACACATTTGAGAGAGAGGTAATAATTTCGTAATCAAGAATTTTTTTCTTCTCTCAAACTTTCATGTTCACAAACTTTATTTCTTGAATAATAATTCTAAAAATCTGTCTTTGTGCCTCACCTCGACGTTGGCGCTTCTTTTTTGTTTCAACCCAGCCTTCTTCTTCTAACTGTCTTTTATATGATTTCGTATTTGTCGCTTCACAATCAATATCAACCTCTGTGTGTTTCAAACCGGAAATATTTACGTTATCTATAGAAGGTTGAATCGCATAAAGGGCAAATTCTTCGCAGTTGACTGGAGATGACAATATTTGACCTTCGCCAATACCTGTGAAATTAAATATTTATTTAAATACATGTACCTGAATATGTTTTTTTTTTTAAAGCCTTCGTGTTAAATTATTTGTTAAATTATTTGAACGTTTTAAACATTAGAAAAAAAATGCACCAGTTCAAGGTAAGATGGTTGGATATCACCACAAAATCTTGACGTAGTCTCACAGAATTAACGCATGCTTTCATAATTCTATACAAGGTAAAGGATTTATAGAAGTCATTATATTGAATTATAAAAATACCAATAAACACTAAATATAGTTGTAAGATCTACTTGATCTACATTTTCATTACCTGGGAAAGAATCAGCATCAAACAGCCTTTTTCGGATTCTTTTTCTTGGTGTGTTCGCTGATACAGATGAAAGCTGGCATGTTTCTTTTTTATCTGTCTGGCTACCTGAAGAGAAGTTGAAATATAGACCCTCGCCCTGACTTGACTTTGTTTCTGGTGAGGCCAGCGGAGACCTTGGCTTTATTCGTTCAGCTAACATCCAGTCAGAGACATCCCCTAACATAAGATGATACTGCATGTCGACACTGGAGAGATTTGTAAACATCTCGGAAAATAATTGTGGGATTTGTATCAGATGTTTGGGAGATATTTCACCAGAATACCAGTGATTGCTTTCTGCACATCTTGGGGGAAAAAAACGGGGTTGAAACAGCGATTTTGCGAGAGTAAAAGTCCCAGACTTGACTTGGTACCACGTCCATTTCGACTTGTACTTTCATCACCTTCTCGTCCAGCACATGTCTGCAATGAAATGTTGAAATCTATCCAACGACAAAACTTAACTGAAGTGTCCGATCTGAACCAAAAATACAAGAACTGAATCATTATAATAAGTTTAAATTCTACTGCAATATCATTTGATATCCATGGATGTAATCCAGAGGATGAAAAATTTTATATAAAGGATGTCTTCTTGTATGTGTTGGTTGCCTTTGTGAGATAAATAGATTGCACCCGAAAATATAATATAATATTTCGCTTACTAAAGACATTTCAAAGACATTATTTGTTAACCAAAAATTACTTCATTTTGTTTTCTTTAAGATCATTTTTCAGCGCAAGAGTAATCGTGTCATCTTAACGTCCTCGTCGTGTTCTATATTGACACATGAAAATAACGCGGCTTTATTTAGCAGGGTATAGAATTTCCAATATAAAGGGTTATTTATATCAAGGTATGCACATCAAGCTGCGCACCATCATGGCAGACCACAATTTCTACTATTTCATATAAAAAAGGGTCATTTTCCCTCATGCAGATTGCCAACAGCACTACAGTCAGTCGAGGGTTGTGAAGCACGAGTCAAATTCTATCAACAAGCCCAATACATGTACATCTGTCCATCGGTTTCCAATGTCAGGTTGCGACCCAAATCAGAGTCGAGGGGATCATCAGAAGAAATGATATCTTACGCCTGAGGGGTGGGAGATACTATTGGTGGTCAGTCACAAGCAAATACAAGGAATTAAGACAAAGGATAGCTTTATACAAAAAAGCAGCAGTAGCAGCAGTACTAGTAGAAGCAGTTGTAGATGCAGACTAGTGGAAAATGATCGTTATGGTAATACTAGTTATATTAGTAGCAGTAGCGTCACTGGCGGAAGAAGCAGCAGATATATTGATTGTGGTAGTTGAAGAAAATAAAATAGAAATAGTAATAGTTATGGTGTTGCTAATATTAGCAATGTTAATGAAAATGGTGTAGATAGTGTCCGTGAAAGTGGTATCATTAGTAGTCGCAGCAGCAGCAGAAATAGTGGTTATGACGGTAGAATTGATAATGGTAGTGTGTGTAGTAGTGGTTTTTGCTGATGCTCCAACTGTAGCTGAAATAAAATTCTGCTATACAGACATCTCGATGACCAAATGTTTTCATGGACTGTTTTAAAAACAAAATCGCTGTGAATACACTATAATATATTTATATATATATATATATATATATATATATATATATATATATATATATATATATATATATATATATATATATATATATGTTACCTCTCCTAATCTAGTTCATAAATGGTGTCAAAACAAAATCTTCGTGATTTAAATGGGATCATTTAAATAAATGTTACGTGGGTCATCGGACGAATATTAGCCAGTTTGCATAATGATACACTATCAGTAGGTTTTAATACAAATGTGTCAGCTTTTTATTTGACTGGTCATTATAAGTCTTGATAACGTTTGCAGTCTCCACGAGGTAAATGTCTCGTACCCATCGAATTCCTTAACCTATCAATTACCTTGTCCATTGTGGTGATCAAGTGCAATCAGGACTTGATCGCCAGTAAAGATAAACGAAAGTCTTCTGGTATAATATAAAGATTGCTTTAATTTATGTTAAACTTTTCTTGACGTTTCAAATGGATACAATTCGTGGCGTTCTTGAGCACTTGCAACTCAGTTAGGAATTAGTGTACTCATCACTGCTGGAATGATTGCATCGTATTAATTAACGTTTATAATTATTATGTACTTAGCAGGGTTCCAGAAAACCACTCGTACTTTAGGTCTGCCAGGTAACAATCGGTTGGACAGAGTAAACCAAGTAGTTGCAGATTCTGACCTTGAGAATAAACCTGAGTGATTTTTCTACCCGTAACAGGTTTAACATCGCTTAACATTGGGTGTGTGTCAATTATAAATAACCTTTACATAATTTGCCTACTTGGAAGCCTAGAACATGTTGCAAAAGAAAAATTTCTTTTTGTGAGACCGATCCCGTGGCCAAACTGGTTCGAGTTCCCACCTCGGAAGCTGGAAGTAGCGGGAAAAAAACCATGGCTGAGTCATACCAAACGATTGTAAAAATGGTACTAGCAGCTGTCTCGCTTGCTTCTCAGCATTAAGAGGTTAGAATTAGGAAAGGCCGGTCTAGTGTCAGGATAATGTGACTGGGTTGGACATGATGCTACATATCTGGGCATGATGACCCAGTGCTGGACAGCACTATAAATGCCACACTGCAGACATCGTAGTGATATGATTTAAAATTTGATAAAGCTAAGTTAAGGATTCAAATCACTCACGCACACACACACACACACACACACACACACACACACACACAAACGTTTTTTTTTTTTTTGTTATACACAGTCGTCAGGTAAAAGCTTGATATCACGATTGGTATATTTTATGAACATTATGTTAGTATTTTAGATCTAGCCATGGATTTCGTAATGATGTTCACAGTTTACAGTGACACTTTTAAATAATTTATAGACATCATTTTTGACTTGGAAAAGTTTCCCATTTAATGAGGCATTAAGCATTTATATGAGTCACGCACCTGCAGGGAATGTCAATTTTGTTTGAGATTATCAACTGGTCAAGTAGCATTATGGCTGAAGAAGATCATCTGTATTTTCGAGGTTGAATATTTATTGATACATTGTGATACAAAAGGAAAATGCCAGCATAGATGTGAATATCTAAACAATTTTCACAAGAAAAATAATTGCCAACTTACATTCGAAATAGGTACTCTAAGTGTCTCAGCCAAAAATCACAATACTTGCTGTTTTAATCTATCTATAAAGCAATTAATGATAAGAGCAGTTTTGTCGAAATTTAGTTGTAGTAATCACCTAATAATATTCCATTAATTTTGACCAGTCAGCACTCTTCCTTTGCTATGGCGCCCGTTAGTAGCTTTCTAAAATGGAGATTTGATTAAAATGGATCATTCAAGACGAAAGTTGGTGAAAAATACAAAAGATGAAATTTCATTTAAGACACATACTCAAACAGCAAGCACGTGTAGTTCGAATTTTCGAATACGGCTGACATAAAAAAAAGCATGTGGCAAAGAAAATAAAACCGATCTATCATGCATCATCATCATCATCATCATCATCATCATCATCATCATCATCATCATCATCATCATCATCATCATCAAATAAACGCAATGTAGCACAGTCTGTGAAGAATGTGATCAACAATATCATTAATACGTCTCACCAGCGACCAGAAACGGCTATACGATTTTTCTTATTCATGGAAGAGGTGATTTACTCAGTGTCTATCTGTACAGGTCATTTGAATTCTGATTATTATCAAAAATCCATCTAGATGGCAATTCGTGATTTAGTGCTATTTATTCATTTATTTATCTATTTATTTATTTAATGCAGTTAATATGCTAACATTTTTGCAAGATTTTATGAAATCAACTTATCAACAATATCCCCATCCCACCTCACCCCTACCCACACACACTGTTTTTGTTGAAGTTTTAATAATTGGATCCACATTGCATAAGTAGTGTTGTATTTTACATTCGTTATCACAGGCTTGAATCTGTTGTAGAATTCCTTTCATTTTTAAATTGTGAAAATGTTTACCCTCAAAGCCTTTAATATGGTCTCTGCAATCCTAACCTTTAGTATTCAATAAAACGATATGCAAATAAGACTGTTTGCATTCCTTATGAAAATTGTATGGTAGACAACGACATGGTAAGGCAATTGACCTTCAAAGAGAAAATATGTATTTTGCATATGAGTCAGGTGAACAGCAGACGACGGTAATGACCTCTCAGCACCATACAGCTAATATGTAATTAAAGATTATATTAAATCCCGTCTAGAATTGCAAGGTGGATATCACCCAGAACATTAAGGCTATCCAATACTTAAAAGTATACGTTTAAAGGCCGTGTCACCGTGTCAGTATTACCCTATGCAAATAATAATTCCAATTAAGAAAACTTCTTAACAGTTCGTAAGTAATAATCACTCTTGCAATACATAGGATATTCCGGTTTATATATATCCACATACACAGAACATTCCGTTTCTCAATATATATATATATATATATATATATATATATATATATATATATATATATATATATATATATATATATATATATATATATATATATATATACATATATATATATACATATATATATATCTATATATCTATATATATATATATATATATATATATATATATATATATATATATATATATATATATATATATATATATATATATATATATATATATATATATATATATATATATATCCACATACACAGAACATTCCGTTTCTCACACCAAAAATGTACAAAAATCCGTTTCTCATAATCCGTCTTTCACAGGCACACATCTCTTAATTATTATAATGAGATCTATCTAGGTTTTATTTTCCGTGATAATAGTATTGTGAACTGAAATGACAATTTCCATATTTTCCTGACTAAACATGACATTTTCATGGAGAGAAATTTACAGAGTAAAAGATTATTCCTGTACATGAACAAGCAAAATCGAATTTTGCTGATGTCATTGACGCCTAATGACGACGCCACCCGTGTTGCTACAACAACAACAGCAGCAGCAGTAACTACTACTACTACTGCTGCTGCTACTAGTACTACTGTCAGTATTACCCTATGCAAATAATAATTCCAATTAAGAAAACTTCTTAACAGTTTCTACTACTACTACTACTACTACTACTACTACTACTACTACTACTACTACTACTAATTCCAATTAAGAAAACTTCTTAACAGTTTCTACTACTACTACTACTACTACTACTACTACTACTACTACTACTAATACTAATACTACTACTTTTACCACTACTACTAGCTTTCCTTACAGATATAACAATGTGCTAATCAAATTCGTACCTGCTCCTTGTACTTCTAATATCCTATTGGAAGTCTGTAGTCTTCAAATATTGTTTTAATACGTACAGGTTACGTACAGGTTATATATATATATATATATATATATATATATATATATATATATATATATATATATATATATATATATATATATATATATATATATATATATATATATATATATATATATATATATATATATATATATATATATACACTATCTCTTTACACTCTGCCTTCACCGCGTGTCTAACGGGTATGTCTGATTTGTACCGTTAACCCCAACTACCTATGCCAGGTAAGTGCAATGAATGCGTAATTATGACCCCGGAATTTTTCAAGTCACGTCTGTTACCAAGCAAAAAAAAAATAGTCATAAAATCCCAATTCACGGCGAACGGTTGACTACTAGAATAACAATAACTGAAATAGCTATTTGGCTGATATGAATTGTGATAGGCGTGGTAGGGTGTATAGAAATAATGGTGCGTTGGGTCTCTGTGTACACAAAAAAATGTACCAGGCAAATACAAGTATTGATTCGACATGAACAACTCCAGAGATCTGTTTTGTTTATTGGGCTTTTTCTTGTTTCTTTACGTAAACAATAAGAGCATTTTGTTTGATATTGGAAAAGTGCATTTAGAATCGAAGCTCATATAGGGGTGACATCAAGCAAATACAATACAATCCTTATTTCGTGAAAAAATATAACTGGATTGATTGTTTAAAACCATATCAATATAATGAAGTGGGAATATACATTCAAGCAGAGACAAAGTCAATATTATTATTTTAGTACGTGAAAGTCATTACAAATAGAGAGAGCACTCGTAAAAGTAACGCCATCTGTAACGCAAAATTCTGAGAAATCTACCATATACGTTGCACTTTGAAGTTCTATCCAACTGCAAAAGACTTAGACTGATCTGACACAACATATCTGAAGACGCATTATGCAACAGCAGATCTGGGTATGTGCAGTGTGTAGTGGGATCTAAGTTATAAGAGATTAAATACGGTACTAATTATTTGGTTAACTCTTGATGCACGTAGTTAAAGGATGATTGACCACTCGACTCTCCATCCACTCGTCAAGCATACACGAAAAATTAAACAAAGTGATCAGTGATCAATGAAGCAAATAAACCTTATATATGCTAACGTCATTGAGGTATCACAGTGTTTTTTGTTGAAATATATAATACATTTACGATCCAAAATCTTTTAAGTTATTGGTCATAACATTATATAATTTGGGGATTTAAGTTATAATGATGCACTATTATAAGTTATAAGGGATTTAAGTTATAATGATGCAAATAGGCATGCATGCATGCATGCATGCCTATCTATCTATCTATCTATCTATCTATCTATCTATCTATCTATCTATCTATCTATCTGTCTGTCTGTCTGTCTGTCTGTCTGTCTATCTATCTATCTATCTATCTATCTATCTATCTATCTATCTATCTATCTATCTATCTATCTATCTATCTATCTATCACTCTCATTTTCGTTTGTGTCATCTCGTGATATCTCTGGACTTATTTAATGACTGCAAAATTTAAGTGAAACTCTGTGTATGTGTGTGTGCATGTGTGTGTGTGTGTGTGAGAAAGATATTTTATGGTTGGTAGTACTGTGTTACTAAAGCAGAATAATGACTTAGAGCAACAGTAAATATATTAAAATATTTTAATTACCTCTTGTTGGTTCGTCATATCGCTTAGTTTTTATTCCACATCAATTTTCTTGCGCCGGTACGTTAATGACTGTGTTCATGTGAATGTCATAGATACCATGTGTTTGCAGTTCTCGACTTCTATCCTTAAATCCATCTTTTATGTTTTAATCATAATTATGTATTATATTGAATTAATCGATGTGATGCAAAGTCAAAATTAAAAAAAGAAAGCAATCAGTTTATCAATTTGCGAAGGTGACTGTGAATGACCGAAAAAAGGCATACAAATGTGTTTTGTAGCGGACACGTTCAGATATGTGAGGAATTCGTTCACTACGTCAATACACAGCTGCTTTTAGTAAGTCTTCGTTCAAAGGGCAAATATATGTATTTTTATGTGACATAAATTGAATATATGCACAGTACGTATGCTGTATCAGTGATATAGCAATCGTATAAATTTTTCATTACAATGAAACTCGGCAAGCCTCGTTTACTTTTAATGATAGGTTTATACCTATCTTGGTATATGATTGATATAACGTACATACTATATATATATATATATATATATATATATATATATATATATATATATATATATATATATATATATATATATATATATATATATATATATATATATATATATATATATATATATATATATATATATATATATATATATATATAATTAGATGGACGGAGTAATCTCTATCCAAGAGGACAGTTTAACCCCGTCTGAGCTAGGTATTTAATTATATGTCTAGCTTCAATGTGTCAGATATCTTAGACCAAACAGCCAATTAGACCATGGTATAGCGGAATTCTTTAATGACACCCAAGTTCAGATTAATTTCTGGTGAAAGCTGTTTGGGTTTCAAGTTTGAACCATTCTCATGGTGTCCATTATCAATATTTTATCTATTAATTCACCTGTAGCTGATCACATTTTAAAGCAAAGCATTGCTGCATTTGTTTATGTTGCAATGAAAAATGTGGTAAATAAAAAAAAATCAATCTTTTTAAAGAATGTGATTATATTTGAAGGAAGTAATGTGCTCTAGCAGCAGGAGTGGGTCGACCTACCAAAAATGTGTCGTCGACAATATTCCCTCATCTAACCACCCATCATGGCCCCATTTAAAAACAAACGGTAGCTAAACAATGTTATGCTATTTTCAGCCAAGCAACATTGACTCATTAATTATCTAAAATCCAACCTGAGGCTTTTTTATGATCCATGAAGTGACGTAAACCTTGACGCTTCCTCCCAAAGAACCGGTTATAAGATTGTTAATTTTACCTGTGTTAATGCTGATTTATTAGAAAGAGCATAAAGAAATTACAGCGACCAGGTTGATAGATGTTGAATATATGTTGACTTTCTTGGGTAATAATTAATTTCAGGCACCCAACCTCATAAATATTATTTTTAAATGTCAAGAACCTGTCAGTCGCGTTTTCAGGACTCGAACCCATGAAGATAGTTTCTACAGGTAGATCGATAGATTATTCGTATGCCTTAGCCACTTGGCAACTGTCTGTATCAAGAATGTATGGCTAAAATTAATTACATGGACTATAACAGCGGTGCTGTTATATCAGTACATTCGCACTTACAGATCACAAATTAGTGTACACGCATTTAACAGAATTTATTAAGTATTTTAAATCATTCCTATTCTATTACTATAACTAGTATCAATCAAAGGTATTTTTGGCACATGTCACCTGGGCTAAAATTTGTGTGTCGATTGCAATTCCAGCAATTCACTGTAGCTGAAAAAATGAGTTACTGTGTGTACTGAAATATTATATGTAAATTGACTTAGTGATATGTAATTAAACCGTTGTTGTAATAATAATGAGTGAATTCGCTCTTTCAATGGAATCAATCATTACCACATTCCTGTAAATCTGGAATATAAAAAAATAATACTAACTATTGCAAAAGAAGGCCCCATTATGTAATTAGGGCCTACAAATGTTTTCTGCTATGAAACGCCAATCCGAAGCTTGTACTAGGGGAGTTACTGATCAATCTATATGACTTTCTACCCGTCGATGCAGTCTCGCTTTTCTTTTATTTTAACATCATCTTCAGCATTAACTATCTGAAAGTGTCTATTCAACGCGTCATATCGTAGTTCCCCAGAAAACGCACAAATTTCAGTTCTTCTTTTCACCACGATCCCACATATATGAACACTACAATAATTTCCACGACAGTTTTTTTTTTCCACAAGGAGTTACTGTTCCGTTCTTTAGCCACGTGCAATTATTTTTGTAATTTGCCTAATTATTTTATGTTATATTGTCTAATTAGAAGAAATTTATTTTATATTAAAGAATATATATCGTATACTGCAGCAATTACTAATTCTACTGTTTCAAAGCAGGTGATGTAACAAATTTTAGCCACAACGGGATAAAACCAACTTTCCAAAGGTTGAAAATTGCACAGAAAAAAATTACTAAATCAGATTATCGAATTATTTACCGCGAGTGAAAAAAGAGATTATCAAATATAGATAGGCAGAAACTAAAGTTTTGAATGAGAACGAAAAAGATTATTGGGGAATCGAACCACGACACACCACTAGATTTGACTTTGACAGAATAACCAAATACGAAAAACAAAAAAATGTCCACCATTCGAGTTACAGTTACAAAAGTTTATCAAAATGGCCAAAATGAGTTTGCATTAGATGGCACTGTAATTTTGGTCAACGTTGAAGATCAACGGCGATGGTATTTTCATTGATTCCACCATGAACGACAAAAGAACAGCGGCTATTTTAATTATCTTATAAACGTGTAAACAAACAGAATCACGAATAAAAATATAGCACAATGGCAAGATTTTCTTATCAACGGGGCTAAGATAAATGAAGTTGCAGTGTTGGAAAAACATTGAAGTTTCCGATCGTGGTAAAAACAATAAATTAAATTGTGTATACTTCTGGCAAATACTGTAGTAAGGGCGCCCCAATAGCATTGCTGATCATAATTCACATTCCTGAACTTAATCAGTAACGAAGAAACCGCAGAAAAAAAAAACAACGCGATTTTAGCGAAAATGTATAATTAGTATGCGTGACTCTCTATCGGTCTGTTCATTTCACGGCGACGAAGCAGATGTATATGCCACAACTGTGCTACCGTCTGGAATATTTTGTCGAACATAATCTCTTCAACGTGCGATGAAACAGATTGAAGTAAACTATGACGGCGACAGTGATGAATTATTCGTCAACTATTTTAATACGTCGTCTGTTCATTCGTGGCGTCCAACTCGGAAAAAAATTTCTCGAAGATATATGACAGTCTTGCGTCGAGTTTGGACATGACCGACTCTGGAACAATAAATATAAATCCGCCGACATGATCTCGGTTGTCAAAGTGGCTTTTTATTCCGGATAGTTTACTAGGACTCTGCGATTGTAATAAGTATCTTGAACTATTCGGTCATCCAACACACAAAACGACAAGTGTTGCGTTAAAAGGGTCAGCTTCCTGGATACGATCTCACCGGAATTTTCGAGGATGAATTATTCGAGTTTACTTCAAATGTTCGTCCGGTTGTATCTGCCTGGTTTAGTCAACATTTTAATAACCGGACACAAAAATTAATCTCGATAACTGCTGCACAAATAGACAGCGTGATTGGGTTCCAATAGTGCTATTACAGTGTTAGAGGTATTTCAACCTCGCTGTCTGTAACATCAGCGATAATTTTGTATAGGCCACAAAATATGTCTGGCTACCCTGCGATAACAAAAGGATCTGAAGAAAAAGTGATCGGTAAATTTACGCAGGGGTCATCATCTAATAATAAACGCCGCTGCACAAGATGAATCATGTGTCCAGAGGAACTTAATTTTGTCGAGAGGAGTATTGATGTCACAAAATATATAAAAGGTATTTGCACGGTAGTCAACAACTAACATGGTGATTCTCCCCAGTTTACTCACAGCAACTAAAATGGTGACTCTCGACAGTTTACGCACAGCAACTAAGATGGTGATTCTCCCCAGTTTACTCACAGCAACTACGATGGTGATTCTCCCCAGTTTACTCACAGCAACTAAGATGGTGATTCTCCCCAGTTTACTCACAGCAACTACGATGGTGATTCTCCCCAGTTTACTCACAGCAACTACGATGGTGATTCTCCCCAGTTTACTCACAGCAACTAAGATGGTGATTCTCTCCAGTTTACTCACAGCAACTAAGATGGTGATTCTCCCCAGTTTACTCACAGCAACTAAGATGGTGATTCTCCCCAGTTTACTCATTTGAGATCTTTGATGCTCACATATTACTCAATAAAACCTTTATCGATGATTAACAGGTGTCCAATAGATGCTGTCAGAATCTCCACAGATTCATTTTATATAAGTCGGTCGAAAATTAATCTTGTGAAACCATTTATAGACCATACTAAAGCGGCTTATTGTAAAAATATATTCCTAAAATCATCCTCTGGGACGAAATATGGACCGTGTCCAAAGATAATTTAAAAATATTTCTAGACTGGCTGTCGAAAATAAACATAGTAATTATCATCTGCGTCGATCCTTGCAAGACTGGCTAAAACATTACGTTAATCACTGTGAAGAAATATTGTGCGACCACAGATCACATGATGGATCATAACGAAAACTAAATTCATTAATCAAATTACAACCAGACAAAGATCAGTGTGAAATAACGCGTACAGAGACAAAATTGTCTGATTTCTCGAACTTATGGCGACCTAATGATCTGATAGTTGTATCACGAAAAGAAACGCCCGTGATTCACTTTAAAATTTGCAACGCTGCCAGTTCCACCATGTTATCGCCCTGCAGATACATGTCCACAAAATATACTTATTGACATTCCTTGAACGGATACACAACAGCGACTGCTTCTTAATATTATCGTCGAGTTTCACAACAGCAAAAAAAATGGCTGCTTTCTTTGTTATGATCGATTGTTAGACAAAGTTTAGGATGAATCATGAGATAAGGAGGAAAATATATACATCCTTTTATGGAAATACATCACACTTGTACCCTTGAATCTCATGGGAGGAACAAAATGCACATGAGTTCCATGGAAATGATGGAAGCAACTCTTTTGTTGGTACTAAGAATGGATACCTCATTATCGAGATGATACAACTTACAAGAAGAATTTTAATCGTTGCTAAAATCGAATTGATTTGTTTGAAATAAAAATATCGCAACTGTACGACCAATTATTGCAATGTCTTCAACTCTTTTGCCATAATCCTTAGACGTGCCAGCTAAATTTACTTACAGAGATTTCAGCATGATCATGAAAATCAAACAGATACACCTACAATGATGGAAGAAGACGACGAAGACACGCGTGAAGTTTATTAAACTCTTTCTGTTCCAGTACCAAATTATATAGGCAGATTCCTTGTTGACACCCTCCCCTACTCCCAGGCGAGTAAAATGAAAGTTTGGGTCAAAAAGAGGTTGTCAACACCTTCTTCAACAAAAGCAAATAAAAAAGACATAAGTGAAAAATGAAAAAAATATAGCTACCACTTCACAACTTCCGATTCCTACTCATGTGCTCGCCGGTCACGTGAAGCTTATTATAAACCAATACCACACTAATCGAATAGCAGTATCAAACAGTGGGTGATTTATTGAGAAGTAATCAGAGACACTACCCACCCACCCAATCATGGAGATACGTTTAGCTTGCATTGCACTGCAAGTCTGTACATGCTGATAGTTGCGGAGAGGCCATAATCTATATCGTGCTGTTATATCTAAACTTAAACATATACGTTTGCAAGACGTGCGACGATGATTTAAAAAATTGACGTACATGTTACATACGCACATTGGACTAACATTTTTCAGAAGTCACACCAAAGTGACAGATATTAATCATCAGTAGCAGCAGATTTAGCTGATGTCATTCATTTGGCAAAGTGCAATCGTGGTAATAAATATTTCTTTTGTGTCATTACCGTGTTTTCAAATTCAGCATGAGTGGTTTCTATGACTTCTAAAAAAATCAAAGCTAGCAAGAACTTTAAAACTGGTTTAGAAACAAAGTGGTTGTCACCATTTCAAAATAACAAACAAGGACACCGAAGTTCTGAACCAAACATTTCCTAAAAAATTGAAATAATACACATTCATCTTTTGACCACTGAAAATCCTGAAAAGAAATACAGTGTCGTATATACTGAGTTACCAATTGAGGTGTTTTCGCGACGAATTCCAGACACCACCAGTATGTGGTAGTTGCAGGGAGTTGTCTTTCGAATCCAGTATGAATGATTTAACGGTATTTTGATTTAACACGATCGACACAATCCCGGAAAATATGTCGGTGATATGACACCATGGATATTTTGTATATATCTTAAATCTATTAGCACTAAACACGGAGAACCTATAATATTAGCGTTATATCTAATAGAGCTGTCTTCTGGTGTCCATATTCCCGATTCAGAAGCTACTGTGCATAAAATTTGATGAGCAGAGTCGTGTGAATTACACCATCGACAATCTTTTTGATTTTATGGAGTTTAGTGTTCATCTAATTGATTCATTGAGTCGATTTTTGGTGAGCTCATTGGTAATATAATTTCAATTGTTGTTTTAAAGATGACAAGAACATCAAGTTGTGTATTAATTTCAGAGCTTGGTGTCTTGAGACCGCTGGATTTCAGAAGACATTACCTTTGGTTCTATTTGTTTCTACGAAAATGTATAAGCTGCCTACATGAAGACTTACATGCACATCTGAATGTGGTCAGTCTATCATTGGTTGCCATTAACGAGGTAGTGATTGGGATGTTGCTGTTGTCCACGTATTTCTTCGTTGCATCGTTTGATTCTGCTTCTCTCAAATTAGCAATGCTATTTCCGCTCATGTTGAGATCGCCATTCATTTTATCACCAGCTTTAGCAACGCATTTACTGACTTCGGTTGTTGTCCACATACGTTTTTGCAGCCACATCATCGTCTGAATTTGGTTCCATCACACTGATAATTGTATTTATGTCATGTTGAGATCGCCATATATTATATCTCCAATTCTTCTAATAAGTTCAGTAATCTTTCCCATGCTTGTTAGAATTGATTCCTCTTAGTTTTTAATTTTACTGGTTTTAGTAAAAACCATTAAGATATCTTAGGTCGCCCCTGGAACTCGCAGAATAATATATGTCAACGGGTTATTGCTCTTCTTTAACCATCCTTGCTGATCCTGAAAAACAACAACCTCAATTGTGTCAACATCGTTGACACGCAAAACATCATCAAGTTTGTCTTGTGTTGCATATTTAGATTAATCAATATCACCCTGGGGCTTACCTTTAGGATATATTCCGTAAATATCTTCCATTATAAACGATTATCATGTTTAAAACGATGCTGTCTGGTATCATACACATATGAGACTCCGCCGATGACCTTGGGACATCATTAAGTACAGCATGTATTTCTGGACCGCATATTGGTGGATCCGTTATTGTCTATGTTGGTAATGTTGAATACGAGATTTAGACGTCACCAGTTTAGCATTATAAAAATTTATGTTGGAGGCTCCAATCCATACGAATCAAAATAAAGAACTCCACCTGGATCAACTGCGTATGCAATCCAATGAGTTCATAGGCCGGAACATCCATCGAGATTAATGATACCGGTTTCAATATGGTTTGGCTTTTTCGGTAATTGATCACGCACAAAAACACCTCTAAAGGATTTTGTTTAATGGCTGATCGGCATCAAGTAAATCGAAATTAAACATGGGAAGCTATAATGAAGCGTCTCCGGCAGTGTCAGACATCGGCCCTACCGCGTTCCTCGTAATCTCAGACCCATCCCTTTTCTCCAACAGCATCAAGTGCAGCTGCATTTGCAGCTGAAGCCACTGCTGAAATTAGCACTGGTAACGCCTCTAGAAACGGAAATATACCTCCGGTTTTTGCTGTGTTGCTGTAACCACCAGGATCAGCCGGTAATGCACCTATTCGAGCGCGGTAGTGTACATAGGCGACTGATTGCCTAAACAAATCTAGATGTTCCAGTGAAAAACAAATTAGATCGGATATAGCGTTGTGAAGTTGAGATATATGCAAACCAGAATCAGAATTCTGATCACGCCCCATGAATGACATAAATCGATGATTCACGCGTGCAACATAATTTTAGTTGAAATTCGCCGGCATTTGCTCGGATTGTTCTTGATGTCCATTTATTCTAAGAGCAACTTCACTAACCACGAGCATGTAAAAAATCATTGGTTTTCGTGCTAGTGAACCTACTCGGATGTTTTCTTGAAGCTCTATCAATACGTGTTGTGGCGCTGAAACTACCTGCTGTGATGCTATCTGGCATGTAAATAACTCAGCAACGTTATCCTGTAGTCATCGTTAACCACAACAGCGTTGACTTACCTTTGCTATCTATGAAAGAAAGCAGACGCTCTTCTCCAGCGAGTATCATTGTTGGCATCCACAACGAAAAATTTATCGGTTTCTCTTAACCATAATCAAAACCATCAGTATGTCCGATTGCATCATTGTCCTTGGTTTTCTAAACTATTACTATTCTGACATTTCTACAAAATCTGAAGATATATGACAGCGGAAGTATTCATGTAAATTCTTAATAATTATTTAACATCGATCGATGTGCCACAGTCGTAAGTCTAAATTTTCATTTATTGATGCCATTGCAAATCCAACCCTGTTCATTGTTACGATACGGTTATCGGCGTGATTACTGGTGTCTTATGCGAACATTATTGATGCATCGTTGGACCATGATTAATCACAGGAATATCTTGCAAGACCGAGCATTGTCGTGGCAACATTGAAGCTGTCTAGACAAGATTCAATATTATTTCCGTCAATGATGTATATGGCACTGTTAAATTACGCCATAATACATTATTAACAAAACTAACTCGATCTCCCATTTTATATGCTGTATCATCTGCTTTCAGAAGTTTCCCTTTGATCTCAATAAATACATCGGCGGGCAAGAAATCTCTACTTGTGTCGTTTCGCCCACGTGCGTCAGATACACGTGCATGATAAGAATAATATTGATAATCAAGCACTGATTCATCTTTGAGCACCAGGGTTTAACTGATTGCAGGAGTTTAAAGGACTGAGTACAAAATGCATTTTGTTCCAAATGAACCGCATCTATTTGGAAAATAAATGATTTGGTAATACTTTCAGAAGTTATTTTGTTCTTTCTAGAAATACAGCATTTATAAAGAACAATCAGAAATGACACTTGATGAATTATCGTATTCAGTGTATTCTTTTGAGAGATTTCTTCATAGAGCAATATTCCTTTGTTCAAATCAAGAGTGAATTTATTTTAAAAATAGATTACTTCTCAGTTACGTATTGTTTTAATACCTTCTAAATTATCAGGTAATATATTTTAATTTAAGCAAATCCTAAAGTCTCTCACACTGCGTCCTTTGGGGAGTGAATGCACCAGAATCTATATAGAAGTATTTGTTAATGAGGGGCAAAAGTTTGAGATCTTTGTGATTCAATATATCCGTACTTTAGCTTTCTTTGATATGTTGAAAATAAATGCGATAATAATTATTTTGTATATTGTTTATAAACTAAATCATAAAACACAACATAGGAATAACATTAATATAGTAGATTGGAGAGGGAGAATAGTGTGGCGATTTTTATTAAGCTCTTTGGGTTTTCGAATCAATTGAAAAGGTCAATAGTAGCAAAAGGCTGCATTCACATGTAACAAAGACACACCTTTAAGACAAATGTATACTCCTCAGATGTTCAAGATTGCTCTATAAACGATAGCAATTAAATCACATTAAGTAAAGATATTTGGATGCTTGTACAGATGTCAGTCTGTTCGGAGAGTTTAGAAAAGTAATTGTATAGCTAATTCTTCTTTACAAACTGCTGGTAGACTTAAATTTAAAAAGAACAACCCCACAAAAGCGCCATCGACAGACATATTGGTTGAATGTTGAGAAATTTATGGAGTAGAGTGTATTATTTGTACTGAGACTAATGAAGAAATACACATTCGGGAAAGAAGTTGATTGAGAATTAATTTTCAGCATCGTCAGTCATATCGGTTACTATCGACACATCTCCAACAACAAATCCGATTGACATGGCTACAACAGTTATTGTTGATGTAATTTCAGCAACACTCAAGTTCGTTGTAGTGTTGCTGTCGATTTATGGTTGCTACATTGTTATATATTAGATTTGTTATGCATATTTAATTTGTATTGCGTAATTGACCTTTCTCTATAATTGAAGTTTAGGCTACCTGAATAATTTCTTTTTTTTATGGTAAACAACATATAACATAACTAATTTTGTCATTTACTGTATGTTATATTTTTAGAGTATAATTTTTGTAGGTAAAGATATTTAATTTGATTTGGGTATAGAGCATTGGTTTCCCATAAGGAATTCCTGGTGTATCTGATATTTGTCATTTTTTAATTAAAATGTAAAATAAATATCTGAATCGTCTTATTGTTGTGTCTTAGGATTTTATATTAATATTGTTTAATTATTTCAATCCTAATATATAAAGTGTAATCAGTCTTTTAGTTGCGTTCAGTTTTAATTTAAGAGCATTTATTTATTTAAATTATTCACAGGAATTACAAAGCATTCATCAATATCTTCTGACTAAATCACTATTTTGGGATTATTGTGAATTTGTTTGGAGTCATGTTAGAGTATGTCTCTGTGATGCATCAATATTGTTGGCACATCAACAACATTCAAGGCTATTGCTATATCAGCACAATCAGAAGTAGAATTTATTTGGAACAGCACTGGAATTCATACATAATAATATATTCCTTTAGACTCGTGTTAGAACATTTAGGGCTATGGAATTTCATTCGCAATGTTGTAAGTTCTTTTTCAATTTTCTCTTTGTATTCTAATGTAATAAATAATTGTTGAATTTTACATAACGTGTTGGTGTTTGCTTTTTCTGTTACTTAGTTTCACACCATAGAGTCACAACAGAAAATGGGACACTCGCTGGGGATACGAATTCCAAAATGTTATCATCTACAAATCTCAAAGCAGACTTCTTGAGAGCAGGCAAACATATTTTGCTTCAAACTGGCAAAGACATTGCCCTGGACGCTGACCAGTGAGGTATTCCCGTTTCCCTGACACCACAACAAGGACAAAACAGAAAGAGACGACGAAGACACGCCTCTAAAGGACTTTACACACCCAGAGCTAGAAAGACCAAGAAAAGAAAAACCGTCCGAGAATTAGACTTCTCTGAGTATTAAATAACAGAGAGAAAACTGCTGCACCAAGAGTCTTGCGAATGTTCAAAGTTGGAACCCACTATGATGACGATGCAAGAATCTCAATGGGTAGAATTTCTTCCCATCTTTTCTTTGACGACATCAAACCCCATCGAATTTGAAATCAAAGGACAGCTCGAAGATCACATCGATATGAATAGCAGGTACTTGTACCTGATAGTCAAAAGTTTCGATCCAACTGGAAATACTATAGACGGTAACGAGAAAGTAGCTCCCTTCAACAATTTCATGCATTCCTTGTTCAGTGAAGTGGCTCTGTACTTGAAAAAAAGGTCAGTAGCAACATGGATACTTAGTTTACTGAGCGTAAATGGAGAATCTCTTGACGTACGGTAAAGAAGCTAAGAACACCCATCTGGATGCTTGCATGGCATGTAAACCTGAGACGGTAAGCGAATTCAAAGATACCGATTGATTACAGATAAAGAACCAAACCACAATGTGGAATTCAACGATCGACGAATAAAAATCAAGGATGGCAGAGATTAGAACTGATGGATAGTTTGCATTTGGACATGTAGTTACAAAAGAAGTATTTGCTGAACGGAGTGGATGTCTGCCTAAGACTGATTCACAGTAGCGCTTTCCATTTGATGGCTAATGCTGCCAATTACAAAACAGTCACCGAAGAAGCCAGAATACGTGCGAAGCGTGGAAGTCGTACCTAAAGAGGGACACCAAGCACAAGTTTAGGAGAACGACAACCATGTATCCAATACGACGAGTGAAAGTGAAAACTTTCACCATTGCTGCTGAACTCTGATCAAAGATCGATGATCAAATGTTTCAAGGACTGTTACCAAATCGTTTTATCATTGTCATCATTAGCAATGCATTCCTCCACAGAGCCATCGATCAAAATGCTTTCGAGTTTGAGCATTATAACAAGAAGGCAAGACCTTGTGTACCAGATCCTTTGAACCTGACTTTAACAAGAATAATTACCTGAGGTCATACTTGTACCTGTATGAAGCTACCGGACAGCTAGGGACCAACAGTAGTCACTGCATTTTATACGACGATTATCGTTGGAAATGAAATGGGAGGATGTGGTGGAAGCAGAATCACCCACAGAAAGACAAATACGAAAAGATAATGGTAATATCCAGATGGCCAGAGCAAGAGTAACATTTAGTTTCCTGCTTTGCCAAACACCTGGATCACACCATTATATGCTTGACCAAGAAAGATTGATATGGATGTTAAAACGAATATCCCAGTTTAATTCAACACCGTAAATGCCTAATGATGAGGCAAGAAGAAAATCTGGATGAGTATCTTGATGATGCTTGGAGTCTCGTCTCAAAAGAAGCAGAGATGCACCATTGGTCGGAAAAAGCAGAGATGCACAATTGGTCGGAAAAAGATGAGATGCACCATTGGTTGAAAGAAGCAGAGATGGACCATTGCGTTAAAGATTTGCGTAATCATCCCTCTCCTTAAATGACTACTCTAGAGTACCATCGCATCGAATTTGTCTTGGTATAGAGTAAGGAGACGAAGGGAAGAGACGTTTACTTGACAGAGATTTTCAAGCGAAATGTCAGGATTGAATCGATAACTTATCATAACCTGTGAAACAAGAAAAGAATGGATACCTGGGAACTTTATTACTTTTGGAAAAATGGTTCTTGCACCACTTCTTGGAATCCTGTCGTGTGCGATAAAATGAACATCGTCATCGCAAACATAACGATCACCAAGCTTATGTCATCAACACAGACGACAGTCATCTCGCAGGAATCCACTAGGTAGCCGTCTACTTTCCCCAGGATCCCTTTGTGGAGCATTTTGATTCATATGGATTACCGCCTTTGGAAGACGATGAAATCGACTTCATGAGAAGAGATGTCCAGAGGACTGACTTCAATAACGTAAAATTAAAAGGTACATATTCTATAATGTGTGGACAATATTGTGTTTATTTTCTTCATCAAAGCAGTCTTAGATATTTATTAGAACATTTAATGACCTATTTTGATCGTGATTCTTCTAGAAATGATAAAAACATTGATCTTTGGTTTTGTAACCATTATGGATATATGTTGTTAATAGCAAGGAAACGTAGTGTACATTAATGGCCAAGTGACCTCCATCAGTGGAAGCCTAGCTTGACTTCACAGCGTTCTCAAACTTATCAAAAATGTGTTATTTGCAAAACATGTGATGATATTATATTATGCGTTGATTGTGTTGATTGTTTGTTGGTTGAATAAAAATGTTATCAATTGCAAAAAAATGTTGGTGGTTTGTTTTAAGTTTTAGTACTATCTATGCTCTATTATTTCTCTCTATCCCTCACCATGAGATATGCTGTAGCGTTCCTACCCAAAAACCGTAGGGATGTGTTCTATCGCGTCCACGCTTGAGCCAAATAAACCGCGGAGGTCTGCAGTCTGACTATCTATTGTTGACTCGTCAACCTATGCAGATGTGTTCAAGACTAGCAAAGCTGAACGAAGCCGACTTGCATTTACATCGTGTCAGACAAAACCTAATATCCAAGCCTGGTGTGATCGAAAAATGTCAGAATGTTAAAAGTGGCCCAAGACCTAATAGAAGAGGTGTTAAAAGACGAGATTAAGATGGAACAAGAAGAATCGACTGAGAAAGACAGACTTCAGAAACAGCAAAGAAAACAGCAGCAGCAACAACAAGAGCATGAGCCAGACTGAGGTTTTGTGCACTGCTGTGTGGACGTGAAAGAGATCTCCGTCTACTTCGGAACAAGCAGACCCTATCTTGTCGGAAAGCTTGCAATAAGACGTGACGCAATCTAAGATGATAGAAGATTGCCATAACCACCAACAAAATAGCCGTTTTCAGGGCTTGCCCAAACAATCTAAAAAGAGATTGTAGTCAAATGGTTAAAAATTTTATCTGTCTTTGTGTATGTTGGTAGGTTAAAAAAAGAAGTATGTCTATAAAGACTTCGTTACTCTGTCTTGTAAGATAGTGTATATATGTTTTGTATACGTATGAGTGCTACTAAAGTGTGTTTGTATGTAAAAAGTGAAAGTGAGTGATTCGTTTAGGTTTGCACGTTCCACGTTATTGACGGTGGAATGGGTATTTTTTCCTTAATGTCCTTGCTTCAGGCATGTAAACTTTAAACCTGTTGCACCTGAAGTTAAAATAACAACCAGATCTCTAGAAAAGAGAGATTTATCAAGTTGCCAGATAAAATTATGTGTGCATGTGTGTATGTGAGCGCACGTAAGTTTGTTTATCGGTATGTTTGTTTATGAGTGTATGTGTGCGCGCGTACGTGTGTGTTTCATTTTCCTTTGACAAGAAAACCGTCACTGCACAAAATAATAGTGTGTGTCTATATAAAAGTTTTTATGTGTGCGCGCGTACGTTTCTCTGCGTGCGTCTGTCTTGTTTCTCGTAACCAACCCCTTGCACCTACACTCATGATTGTTTGTTTTATGTGAATGTGAAGTAGTGTGACACTTAACACTAATTAATTTGCTGATGTGATTTTAGGTAAGGGTATGTTTTGTAAATAAAAACTTTCCTTTTATATGTATTGATAGAAAGTATAGTGGTTTTGCTAGTATTAGTGTTTTGTTTTGTATACAAATTTATTTTTTGTTAGCACTCTCTTAACTGTGGATTGTCAGGTATGTGATATGGGTAGTTGGTGAGTGGGGATGTTTTCCTTCAATTCTGTGCTTTAGGGATATAAATTGCAGCGTTTGTCAATCGCGCCATTCAACACTGCATAACAAACGTGGCTTCGAAGCGCATGGAGAAGATGAAGTTCTATGTGGTGGTGGAGATGCTGGGAATGAAGGTACAGATGGTAGTTAGACTGGAAAAATAGTCATTATAACCCTACAGAGTAAAGATGAAGATAAGTAATTTAAAAGGGCCAAAGAATGATTAAGAGACGCAATCAAGGAGGAAAAAGAGGAAAAGGAGGACAAAGAGGAAAAAGAACATATGAGAAGATGGAATGATAAGATTGAAAAACAAAACAAAACAAAAAGAGGAAAAAGAGGAGGAGTTAAAGGAAAAGTTGTAGAAAGAGGAGAAAAAGAAGACGAAAAATGTGATGGAGAAGATGAGACGTTGGCGTAGGAGAAGTAGTGAGGAGAGAAAATAGTAGATTTTCATAGCCTCTCCATGCCTCGAAAAGATGTCTATTTTTCTTGCTTAAAACATTTTTAGTCATTTTTTTTGTGTAATAGATTTGTGTTTATGAATCTATGTATGTCTATGTCTCTGATCACGTCTCTATGTTTATGTCTCTATTTGTCCTTAGAGTAGAGCATATGCGGGACACACTGTTCCGCCTGATTGAGGTCAGACTGTTGCAAAATTGTTGCCAATATCCAGTACCGTGACATCACCCCTCTACAATTCCTAATGACCCTAGACTGGCTCTCTCCATTGTCGCTATACTCCCTATATTTAATCCGTGTTTTACATGGAATCCCCCCCCCATTGACCCATTGGGAGCAAGAATGTGAATGTAAATGAATAAACTACAATAAGAGACATGATTTTATTACCTCGATACCATGTGGCATTAAAGTCGCTTGTGCACATAGTACATCTGCGACGTGTTTATTCCCGCAAAGGCGGGATAATTAATTGGTCGTACAGGAGGAAAGTGAGCCTACCTCTCATACGCAATGAATGTATGCTTTTTAATTGTAGTCCTCCTCTGGAGTCATAGACCCCCAGAAATTGTACGTAATGGATACGACTTGAACCAACACTCATTCATTACATTTTGTATATATGCACTGTCAGACATAAGGTATGGAAAAAGACACATATAACTTAACCCCTGTTCCGAAATACACGCACGTAGGGTCACCTGCTTGATAGACAAGTGGGAATTGTATGACTCTTGTCCTGTTGGTCAGAGTCAGTAAATGGTGGAATAGGTTTCTGCTAGAGGCTCAAATCGACAAATCGACAATAGGAAATTTGAAACGCCTGGGTGTACTCAGATCAAATCATGCCCATTAACTAATAGGGTGATTCTTTATTGCTAAAATTGTGCAAGCAACATTTGTTATTAGGGTCACGCTATAACAGTTATTTTCCTATATTGAATTAAATTTAGAATTTTGTATACTAAGCATACCTATAATTTACCTAAATCCGCCTAAAAGATGGCGAATCGAAGTTCGTCAATGTGAGACTACTAAATGGATAATTTAGAACGGTGCTTCAAAGAGACAATTTTTTTATTTCGGTGTAGTTTTATCCATTCGGGTTTTCCAAGCAAACTGGAACCGTACATATTGAAGCAATTAGTTTAAAAGCCCTTAAAAAGGGCCGTTAGGACGACATTACTCAAGTTTGTAGGCTGTCTTCTTGGATGGTCAGTGGGGTGTTGAGAATATGCCTTCTTGTAATAAGATAATATTTTTAACACCAGAGAAGGAGGGACAATTCAAAATTTAGATAGATCGAGCTCTCAGTATGAAATGCCGATGGTCTAGGTTTTATAAAACAGTCAAAGTGAAAGGTATAACAATTTAAAAAAACAATCAACGTATTTGCAATTTCTCGAATAATGCTTTCGACAAATACAAACAATGACCTATTCCGTTGATGATTACTGTACTCGCATGAAATTACAGCATTAAGAGAGTGTGTTTCCATTCGGTGTTGATTCTGTTACTCATCCTCTGGTACTTCCGGTACCCTCGACTCCGTACTCTCCTTGCATTTCCGGAATTCTCTCCCGTGCTTCCTTCTGGTACTACGGCTCTCTCAACTGCTTACATCAAGATAGATATACCTCCCAGGTGATTTCAACCTGTCTTCCTTCTTACAGATTCTTGGGTGTCTCCTCCCACTCCCACCCAGAAAGCTTTCTTGTTCAGATTAGAAGGGATGTGATGTGATGTGTGATGTGATTATGACTTTTAACGTAGCTTTTACAATTTTTCAGTAATATCGCTACGATGTCTAAAGTGTGGCAGTTTATAGTGATGTCTAACACTCGGATATCATGCCGCAGACAAGTAGCATTATGTCCCAACCAGTCACATTATCCTAACACCAGGCAAACCAGTCCTAACACTAACCTCTTAATGCTGGGCGCCAAACAAGGAAGCTGTTAGTACCATTTTTGTAAGTCTTTGGTGTGACTCGACCGGGATTGAACCCACGATCTCCAGCATCAGAGGCGGATCCTCTAACCACTAGACCAATGGAGCGGTCTTAGAAGGGATTATACGCTTTTCTCCTTGCTCTAATCTTAGACGAATTAACCATACTCTCACAGACCTTTCATCAGAATAATGGTGAAAAAATTATCAGGTCAATCTATACAATCATATCTAAATCTTCTGTACTTGCATGGTTCAACACTAATTGTGCTATTACAATAACAATATTAACAACAACTTCTAAAACATGCATGCACATCCCTAATTGTTAACTTCTCTTTATAGCTAACTCTCATCATCAACAACAATCATACTCATTTCATACCCAGAAAAATTAAAAGACATAAAATATACAAAAACTTAATTATATGTGTACATGTCCAACAATGAATAACGGTGCATAATTCATAATATATATATATATATATATATATATATATATATATATATATATATATATATATATATATATATATATATATATATATATATATATATATACAGAAGTACAGGTTCTAACTGATTTCACTAATCAATTCAGTCAGCATTACGATGCAACATAATAAATTACACAATCCAATAATCTACACACGTGAATCTTGCATTTTAATAGTTCGCTCAACATCGAGGATTCCATTTCTAATAAATAAAAGGTACATAATAATGGGCCAATCCTACAACAACTAGTCATAAAATCGGACAAAGATAAATTATCTCAAGAAGCCTTTGTTCACAATCCAACTTAGAATTTCCCTGAAATCCCTTTCCCTCTCGTTTTAACGAGCGTACAACTTCGGCAGTCGATGAGCAGTCTAGTGTTTCCTAACTTCCATATGATCTACTCTCGCCAACGTCCAAACATGCACTAATGGAAAAAATGAACTTAGTCCTAACAAATGGCCTATTGAGACTCCGCCCTAGATTTAAATCTCTCAGTTCCGATTGGCTATGGCCCGGTCTCTCCGAAAACGTCCTTCAATTTCTCGCTTACTTGAATTTCCGCTCGAGACATTGCTGACTAAATCCAAAGCAAACATAGGCGTCAGGACACAAAGTGTGTAGAATACTTTTCGTCAGTTCAGTTGAGGGTGGGTGACAGGATCATAGACAAGGACTGGCTCATCTGTTGGAGGTATACAGTAGTCGGTGTTTCGTATTCTAGCTTCCTTCCTCATCTACCTCCACTACTGATTGTTCCTCGCCCTTTCTTTATTCCATGTCCCCAAACCATAGTTTCCTTTTACTGGCACACTTGTCTCATTTTATGAATTACCTCGATATGATGTGGATTACAGACGCATTCGCCCATATGGGACATTTGCGATTTCTTTATTCCCTCTAACCTTTGTGTATGCATTGCAAACTACTCAATTATATGTATGTCCGTGAAAGGGGGAGGAGCGTGGGCGATAGAGACATATGACGTCCTAGTAGGCAGCCCAGCACATCTATAGATTCATAATCGAATGGAAAGACATAACAATTTTGAAATTAATGTCCGTGCCTTTCCATTGAGTGAAATAGAGCAGCTGGTCTGTTATTGGCGAATTATTACGTTTGGACTTGCTGAAGCGTTAGTATACTGTGTATATTTCGTATTGGTTTTCATGTGATTTCTTTGACCAATGCTACTACACTGCAATACTTACGCCAAATGCATTCACTCGCAGGTTGACGCAAGAGTAGGAGGAATGGTTTCACTGCTGATGGAGGGTCCACCTACACGAACAGGTGAATCGACGGCCCTAATGACCGGAACTAGTTTTTCCTTCAGCCGTCGATTCAGTCAATCCTATCCCTCCAATAAGGTCTCTTTGCAGTTGCGCTCATTTGCTTTTAATGTTGTTTGCAGTCTAGATATTAGATATGATTTGAATTCAATGTATTTATTATTTTCTAGAAAACTGGTCTCTTTAACGTCTTTTATCGAGATATTCTGGAGTAGTAATATATAATATAATGGTTCTTTTTTCTTGTGTGGTGAGAATAGCATTCCTATTGTTTCATGTGTTGATATTTTGAAGCCCCACTTATCAGCTCATTTTCCAAATTAATTTAGGTTGCTTTGGATTCCATTGATAACGCTGTAGTTTTCCAGGTTTCCTGTCCTCAAAATTCCACTGTCATCCGCAAACTGAGATAAGTCAGTTCTAGCGGTGGTAATCGTTTTGCCATGATCATTTACTATGGTGTTGATTACTGTGTGGCTTATCACACTTCCTTGTGGAATGCTATAGTTTAATTGAGAGTGTCCGGATATTGATCACCCATTCTTATTTTTATTTGTGTCCCTGTTAGAGAGTTCGATATCCATTGATGCATCCGTCCAGATATTCCGTACCGGATCAAATTCTTTCTCTAAATCAAAGAAAATGGCGATCAGGTGTCGGTCGCAATTGCGTTTGGCATGGAACGCAAGTTTTTTTGTGCAAACTTCCAAGCTTATATGTGGATCTATGGCTGATGTCTTGTTTATAATTCTACTTTGATTAAATGTGATTATGTTTTTGCTTTCATGGTGGTGGTTGATCATAATTTCCATTATTTTGCATATATTTTTGGTCCGGAAGATTGGTCTGTAGAAGTTTATGTTAACTGGGTCTTTAATAAATTTTCTCAATTCAATTTGGAAAAAGGTCGTAGTCGCAATTCGTGCATGTGCGACCAATTTATTGCCGAAATGACGGAATACTCAATTAATCGTGGATGAAGGGAAGGAGCCTCACCCTTGCAAATAAGGTGTGCTACTTAATTTTTAGTTCACAGGACACAAGCAGGAATTCACAACTTACCGTATTAGGTTTGTATCAATTAGACGCTAATTATAAATTAATACCTCATTCATTGCGCCACCCGGTTTCCATGCGTTCATGCTCTTCTGAGTATTTGATTATTAGAATTGTGTAAATCGACCCATACACTCGTCTTTGGTAGTCCTGGTTAGGGCAGGGAGGAAAAGGGCCTGACATGAGGGTCAAAGCGCCAACCCTAGCCAAAGCTGTTAATTCTATACTCTTTCCCCTAATCTGTGTGAACCACATTGGTAATTAAAATCACGCAAAATACATTAAAAATTGCCATACTCTTAATTTCGAATATTGAGCACTTAGGGTACATTGTAGGTCCTTATATTACTCTAATAATCTACTAATCATATCGACTATAAAATCTTTCCCGATATCAGGGTTTTTCTAGAGATATGTTGAAGTGTTGAAAGGCTACCAAAGGATAAGATTATGTTTTAGAAGCCAAAATGGAATCATTTAAACAATGAGGGTTTTGATAAGCATTTTAGACCTAAAAATAGCTGTTTGGACGGCAGTCCAAAAGTTTTGCGGCAACTTCCTCTTCCTTTATTCCTGCTGAGCACCGTGTTTCGTCGAGCCGCTGTTTCGGGAATGCTTTTAACCCGCGAATTTGTCAGGCGAAGTGGTTGAGCGGTCTGTAGTCTTTCAAACCCCCCCTCTCTCTCTCTCTCTCTCTCTCTCTCTCTCTCTCTCTCTCTCTCTCTCTCTCTCTCTCTCTCTCTCTCTCTCTCTCTCCGTTTCCTATTCTTGTTCCTTCTATTCTAACCTTCTACCCCTAGTCCAAAGATATCGTGGTCCACCCCCTAACTCTGTTCATCCCAGACTAATAATAATGATGTTCTTTTGATCCCAGCTATCAGGTTCCAATTAGTAGGCTGTACCTTACCTAGGACCATAATAGACCGTAGAACCATGGTGGGAATCACTGCATTGGCAAACAAACAACATGGCGCTGCGTTTCTCTTTAAAGTATTGCAACATGTTCACTAGCTAACTATCTGTGCAACTGAATAATAAATTACTGCGATACGACACTTCAATCTCAGTCGATTGCGGTCTTGTATCTTATTAGTTGTTCCGTTCTCCTTAGAGAAAAGAGTAATTATCCCGTTATGATATGCCGTTCTTGTATGGACATGGTTTAAGGTTCCGGTGCAAATTCTGAGGACTCGATATTGAATATTGTCTACCTCTGTCAGTAGGGTAGTTTCTGCTGATGAACAGACTTGATATCCAGAGTCGATCTGTCGATCTTTGATCAAATTAGTGACTTAAAGAGCATAATTGTCTTTTGATGTTTCTTAGCAGGTTAATGTCATGATTACATCTTTTAATCACATTATATATATATATATATATATATATATATATATATATATATATATATATATATATATATATATATATATATATATATATATATATATATATATAAAGAATACAAATCATATGGCGAATAACAACCCTTTCAGTAGTAGTATGGAAGAGAAAGTCTGGATGACTTCATATCAAAGGCAAACAACCTCCATCCTTCAATAAAATTCACAGCAGAAATTTCCAACTCAAACCATGTTTTCCTGGACACAACAACCAGACTGGTGGAAAACAAATTACACACAGACATCTACTCGAAACCAACCGACAAACACCAATATCTCCTCCCAACCAGCTGTCATCCAAAACACTGCATTAGGAACATTCCATATAGCCAGGCACTGAGGATACGCAGAATTTGCTCCGATGATGAAAGATTTCTAGAAAGGTTTGAAGAGCTGGCTAAGCATTTAATTTACCGAGGCTACGACAAGTACCTGATTGCTGAGGCAATCCAAAGGGCCAAACAAACAAACTGTGATGACCTACTCAAATATGGACAGAAAGAAAAGGCTGATAGAATACCATATATTCTGACCTATCACCTAGACAACCCAAAAGTAGGTAAAATCATCGCAAAACACTGGCCCAGAGTGCAATCGTCGGACATACTAAATTTAATACTTCCAAACAAACCTGTAGTAGCCTACCGGAGACCAAAAAACCTAAAGGACATCCTAGTCAGGGCAAAGATAACGCCAATCGCTAGTCAAAACCAACCTAGTCAATCTGTACCCTGTGGCGATAAAAATGAAAAACCTGTCAATATATGATAGAGACCAGGACATTTACTAGCACAGTGACTAAAGAAAAACCAAACATACATGGTCCAAACAAAACGTGCAAAACAGAAAATGTTATTTATCTCATCACATGTAAGATCTGTGGCCTTCAGTACGTCGGAGAAACTGAAAAGCTACACAAAAGGATAAACCATCATAGATCTGATTGGATGACAAAAAAGCTGTACAGAAGCCCGGTCGCAGAACACTTCTCCTCCCCTGGCCACACTTTCAGTGATATAACACTTATTGCTATTGCTAACAACCACAGCTTGAGTTCCGAAACCAGGAAGGAAAAGGAATCATACTGGATACGCCGCCTTAGAACATTGAAACCAAGCGGTCTAAACCAAGAAGACTAAAAAAAAAAAAACTATGCACTAGTAGAATTTAACTTTTTCTAAATCTTCTTAGTATCCTTCAATTTTTACTATAAGAATAACCGGTATAGAATTAAAAAACCGGTATATAATCTGAGTTACATAAATGTACAAAAAAAGTAAAAATAGATGTCGCTTTGGCTTGTAGACTTTTAGGGAATTATACACAGTTTTCAGTATCCGCAACAAGTCTATACAAGCTAGTTGCATTTATAGTTTTACCTCATGTGGAGACAGCCATGTAGAGGTTTACAAACACAACGTTTTTGTGTTTATTTGTTTGTCTTTTATATATTTTGTATTTGCCTTTGTAAAAGTCTCATTAAGAGTCCAAAGCGCTCAGGCTAGTTAGTTTCGCACTGTTCGTCATCAGTTTATTGCATCTATCTATCTATCTATCTATCTATCTATCTATCTATCTATCTATCTATCTATCTATCTATCTATCTAGATAGATAGATAGATAGATAGATAGATAGATAGATAGATAGATAGATAGATAGATAGATAGATAGATAGATAGATAGATAGATAGATTGATAGGTAGGTTGGTAGGTAGGTAGGTAGGTAGGTAGGTAGGTAGATAGATAGATAGATAGATAGATAGATAGATAGATAGATAGATAGATAGATAGATAGATAGATAGATAGATAGATAGATAGATAGATAGATAGATAGATAGATAGATAGATAGATGGATAGATAGATATGGGATTTCCAGCTAAATTAATTGTCTAAGAGAATCAATAGGAATCTAGAGTAGTATATGGGGCCACCACTTTAGCAAATAATGGGACCTTAATGTTAAAATTGGGTAGATCAAAATTGGTGATAATGGGACTTTAACATGGGAATGCAGGGCCACTTTAGCGTCATTGGAAAATCCCAGTCAAAAAAGTCGTGGGTCACTTTGGAGTCAAGGGGAATTTAACATGTGAAATTTAACATAGAGGGAAGGGAAATTGAACTTAGCGACAAGAGATTGCACCACTTTAGGTGTCAATGGGACGTTAACGTTAAAAATATGTATATCAAAACTGGTGTCAATGGGAATTTAACATGGGACTATCGCCTGGGGTTAAATGGGAATTGAATATGTATGGCATCATGGGGTTTATAGGGTCAAAAGTCTATTGTATGGGTACAAAACATTTATTCAAGTATATAACATGGGCTCTTTGGCCTGTGCTATGGTCTAAGAACTATCCATTTAATACATAAAACTTTGGACATAGAACAAACCTATTTACAAGTTATTCAGTTCTTTGTTCTAGAAAAAATTAATTTTCAAAATTAAAGCTCATGCCTTTAAAAAAAACATATACAACGTTTCATTAAAGAATGACATTTTCATACTACAATTAATGTCCATGTTTAAGAAAAAAAGCTAAAACAAATCAAGTAACAAACTATCAAATAGGACAAAGTTTTTGTTTCTCTCTATATCCGTCATACATTTTGTTTAAATCTAGTCAGCTACCACTTGTGTGGTCAGCGTAGATGTTTTCCAAACCATACTCTCTTTCATTCGTAAATCTGTTGTTATGTCCATTGTGGTAGGTACACGTATCAATAAGCAGATCAATGCTGGTTATTGATTTCTTCCCACGGAGGTACAACATATGCCATATGAATGGTCAGTTTTCTATCAGTGATGTCAAATTCTTCTCTCATCGTTTGCACATCTTCAATAGACCTCAATAGTTTGGAGGATATCAATGCAGCAGGTGTACTAAACCCCCAGACATACAGGAGAGTTCAAACTATCGTGATACATAGATAGGCTCAAACGACCTCGATCTCTGACTTGACAATGACATCTGAGTTCCTCTAAGAGTGAGTCAAATAAGTCCGTAACGAAACCTTCTGCTTCCTCGGCTGGAATGTCAGGCGCAAAGTCTTTAAATTTCACTGTGTAAGTAGTTGTCCTAAATTTTCTCGAAGTCGCTGTCTCAATCATTTGGATGCTAAATACTCCTTTAGATCTATTGAATCCTTTTCCATTTTTGGCCGCGCTTTGCTGTGAGGTAGTAAAAGTGGTCAATGATGTTTGTTCGTTTTCTTTTTTTTATCTGCGTAGAGTGATTCACCTTTATCGGTGTTTGTCCTCGCAATGAAGTGTCGTTCTTAGAAGTGGTTCCTTTTTATACTGGGTGATATCAGTATGTCCGTAAGAAAAAGTATTGTGGTCTGTAAGTCGCTCTGGTTGCACGTAGTTTGCCATGGGGTTAGTAAATAAACAATTAAGATGTGGTACTACATTGGTGATGCCATCGTGAAACACCGCATTGCACTCGAGTTTCTCGTTGGACTTGAGTCTTACGCTTGATACTTGATGTTTGAATGTGTTCAACTTTATCTCTTAGTCTTGGTAGTAACAATGAACTATCGGTCTTGAACATTGTCCCTTTTTATATGCTGGCCAAATCGGCGTGACCGTGACGTGAAGTGGTTGGGAAGTCGAACTCGATTCTGGTACACGATTCGATAGACTTTTTCCAAGGGTCGATTGGCGATTTGGTGTGTGGGTAAACGTACAATCTTGTGCGGTTCGTTGGTGGTCACTTTAAAGTTTCTATCCTGTCCAGACTGCAAGGCTTCTTTTAGTACGTAAAAGTTTACCACTTGACTGGTGCGATAATTGAGAGTCAATCCTTTCACTTTACACTCCGTGTGCACTTCCTCTTGATTGTCCCGGTATTCGTAGCCGTAATGTTCGGGACCGCCACTTGCAAAACTTAGAATCTTGTCCTCGGGATGCTCGTCCGTCCAAGCTCCTAAACTGCTTCCTTCAATGACAGAGTAAGGTTGACCCAGGCGATCAGTGTAGATTCAACTGCCCGTGTCAAAATACAGCACACGAGCTCCTAACAGTTCTAAAGCTTCGTACAGTTTTAAGCGTTCATGGGCTGTCACTTAGGCCGTTATGATAACATTTCCAAATTCGTCGGCTTCTACAAAGTCCAGTTCTTCTTCGTAATTACCTAGGATTAAGTCCTCACGAAGGACGTTAACGTGTTTCATGTATTTGGTTTTGTACTGAATCATCTGAAAGTAACGGGAAGGTTCTGACAAATACTCCGTCTTGAGTAAACACAATCGTTGTGCCATTTTCCCCCACAAACAATTCAACATCACTTTGGCAAACGAACACCTTACTTCGTTTTTCTCGACGTGGTTTTACAATGATGTGTTCCTGCTCCCAGTATTTCTCTTTGAATTTCTTTTGGTCTTAGGGAGTGTGACAGCAGGAAGGGTAGCCGCTGGCTTCTTGTTTCAGTTTCAAAAAGGCATTCACGTAGTCTGAGGAAATGCCTTTTTGAGTCTCGTCACCCTTGTGTTATTTTTCTGTCTTGGGAAAGTGGTAAATTTCATACACTTCTAACAGTTGGTATCCGAAGTCCAGAGCTTTAAACAATTCCACGCTAACCCACGGTCTCGTCAATGCGCGTTCTTCCTGAGTGTGCTGACAAAGGTGGTCTTGGTTGCATGCTTCAGCACAACGACGGCACAAGAGAAACACCAGTTTCCGTTGGTAATGATGTGGTAACACGGGATTGTATAAGTTCTTGGGAGGCAAGACTACACTTGAGCAATCCTTCGTACTGTCGAATATTGTTCACGTCAATGTGTTCTGTTAGCAATTTTTGATGCCCTACGTGAAAGCGACAATATTTGCACACGTACGGATATATAAAACACCCGTCCAAGCATTTGATTTCTTATCCTTTCTCCTCGTCTGCTTGTTACAGCAAGCAGGTGGCATTCGTCCGTCCTCCGTAAAAACTGTCCCTTGGGTTCAGAGGGTCCACCAGGTTGTAACTTTCCACGTGGCGCTTAAACTCGTGAACGGTTTTCAATCGGTGATCGTACTCGTGTTCCCACATTTCCACCACTTGTTATCATTGCTCTTCTAACTTCTTGCGTCGCTGACATGTGTCCTCGTACAACTTTTCCATGGTCCGTTGTATAAACTGGTTTTTAGTGTCACGTTGAGGGTAACAGATGGGACATCCGTAAAATAAGCACCCATTAAACTCGTACACGATCTTTGGGTTTCATAAGTCTCAGCCATCTAATGAATATTTTCCGATGCTTTTTTTCACCTCCTCCGTTGCAAGCGTGTTGGATCCATTTGTCTTTCTTGTTACACAAGTAATGTGACAAAGTTCGTCGTTTGAGGACTTATGACAGCTAGGGTGTTTTCGAGCATTAATTTTAGGCGATACACTAAGGAACACGCTTTGGCAATGGTACAGGCTTCTTTCAAAGGATCGATCCCTCCGTGCTCCATGAATAATTTTCCACAGCAACGCCGTAAATTGTCCACGTCGGAACGACAATATTTTAACATTTCTTCCTTAAAGTCGAAAGGGTCCGAGGAATGACTCTGCTATCATGCGTAGAAAGCTTCTCATTTTTCGGTACCCATTTTGTCGGGATCATAATAGTGAGCCTCAGGCAAATGGGGTAAAACAGCATGTTGATTGGCTTCGGTATAGAAAAAGTGAGGAAAATAGACTTTAGCAATTTCTATCATGCCAAACGTTTTAGGCATACGACCCAAAGGCATGTTCAAGTAACTATCGAATCTTTAAACTGCACTTGGCCCACTTGCATGGAAATGATTTTGGCACCGTTCAAAGTCACTTTAGGACGTTCATATAGTATCTCAAAAGAACATGTCCATCGTATCCCAAGAAATTGTGAGCCATCACCTTGGCATACCGATGACAATCTCCTTAACGTTCGATGTCTTTCTTCTAGGCTCCACGTCTCGTTGATAGGATTTTAAGATCCACTGGGTAAAATCGGCCAGCGTTTTAGGTCCCAGAAAGATTTTTTTATCAAGTCCTCTAGGAATCTTGATACAGTGAGGGCAATGACTAAAGACAGGTTCTTGGATTCACTTCTCGCACGCTCGATGATCCACGCAGAAATTAGGAATGTGAAAGCCAGTCTCTTGCACACTTTCGAAATCGAAAAGAGATGAAATTGCCTTTCTTCTTCGGGTCGTTATCTTCTTCTTCTTCTTCTTCTTCTTCTTCTTCTTCTTCTTCTTCTTCTTCTTCTTCTTCTTCTTCTTCTTCTTCTTCTTCTTCTTCTTCTTCTTCTTCTTCTTCTTCTTCTTCGTGTTTAGAATGGTATTTTTAAATGTAGAATTGGTGTTACACTTACACGATTTGGCGACAAATGTGACATCGTTTCTTTCCTGAACAGATGTAAGTCTTGGCACAATTGGTATATATGCCTTGTCCACAAGGAGGACACAATCTCAGGAGTTGACAAGCAATTTTCCGCTGTGAACCTTGCGTCTTCAAATGTTATTGGTAACAGGTTAGCCTGACAAAAGTGCGTTGACAAGCTGGGCAATTCACTCGTTCTTGTCCTTCGACTAGACAGGGTTTAGAGGCTAAAGTTCCTGAGCATTTTGATCCACAATGTTTATGTTGCTCTCGATTGTTATAGCCATATTGACATTTCTCACAATAATATCTGTATCCCAAGAATCCAGCGACACTGGTAATGGCATCAAAATGTTCATCGTTATGATAGACGTAAATGTATCTTCCAACTTTGAAATTGTCACCTCGAAACAACAACGGTCCGCACAGTTCTTGAGGGTGTATTTTCAATGTGTAACGTGGAGCCCAGACGTCTTGCAATTTTCTGCATTTCAGGAATGCCTCAAGCGGTGTCTTTGGATATCACCGATTGCTATAACAGAAGTTCTGCTTCTCGTTGTTGCTTGGCTCTGTACGATCGTTGAATAGTTTTCCAGGCTCGTTTCTATTCTGCCGTGTCGTTCTTGTCGGCATACGTTCGTCCCACCACGATGGCATGGGATAAGCACATCCTGTCTTGAGGGTTGTTAATTTGAACGAGGCTATTTTTGGTGCTGCGAAGGTCGTCCACCAAAAACACCTTCTTGCGTCCTGTTCCTTGGGGAAGAGACACATGGGTCATTAACTGTCACGTTTCCGTCTGTAATGTGAAACTTGTTATTGGATTCTTGCACGTGTTGAATCTTGTCGATGTCTTTGGACGTTATCAATTCTGCTGAGCTGCTAAACTCGATCCAAACAGGGGACTTCAAACTGTTGTGATGAATGGAAAGTCTCATGACATCGTCTTCTTTGGCTTGACATTGCTATTTCACTGTGGTTAGTAAAGAATCCCACACTTCGGCGATGAACCACTCTGCCATTGTTCTAAATTATCTAGAGGGCCGTTTTTCCCATATCTTGAATGTGGTAGTACTTTTCGGGTGATACTGGTGATGGCAGTTTTTTGGTTTGGAATAGGCTTTCTCGGTCAGGTCGCAGACGTGAAAGGTGTTGGTTCAAGTTCGCTCATATATTCGATTTGAGCGAACACTTCTTCACGTGTGTGAGGCGAAATGTCACGTCGCTGCCTCTTACCTTCTTCTTCCCTATCACTGAAATCATGCGATCGTTTCATCTCGATTGATGATTCAGAAATGATTTAACCAAGTTCGTTATCTTTGTTTATATACCCCACTCTACCTCTTGTTGTGACAATGACTTGGTATATTTCACAAGACAAGTGAAAGTCCAACAGTTAGAAACCCCCGGCTGACTTATGCGAACGACAATGGTGCATCTTAAACCCCTCGTGCATCTTGACTACCCTTAGATTCAAACCCTAAAGCGAAATAAAAAATTTGCAAGAATACCCCAGAGAACTAGAAACGGTACTGTGCCGTTAGGACACGTACGTACTCCATAAAACCACGCTACTCGACTACAATGTCTCATTCTCTGTCACTTCTACTTTGCTGTTGACCACTATGTCTACTAACCCTGATTTAACAGTCGTTTTTCTTCACTTAATATTTTTTTTAAAAAATACTAAACCATTTTTAAAAGAACTACTCATTTTTTGTCATCAGAGAGGATATCTCCTACTGCCCTTAACCAGTATTGTTTCACCTACAACTGCGATTCTTAAGACCAAAGTATGAGACAGAGCAAGTACGTTGTGAAGTTGAGCGGAGGTGTTTAACAGCAACTGTCAATCCCCTATGTTCCAGTTATGCTTGTGATAATAACTTGCGATACTTCACCTTTTTTAAAGTGGAAATGTTTACAAGCCGTACAAAAGTTTTGTAAATTCAGCTTTTCAGCCTCTTCACTTCACAAGTGTCACGTTAAAAATATCTATCCGATTTTTACCATTATCAGAAACACACATACTCTTGCAACTCGACCTGAAAATTCGTATGTCTTTGTTTGTGGATATCCCACTGACCCGTGCCAGCGGCTAGAGCTGATTAAGAACTGTAGAAATGTCATGTCATCATTTTAAGTCGCTTACTGCCCTAAGGCTGATACGACTGCTTACAGTCCCGGGCGTTGATTGCAGTCCCTTTAAGAGGGCACTTGGCCTTGGTGCTAGGCCTTTAACCTGACCCCTAGAGGTCAGAGACCCCCAAAAAAGACCTTATGAAGCGTATTGTAACAGAGCGTACTGGCTTTCCCACTCGGGCCTCAACTCCCGCCTACCAAAGTTCCCAATGTCTAAGTCCACCTAACTTTATCTCAGTTAGGTGGACTATTGTGTCAAATTTAACCAGTTTTTCCTACTGGAATGTCCCTACACCAATGATGTGTTAGCCACCTATTCAATTATCCAAATGTTCCTGAGTTGTGAATTTCGAATATATTTTGATGAGGTTGAATTTTGCGTACTTATATGGTTCTAAAAAAAAGAAATCAATCGCTAATTGTTTGTCCGTTCCAGGGGTTGGGGTTTTGGGACAACAGGGTGATGGAGGTTCATCCTGCATAGTCCCTTGATTTGTTTCGAAGCAAGATCGGACTGTGTGTGTGCTGGGTGGGGTTTTGTGGGATGTTAGATAGTGCTGTCTAACTATCCCTTACTTGATTTAGAAGCAATTTTGAATTGTAGATTCTTTTATTTTTTGGCGATGAAATTATGTATCCTTTTCTGACTACCTCCCAGGTAGTGTTGGTTCCGTCACCTTGTCCTATTTGTGGTCTTCTTCTTCCTTTATGGGATAACAGTTAGAGCTGACTGTATATCCCTTACTTGATTAGGAGAATTTTGTATTGCGTATTTTTTTCATATATCACTGTTGTAATTGTAGCATTTACCAGGTTACTTTACTTTTCGGTCTTTGTGCGTGCCCGGCTAATCGGTCTACTCCGCTCCTGGGAAATAGGGATATTGTCCGCAAGCCTGCCTGTGAACATTAACGTCATATATGCACCAAAGTGCCCTATGACGGTATATAGCCCTGAAAAGGGCTAGGGTGCCTCCCTACGATGACAGGGCTCCCTAGGCCCACAGTGCTGGGACCTCACCCCAGAGCTTGGGTGTATCTGACTTCGCTTCACCTTAGACCCTTGAGCTTAGTTGATCGCTCAGGACAGAACGCCCCCCCCGCCAGCCCCAGGAAAAGGTAACACCTCAAAGACCGCCCAAATAAGCCAGTGAGTTGCCGTTGTTGTTGATTTTACCCCAGGCCCACCTCCGCAAAGTATGGCAATGAAAGTGTAATCTTTTCTAAGGCAATATTGATGTAACTCTTTTGCGGGGTGGTGGGCCCGAGGCGCCTTCCTTGTATTAGGGATATCAGGTCAACTGTAGAAATATCTTCATATGTGTTTACAGTCATGTATACATTCGAGTGTTTTATGACTTTAAGCCCTGAAAAGGTCTAGTGGCCTCTTCCCCTTCCGGGGCCGGGCTCACCAGTGTCCAGTGCTGACACTTTTGCCCCAGCGCGTGGGCCTATTAACCCCACTGGTGGCTCACCGCCTTAGCCGGATGTTATCTTTCGATAACATTGCTATCCAGGGAGGCGCTTAGCCCTAGGGCTGGGCTTTTGGTCGTGGTGCTGACCTTTATTGGCTGACCTTAAGACCCTTTGGTTGGCTGCGTATTGTAATAGAGCGTAACGGCCCTCCGCCTCAACTCCCGCCTACTAAAGTCCCCAATATCTAAGTTCACCTAACTTTAAATCCGGTGGATTATTGTCAAATTTAACCAGTTTTTCCTACGGGTGTCCCTATACCAATGAGGTGTTAGCCACCTATTCAATTATCCAAATGTTCCTGAGTTGTGAATTTCGAATATATTTTGATGAGGTTGAATTTTGCGTACTTAGCGTACTTATATGGTTCTAAAAAAAATTAACTTAATCTCTAGGTGTATGTCACCTAATTTTGACATTTATCACCGTTTTGACAATGTTTGGTTTTTAATTTTGACTGCCTTTCCAATGGATCTCGTTTTAATGTTGGGTCTTCCAGGCCAAAGTGAAGACATAGGTTGTAGACTTATTTTCGAACAGTTGGCCGCGCGGCCCGAACTGTTCATCGCTAATTGTTTGTCCGTTCCGTTCACTTTTGTGATTGTCCTGTAGAAATATCCCTTCAATGGGATTGAAACTTTAAGTTATGCGGACTTGAAGGAAAACGTACCTTTCCTAGTACAGTATGCTCTCTTTGTGCCCATTCTAACTATGCTTGCCTTATATCTTTGTGTTTTAGAGATCTTATTTCTTCTAATTTAAATACATTCATCAAGAGACATGACAGCTTGGGTGATAATCCTTGCGGGTTCACCGTACATTAGTTTATTTACTTCACACAACCCCAATTAACTAGTTTGAGAAAAAAATCTCTCTCTCTCTCTCTCTCTCTCTCTCTCTCTCTCTCTCTCTCTCTCTCTCTCTCTCTCTCTCTCTCTCTCTCTCTCTCTCTCTCTCTCTCTCTCTCTCTCTCTCCTATGCGAACATGTGTATATCAAAATCTCCAAGTGAGAAAATATTTTTTAGACCAGTTTCAAAACGCGAACAATAATGATACAGTTAGGCATTTGATTTGGCAAGAAGAAAAGTTACGGTACACAATACATGATTGTAAGTTCACACTCCAGTCCGTTTGTACTGCAATGGTTAAAATGTAAGAGCAATGCGTCAATCATTAGAAGTAATTTTATTGGCTACACCTATTTTCTACCACCTTAGCTTCGAATCTCCTTCAGTCGCGCTTCGCACAGTGACAAAGAAAGACGTGATATTTTGTCCCAAACCACTACACTAACTGCCTTAAATTTAGAACGAAACAAATGCGTCACTCTTTGTAAGTGACTTCATTTTCCACCGCCTTGTCTTCAAATCGGTTTCAGTTGTTATTCGCACAGCGAGAAGATCAGAAGTGTTTTTTATGTACCTATCCACTAGTCACTTTACAAACAATACAACGAATGCACAAACAATCGTGCCATGGATGACTCGTGGAAAGTTAGGTCTTATTGCGAAATAAATCATGGCATGTTTGGATGTACCATTCTGAGAACATTACCCCAACGTTTTTGACAGAACAATTTTTGTAGGTTATGTCTCCAATTCACTCTTGTGATATTTTATAATAGTGGGTTTTTACGTATATGAGTAGTTATTTCAGTGAGAAGTGTGTTTATGAAATTTCGTAAGGAAGACATGCTATACAAACGTAAGAGTCGTGATATTTTTAAAAGTAGGAATAACATCCCTCCCCCGCCCTCCCTACCTCTTGTGTGTGTGATTTCTAAAATTTAATAAACAAATAAATTTTAGCCAATAATGTAAACCATTTAATTTCACCGTTCTAAATTTTTCTGCAAGGCAATTTTGGTTTTGATGGATTGTAAAAAAAAAAATCTTCATGTTGGAAGTCCCCTGTTTTGATCGAGTTTAGCAGCCCAGCAGAAATGACATCTTTCAAAGTCATCGATCGAGCAGATAACGATGAGACTCGACGACAGACCTTCGACCAAGTCGGCGACCAGAGGAAGACCAGTCGGCGATTCTGCAACACAGGCGGCGACCACGACTAAGACCGCGATGAGTCTGCAACCATGTTAGTGACCCTGCGACAAGTCAATGACTGCGACTATGTTGGCGACCAAGACTTCGACAAGTCGGTGATCAGAGAAAGACCAGTCGGCGACACTGCAACAAGTCTGCGATCCAGTCGGCGACCCTGCGACTCAGTCGGCGACCACAACTGCAACCAGTCGGCGATCCTGCACCAAGTCGGTGACTGGGACCAAGTCGGCGACCCAGTCGGCGACTGCGACTAAGTCGGTGACATACAAGAAGCCAGAAATAAGATGGTATCCCGGTGAGGTAGAAATCTGTCACTCTGGATTGCCAATCATCAGAGAGATTCATCGCTCCAAATACAAGATAGCAAAACTATGAGCAGCGCATGAAAGGGGGTCTAAATGTCTAAACATTCCACTAAAATGTCTAACTTGGCATCACAGCAACTGTAATTTACATATTGCAATCTTACGCTATTTAAAAATCTGTAAAGCAATTATTATAACCCTCTTGTATAACCTGCTACAATATAAAGCTCCCAAACGATTGATAACAATTGAAAATTGTATGGCAATCTTAAAGATTATAGACATAGAGGATTAAATGATTTAATATTTAATTTCAGAAACACCGGTTCGAATGCAGTAGGCAGTACATGTTTATGTAACCTAACATGTCAGTTTCACAACAAAACATTACATTGTTGAAATATTCATTGAAAAGAAGGTTTCCTGGATACATAAATTCTCATATTTGTAATATATTTGTGACTGGATAATTGCAGTATTTGACTTGGAACAGCAGACTACAGAATATGGAAACAAATTTCATTTTGAGTCGGAATTACGGCGAAAATATGCAGTGGTTGGATAAACTTTTGTCAGTTCGGAGACCGATTTATGTCCACGTTCTTCTGTGAACAGAGTTAAGTTTATCTACTTCTGTTAAATTAACATTTAAACCACACTTAAATATAGGGTGGCATCCATGCTTCATGATTACCGCCAACCAACCACCTTCCAACATAACTTACACGATTCTCTATGAAATGAGCAATATTCTTAGTTCTTCTTCTTCTTCTTCTTCTTCTTCTTCTTCTTCTTCTTCTTCTTCTTCTTCTTCTTCTTCTTCTTCTTCTTGTCTTGGGATTTTAGTCATTTTTCACGTTATGATATGTAATACAAGACATAATAAGCACATGTGGTGATAAATTGACCATATTCAGACAGACGAGACCATTTTCATCCAATTCCTTTTGTGAATCAAATGAGAGATATGACGGCCAAAATCTTATTTGACAACAAATCTTTTCAGAAGGCGGGGTTAAAAGTTTTCCAACGGTCGCAGCAAATCAGTAATAATTTCATGGCCTTATATGGACCAATCAGAATCACATAAAGTGATATGTTCACATGTCATATCATCAAAAATATAATGAAAATAATTATAATTATTATACACAGTGCATATGCAATAAACTGCGCATATATATATATATATATATATATATATATATATATATATATATATATATATATATATATATATATATATATATATATATATTTATATATACTGATTTATATATATATATATATATATATATATATATATATATATATATATATATATATATATATATATATATATATATATATATATGTGTGTGTGTGTGTGTGTGTGTGTGTGTGCAACTAAAAGTGGTCTGCTGATGAGCCCATATTGGCATTTACCTTTTACGGGGATGGGGTTAGCATATGTGATCATAGAAGAGTCTATTAAAGGTCGACTAAGTAGGGTTTCGCAACATTTCAAAAGTAATCTCCAAAAGAATATTATAATACTCATTGAAAACAATTATAACAAAGTGAATAAATAATATTATAATAAATAGATGAACAGTAAATAATACATTTTCGTTGTCAACTTAATTTCAGTTTTTTTTGCAGAATAATGGATATTAACAAAAAGATAAACCCAGCATGAACAATAACTTCTCGAGATAGATTATTAACTTACGTCATTGTGACCATGGGAAGCTTTGTCTTCATTCTACTAGTATGTGTGAAGTCTAAAATTCTGAATAGAAGGTAGGAGATAACCTTAGCAATATGAAAAAGATTTTAAGAAAATTTTTAAAGACATTAAGTTCATGAACAGATTTGAATTGGCAAATGAAGCTGATAGTAATGAGACGATTCTGTTGCCGTAAAAGCACAAACTGAACTCAGCTATTCAACTGTCTTACACATTTTCATAGCACTGTATATAACCTCTCACTTTCGTTGCATATTAGCTGACCTATTTTGGTTTTCTACTTTTTGTGACGATCGTTTAGCATTTCATTGAACCATTCCTACGGCAAGTGACTCCACGAGATGACATATATATTACTTGACTGGGCAGTATGCAAGTCCAAATTGATGGTCAGGTCTTATCTTGTTCGTTGTATTGTGCATCTTTGACAAATATGATTGTTGGGCCAGCTGTTCTCGTGTAATCATCGCTCTATCTGGCGAGTCTGAGAATTGGCATGGCACGTCAATATTTTCCAGAATGGATTGGATTTCCTTTCCACTGATGGAATAACGTGAATTGTTGAAAACAATTCATGATACCGTTGTTAATAAATCCCACTATGGTATTGATACCGTATTTGGCATTGTTATCGCGTAACAGTTTTCCCTCCACTTCCAAAAATATCTCACATGGGAAAAAAAACTTAGAAGTATCTTATACTTGCGAGTCTGTTTTGAAATGGCTGGGGTGTCTGTCTGGATATAAGTAATACTGAAAATCTATCTTGATTTGATCCACTTACACAGGCGATCCCATGTCAAATGCAGCATCAACGACCTCTTTGAACGGCGTGATGGCTTGAACGGCCTCGTTAATAATTTTACTAACTGCAGGGGACAATGTTTCGGTTGAAGGCAATGTAGCTAGAACTGCCTTTGATGGTCGTACTTGTGTAATCGTGGTAATCGTCGTAATTAATCTCGAAGCGAATGAAATGACTGCGACGTCTGTTATTTTAATCGACCCACAGAGGCACTTTTAACACAGTCCACAACCAGCATTGCAACTTGTCTGGCGATGGAAGCAGTGTGCGATGATACTTCCACAAGTGATGTTTGGTGCGCCTGCTAATACTCCACGAACAACGTTACCAAGGCCAGTCATGTACCCAGATTTGGTTGAAAATCCAAATAGGATATAACCAGTACAACTACACCCGTCTTTTCGGACCTGCTATCATCACTACCACTGATGGCTTTACATGTTAACTTGATCTGTGTTGTTAATGTAAAAATCTTACAATGTTAGGCCTGATATGATATCCAATCCCTTTATGTTGTGCACGCAAAATGTGCATACTTTCGGGGAAGATCTTTCGGGATTATCTTTGGGCCAACCAAGCACTGTTCTCAACGACGACCATCCATTGTTAACATATAATGCGAGATTCAATGGCAATAACGGATCTAAGTGCAGACACATGTTCACGAAGAGCAACTTTGGAGTATTTTCCAATCAACATTGAAATTCCTCGTCGAAACTAATCATTGAGGTAATAATGTGTGAGCCTGTTGAAATTTAAAAAGTATGCCAGGTGGCACCAATGTGTTATTTGCGGGCAGGCCACCAATCGGTTGGAATGGAATAGTAAGCCAACTCTTAGTGATGCTAGTGCGACCTCAAGTGTTCACGAGTTTTCTCAGCAGTCATAAGTGCAGAAAACGTCACTGTGAATTTTGGTTTTGTGGATGATATAATGATCATTAAATCAATCGTGAGAAAACTATACAGGCTGGAAGTAATGCATGCATGCAGGTCACGAAATTCATCCTACAGATGGTCATCTCCCTGGATGCAATTACTGTGGACCTGGTACGCGCCTGGATATACGACTCAATTCTAATAACCAGCCAAAGCCCGACGAAGCACCTATCAATCGCGTTACTGCTGCTTGCTACCTTCGCGACTTTGAATACCAAGCACAAAAAGTTATCATTGGAAGCCAACTTGCTGACATAATATCTGATTCGTGACTCTAATGTGATTAATCCAACACTGGGAGAACGAATCGCACGTTAGGTCGTCAAAGGAGGTGTGAAAGCCAAGATTGTTTTTTGATAGACAAAGTCCAATCGGCTCTGCATACCGTGGCACTGATAAAAGCTAAAACTTTATATATATAAACAAAACAACCAGTGGACACAGAGCTGAGATTTTATCCAAAATATACTACAGTCCACTTGGATATTGTTGAGATGAAGCCGTTGTGGAATATTAGCATGTACAGCCAAGATTACTCAATGAGGTTTTCCCGAGCATGGTTGGCGAAACAAGTGCTGTAAAAAAATGGGATATTCTAGATCGACTTCAAAGACGTATCTGTGATCAACATGATTACTATGATCGTGCACGCCTTTTTGTAGATCAATGTCCGCAGGATCGATCCAAAGCCCGGAAGAAGCTGCATCATGGCCCATCCATGAATGTTATTGCCTATTCGCATATATTATTTGTGTCAAGATACATGTCGTAACTATTAGATCGGTGTGGATATACACGGATAAGTTGGAGTTGCTGGCACCAGAGTATATGTGACCTGACTTGAATATTCCGCCATTAAGTGTTCGCTCGACAGATGCTGGTCAGTGTCAATGCTCGATTTTGGTCTTGGACAAAAACGTATTTCAGCACATACCCAGTAACGAAAGGTTATGCGAGACAACAAGCTTGTTCACTTGAATGCCTCAAACACATCAGCGAGAAACAACACATCAGTGCGAAGATACTAATAGTGATAGTCACCGAGGTATTTTCACTCGAACGCATATCAAACTTTCTTTGCATGTTCATAGTCATCAGTGGAAATACATTCATGTGACACATAAATAAACCTATCGATAGGTGACAAATCATTTTCAGCAAATTTGTTCCAGTTTTTCGTATACTCGTATGGATACACACCTTTCCTCGTTACCAGGTCTATATTGGTTGGAAAGTATCTACGAGTGATTTTTATGTTATCCGCCGTCAGATTATTTACTAACTTCTCCACGGACGAATTCATAAACTGTATCAAAAAGTTAAACTGCAGTTGTCTCAGCCAAAACGTCATGTAGCTTTTAGTTTTGTTGCGGATTAATTATTGTTGAGTCTGATGATATGGCTACTGCCTGCATTATCAAGTGGCCATCGTACCCTCGTAGGACCTCCACCGCTTCAGTAGCGATAGCAGAGGCGAGACGACGACAAAGGTTTTGTTCAGATCTCTTTTTCACCTGGTTATTGGATATTATACTCAAGCGCATATTGCTTTTGTTGTTTAACGTTTCTTGTTTGGTTTTGTTGTTGTTTCTGCTGCAGCGGTAGTGATTACCGATGGTGGTAGTGCTGGTGATGGTGATATCACAAATATGGGTCTGAATAGTGCAAGTATGTTTGCTTTTCTCATATGATTTGGTATGTATATGCCACACTGTCGTGTAATCTGTATGAGCTGAGGAACTGTAGACATCTGTATAATATGGGGAGGGTAAAGCATCATTCTAACTGAGAAATTTTGTCGATGGTTTATTTAATTTTTGGAATTTTATTAGGACCAGAAACTGCAATCGCTTCAATGCAAGTGATTCTTTTATCTATTTCCGTTCTATTGTTTTCTGTTGTATATGCTTGTGCTTGGACAGCCACAGATTTTTGTGGTTTTCACTTGTTTATCAGAGCTATAGAGTGATCACGAACAGATCCTCAAATCATAGAAAATTGGTTACGTGATTTGACTCAATGGCACATTTCAAGCAAGGCTGTGCCCCTAGACCTTCATGTAATTTTTGCGTTCTACGGTACTCCAAATGGCTAAAGCACTGTTAATTTTTTTGTTCTGTGTTGTTATCAGTATTTTCCTCCCCATTGTTCTTTCCACAGCGATCACGAAGCTGTAAATCAACCAGTGCCATTAAGGTCTCCCTGGATAGTTTCGTATTTTGACACCTCCCTAATTTTTAAGGTAAAAGGCATGAGCCTAATTATGATAAGCCTAAGCAGCAGGGAGGGCGAACCCTACAAATGTTTGCGACAAAATCGATTAAAGCCTCAGAATGCCCAATGAAGCCTTCCTACGAAATCTCATATTTCAACCAAAAAAATAAAGGCCCCATTTACAATGGAGCCTTAGCGATTTTGTCGTAAATATGTTGTCATAACCACCCTCAAATTGCTGCCAATTGCTATCATCTACGTCACAAATATGTTGTCATAGCCCTCCCTGCTGCTGGAAGGATTTCAGGGTTAACACAAATGATTTAACCGAATATTTGTTAGCTTTTGACAAACAGACTAATCGATAATACTTCACCACATAGATAAATTAAATTATTTGACTGATCGGTGAGTGTAACATTAATTCTAGTTAGCGAATCATTTTGACATTGCATATAGACTGGATAAGTCGGATTATCAACAATTAAAAATCCTGGAGGAGCTGTTGGCGCAAATGAATAAAGAATGTAACTTTGTCGGGCTTGATTTGATTGCTCGAGATTAATTTGATAGCTTCCTTCGATTACATCACACGTTAAATTAAGCGCCATCACCGATGAAATGTCCACATTGTTCGGTGCGATATGTCTACCGTCGCCGTTTTGAGAATTATTGTGAGTCAATATAGTTGGTTTGGGTTGTTTATTTTCCCATTCGTCATGGATTATTCTGAATCCCTCGTCGACGGCCGCTCTGAGATCTCTCTTCAATTCTGGTATGTTATATCCTGGTAGTTTAAACGTTGGAATATCTTCAACGGGGATTTTATATCTCTCTGCCAAAAATTTACTTAATTCAGGATCACCTGCTATTTCTTGAATGGTTCGAGAATGATATTTTTCTGCGTCATCGATAATTTTATTACATGTAGCTACCACGCTGATGAATTCGTCTTTAGTGAGAGAACCAGATCTTAGATACTAACGAAAGATCATTATTTATCGCTGTGAATCTATCAGTAATACGACGTTCATCTAACTCCTCATTAAACTTTTCATTCAACTCTTCCTTCAATTTCTCCTTCACCTTTTCATCTCTCTCTTTCACCCAGTTCTCCATCTTCGCCTTCATGACCCTTAAAGCGCTAGCCGCGACCCTCTCACGAATCGCCTTGTCAAGGAGATTAGAAGATATACTCCTGCGATCTCTATTACCTTCTACTGGATTCCCAGATGCTATCTTATCAGTGATATAATCAGACTTTACCGGCTCGGGTATGGAAGTGCTAGCATTTCTACCAGGTGGATCTTCTGGCCATCCTAATACTGTTCTTATTGAACTGTTATAAATATCTACAACATACCCAGGAGAGCTTATTTCAATTGCAGATGATAGTGTTGGTTCATAAACTGTTATCGCGATTTTTGATTCCCTTCTAGTAATAGATTTTATTCTACGTTGTAATTCATTATTAATTTGCTCAATTTGATAGGACCCAGTTGGTATTGAAACAACGTTCCAATCTGGAGTGTCATCTTTTTTATTCCTATACGCAAACACCAGAGAATTATTAGGTCTCTGACCACCAAATGTAACCGATCTGATATTAGGCCAACTATGATACACTCGTAATTTTGCCAACGCGATTTCCTTTACTGAAACAGGGGAAGGGAAATTCACACTGAATTCAGGGGTTGTTGACGATATTGGTATCATGCTTGTTTTCCGCGGAGTGGTATTTTCTGCTATCCGCTGAAGTAGTTGAATCTCTTGCGACATTATTATTATTATTTACAATGTCTAATTTCGCAATAGATGAAAAAACGCTAGCGTTTTTAATCGCAGTATCATAAATACGTGCCATTGCGGAGAACTCGTCTTCGGTAATTATCGTATCATCAATCGATGATGACATCAACGAGGACAATTGTGAGTAACCGTTAGATACTATTTGATGTTTTACTGTATAGTCGTTAAGTTTTTCTTGAGAACACGATGATATTGTTTTAGTAATAGCATTTGCAATCCCAGCAAATGTTGTCACCGCGGAAATAGCACTTGGGACAGCAATCGGAGCTACCATTGTTACTGAAGATAGTATAATACCAGCACCGGCTATTATACCAGATACCGAGTATACTGTAACGTCAATCGCGGTAATTCTCCTGCGATAGTTTTTAATTTTTATTTCATACTCATCAATGAGTGTTTCGAGTTTCGTTAAAAACTCTTTGACGGTATCATAGCGATATTGCGATGACGGAGTCATATTATTTTAAAACCTCAAGTGGTTTCTAATTATTAAAAATTCTAATTCAGATCAGCTACAAACTCCATGTACCATACAAATGATGTCTTATTTAAATTAGGATCAGTGCTTGTTATTGTAAACCGTTTGTATTCACCCACGTCAATAGTCGTTGAAATCACGTTGTTGTATCCATATGAAGTCGATGATGATATATTAAACTGATTCAGTGACACTATTGTTAATCGATAAATACCCTTGTTTGACACAGTGAGAGTTATTATATTCTTTTTAGGTTCCCAATCTAATGATCCAGAGAGAACTGTGTATACCATATTTATGATTTTCTTCTCATGAGGAATCTTTATTTTTTTAAGTAGCGGAAGATTGTTTTTGAACGGTGTAATATCCGTGTTGATTGCTTCCAATTGCCGATTATTCGCTGGTATTTCTTCGATGGATTTTTTAATATCCGGAAGTTTGATATCTAGTTTATCAAGTGGACCTCCCAAAAATTTATCAACAATGTTTTTACGAAATGTTGAAAACTGTTTTACGTGTTCTTCATATCTTAATTGAAATGTTGCAAATTCCAACATAGATGCTTTTATCTCTGCAATATTCGGTGGGTTGGTTACTGGTGGATTTCCAAGGAATTCTAGCAGCTGTTTGTCAATTTTGTCTACGATTGACTTTTGGAATTCATAGAATTTATTGAATTCAGCTTTATGATTGCTATATTCATCATTGAGTGATTTAAACGCGTTTGCTGTGCTATCTACTGTTGTTAGTTTATTCGTGATCGTCGAAACAAATACCCCGGGTTTGAATTTTCCATCGTTTGAATATAACGCTAGTGTATTTTCAACGACGTCACGTCTTCATATTAAGATATCATCCAATGACACATTACTAGATTTCAATTTGCCCTGGCGATCTTGAAATACAACTATTTCCCCAGGATCTACACTTGACAAGTTTAATGTCTCGGCGATTTCATCTTCGATTATTTGTTTATATCTTCGACAGCGAATTTACTATCGGTTTCTGTTTCTTTTTTTACTCTGATAGAGTTCGTCCTCAAATATCAATCATTATACGAAAACGTTAACGTTTTTCTAAATAATTTCTAATTATGAAATCATTGACGATGGTGAACACGCTAGCGTTTTTGCCATTGCCCGCTGGTAAAATCATTAACAACATCTTGTGGTGGTTTCCTTGGAAATCTAGGTATCTCTGCAAGGACGTTTAATACTTCACGACCGCATATCGGTGGATCATTTAACTGTTGTGTTGGTAGCGTGGAATAAAAAATTGGAGCCAACGATGACTTTGTCATTGTAGATACATATCGCATAAATTCTTTTGGTGGAGCTAATCCATATGAATCAAAATAGACAACTCCACGTGGATCAATTGCATATGCGACCCAATGAGTTCCTTCTCCGCTGCTGTTATCAAGATTGATAATACCCGTTTCATTTTTCATTGGTTTTGACGGTAATTGATCTCTCATGAAAACTCCTCTAAAGTATTTTATTGATAACGATTTTACAGCATCAATTAAATCAAAATTGGACATTGGTGAAAATCCAAGGGATTTTTACACTAATAAGCCGTTCCTGGTATTCTTAGGCCCGCGCCCTTGTACCAATTGTGTGGGGTTCCTGGTAGTCTTAGACCCTTTCTCTTTTTTATAGGCATTCCCAGTAGCTTTTTTCAGGGCCATTCCTGCAGCAGTACCAACGGCTCCTAACGCTGCCGCCTTCGCAACCGCTGGGGCAGCCGCTGCAATCAATGCTGGAATAGCAGCTAACAGCGGGAATATACCACCTGATTTTATCATACTGGCGATTGCTGCTTTTAAAAAATCAATTTGAAATCCTCGTTTGTTCTTTAGCGCATCATTGAAATGTTTTATTTGACGATCTGTCAATGATAATTTATGCGCACCACCGGACATTTGAGTTGGTTTCAGCGTTGTAGTGGTTCCACATTCTTTAGCTGACTTTGATTTTAATTTCTTGACCTGACCATCAGTCAACTGGACATTAACAATACTATATGTCATTCTATTCTTAAACGTAATTTACACTTTTAATTGATCCTATTGTGAAAATCCTATGGATTTTATAACTATATGTTTTCCACTGGTGCATCAATAAGTCTCATTCGTCCGCCAACTCCTTCTAACAACATTGATTTATCACTTAGAATGACAGCAACTGCTCTATAATCAGCTATACCACCAGGGCGTTGTACCCGAGCTTGGAAGTATATATCAACAACAGATTGTCTCATCATGTCAAGATGTTCCAATGAAAAGTAATGAATCGGATAGTGTTTTTCAAAATCAATTTGCGATATTTGCAAACCAGTATCAACATTTTCATCACGACCCATAAACGACAATATTCTATGATATACACGTGCTACGTCGTTGTTATTATAATCAAGCTGTACAATCTCTGCTGGCTCTTGGTGTCCGTTTATTCTCAACGAAACTTCACTTACTCCTAATTTATCAAATATCATATGACTGGATAATTGACGACCCACTCGATTTGCATCCTGTAACGCTATAAAGATATGACGTGGAGCAGAAACACCTTGTTTTGATGCTAAGTGCCATGTAAATTTGCCATTTACATTATCCTGCTTCATATCAGTCGTTGTTGTTAGCCAACTTAGCAATGATTTTCCACCTGTGTCCATAAACGATAGTAATTATTGCTCTATTGCGACTGATGGAGTCAATACTGCCATCCATAGAACCAATTTATTTAAATTGACTTTACTATTATCAACACCATTAGCACGCCAGATTGCATCATTGTCATTCTCTTTTCGCACTAACACGACTGTATGCTTTGCTCCATAGATTACTTTTCTGACATTTCTACAGAATCCGAATATGTGATGTAACGGAATTGCACATGAAAACCGTCGATGCTGTCCTTTCAATGCTCCCTTTCGTGTTGCAAATCCTAGATTGAAATTATCATTGACCCTTTTTAAAATGTCGAATTCAGCGGCTGGTCTATCTTCACGGTCTAGATTTTTTGCGAGTTGTTGATCAGCTTCTGCAGTAGCTACTGCAGTTTGTACTTTAATAAACTGAATATGGTCAGCATGATTAGAAGTATCCTTAGCAAACATCATAGACGGACCAGCCGACCTTGTATAATCATCAGAATATCTCGCAAGTCCGATTATTGTTGTTGCAATATCAACATCTTGTTCTATTGATTCAATTTCTTTTCCATCAATGATATATCTTGCACTGTTAAATAGCGCCATAATGCCATTATTTACGAAACCAACTCGGATATTTAGGTCATCCTCATATGGTGTATCAGCTGCAACATTTGTTACAAGCTCTCCTTCTACTTCAATAAACGCCTCACACGGCAAAAAGTATCTACTTGTATCTTGAACTTGAATTTTAACTCTCCCCCGTTGATTAGGCTCTCTTGCAGGATAGGCATAATACTGATAGTTAATTTTAGAATCATCTTTATTCACCGGTGCTGCCATATCAAATGCTGGATCAGCGATTTTTTTAAATGCCATTTATACTAAAACACTATCATTTTTCTAAATGTAGTAATGCTAGCAATTTCTACTATCATTTTCTTTTTCGTCTGAAATTTTTACGATTTCCTCCAAGACCGCTTCCCGCTATCATACTTGCAATATTACTACTATCTGGTGATGTCATTGCCAATGATGCCAGCTTTTGTTCCACTGCGTTATTTATCACTTTACTGACATTAACAGGCATCATTGTTGTTGAAGGTAGCGGTGAAACCATTTGTGGTGGTTTTCGTCCGAATCTAGATTTCACCAATGATGTTATTCTATTCTTTACGGTAGAAAAGGCCGTTCCTGCAAGATCTCCAACAGCGTTAATTCCCTTATTACGAATAACATCAATGGATTTCATCGCTAATTGTTTAGCAACTCGTGCTACTTTTGTGGCTATTCTTGTGAATAAACCCGCTATGGTATTTCCAAGGCCGTCTCCATAGTATGCCCTATAGACGGGCAATCGTGAGTTTACCACATACACGTTTGTTGGTTTATCGTGATTATAGTGTACTATCATCTTATTTGAAATTACTTTGTAATTTCTAAATGCAAGCATTTCAGAAATTTCAATCGCTATAATAACCACTAAATTCCCCTGGAATTCCGTCCATTAACTCATCCAAGAGTTCTCGATACGTATGAACATCAATTATCCCCCATTGGAATAATCGTCTGCAAATATCAAATGCCTCATTAGTTATTTCGACTGAGTTATTCCCAGCTCGCTTACCTCCCATAAGAACCTCAAGTCGTGATATATCATTAAAGATATTACTAGGACACATGAGAATCATGATGAGAACTTCCGTAACCCTCTCCTAAAGCACTTGCTGGTTCGGAAACGTTTTGAGTTTCTGGAGATTGTCGTCCTCGACCTCGACCTCGACTTTGTTGTTGTTCTTTTCGTTGTTGTTGTTGTTGTTGTTCTTTCGTTGTTCTTTTAGTTGTTGTTGTTGTATACCATACGTATCAACTCCCATTTTAAAAGCTCTGTAATCCAATGTATCCCTTTTTAAATTGCCGGGGTCTTTTTTTTTATTAATTTTAAATATCCAATCCACCCAGTCATCTCGTTTTATTGTGTTTTTTTTATACTCGTCTTTTAAAAATTCCTCCCTTGTATAAAAACTTTTGATAGCGAAGTCACCAAATGACGTATAGTCTTTAAGTTTCAGCAATGGAATTTGTTTGATTTTTGCTATAGCTTCATCAGTGAATTTCTCGTTAAAAGGAACACCTTTTTTAGTGGAAACTTTTTCAATAAAATCACTAGTGATTCCACTAGCACCTTCAACGGGGTTATCATCAGTATCAATATCACCCATTTGTTGTATTTCTCGCTGAGTTTGTAACTCACCTGAAAGCTGTTTTATTCCCTCCTGAGTTTTTCAGTCTCTGTAGCAATCTTTCCCAGGACATCAATGATAGGTACTTCTTTTCGTGTTCCCTCTTTAGGGATGTCGCCGTATATAGCACGTTCTGTTGCAAGTTTCATATCTTTAGTGGCTTTAGTTACAGGGGCAAAAAGCTGATCACTCCCAATAGAAAAGTCAGTCTGCGCTTGCTAAATTGTAGTTATCTCGCACGTCATCTCGAATTGGTATAAACTTTTTCAGTAATGCTGACCTCTCGCGGGTTAGTCTGGTAGTTAATGATGTCATTATTGAAAATGTTAACTTTTTTTTCAATTGTGGGTTTTCAGTGGTTTTCAATGCTTGCATTTCCATTTTCGCTTCCAGACTCATCAATCAAACGTCTCATAGATTTCACTTTCAAAGCAATCGCTGACCGAACTTGGTACTGTTCCCCTAGTTTCTTTCTAATTGCTTCAACTATAGTAAATAGCCGAATGAATAAATTAATATCATTATTATACAAAGAAACATTAACCGCTTTTTGGGTTCTTTTTATCAGTGAATACATTTTAGGTAGGACATATCTTCCATGTTTCAATTGTATATTAATTTGTTCAAATTCATTTAAAAGTCTGTCATCATTCAAAAATTCAGAAAGTACGATTCCTTTATTTCTTAAATTTGATATTTCTGTGATGATAGATGTAATATCTTGAAATTCCATATATTGAATATTATTAATGTATTTTCTTATCTTTAAAATATTACTTAATATTATTAATACCCAATCTAACATACAAAAAAGGGACATATACAATGCTTGGTCATCTCCGTCGAGTTAATAGGCAGATAGTTAAGCATACATTAAAGACTTATACAATACCCTAACCCCCATAGATAATAACCCCCCATATATATATATATATATATATATATATATATATATATATATATATATATATATATATATATATATATATATATATATATATATATATATATATATATATATATATATATGGGTATTAGACTCAGAAACCATAAGCGGTTTCACACAACATGTTACATATAACTTGGAACTCATTTGGATGCCAAGGGCCCACAAACATAGATCTCCAACGGAAGCTCTAACGTAATAAAGATTATATTAGATCTCCCAGAAGATATGTTGTGGGGGGACAGCACATTACATATAGGATGGTATATATACAATGCGATTATATAGGATGGTATATACAACGCGATTATATAGGATGGTATATATATATATATATATATATATATATATATATATATATATATATATATATATATATATATATATATATATATATATACAATGCAATTATATAGGTTGGTATATATATATATATATATATATATATATATATATATATATATATATATATATATATATATATATATATATATATATATATATATATATATATATATATATATATACAATGAGATGATATGATATGTGATAGGGACAGCACATTCTTGGAACTCATTGGGTGCCTTCGCATTCAAATAAGCCCAAGGATTACATATAGGATGGTATATATACAATGAGATGATAGGGACAGCACAGGACGATACAGACATGAAACGACGGGGCGGACTTACTACCCCCAATCTACCAATCAAAAGCATCCCAAGAAATTAACCATGGTTGCAGTTGAAAAAAATCAAACACACCATGTCAATGGCGTGGGTAGTTTTGATTGGCAAATTAGGCTTCGCTTAAAGCCCCAAGCTTTTACAGCTCATATTATATATTAGGCGATAATAAGGCCAGTGTCGATAAACGAGTGTGTATTTTTTTCCCTAGATACCTAATAAATGACATTTCATAGTGAAAATTGTGTAGTAATTTCAATGGAAACTAAATATTTAAATAAAACATTAAAAAAAGGAATACAACTGTTAAATAATAGCAAAATGTTTATTAATTTCTATAATATTACGTGTTTATTTAATCGTAATAATAATGGATTCATGACGAGATAACTCTGTCATGGGACCTGTCATACTATATGTATTTATACTAACAAACTGAATTACATGTAATGTGCTTTACTATTTTGACATCACATACAATCTATTTTAATTTGTATTATTCCTTGTGGAAATTACAAAGTAATTTGTAATTACAAAGTAATTTCATTTTCATCCAAAATCTAAACAGCTGTTAACATGCGTAATTGGGATTTTTAAAAAATCTATTAATAGAACCTTGACAGAGTCTCTTGTTTACGCGCGCGTTCCGGTACAACGACCATATTTACTACCTGTTTGTGTGGCTGTTCCAGCTACTCACCTTGGCTGTTTTCCAGCTACTGTCATTTACTTTTTTAATACATGGATGCGTGGACATTGCGTGTGAAACTCACTATTGAGAGTTATCTTGTAAATAGGAAAACTTTATTCTATGTCCATTTTTCTTTGAGATAGCTGTTTGATAAATCCCTTCAGCAACTTTTCGTACTGAAGGCATACATATTCCAAAATATTTCCCTGCAGCATTCATTGATTGAAATTTTTTTTTTCATTCGTCGCTGTATCAAATGACTGTACTGGTCTCTTTCCAACTGACTTACAAGTCCCTGTCTTTCCCTTTCTTGTATTATCACTTTGAGAAATGCATTGCAAATTTTCAAAATAATTATTTTGAGGAACAGAATCAATGTAATCAATAACACAGCCATCTTTGATCGGTCCCATATAACACTCAAAGACTACCCTATGACAGAGATATATCTTTCCTCCAGCAGTAAAACACAAATATCTCTGATTATTAACAAACCCAACAGGCTTCTTTAGTCTACGGTGTCTAACAACACCTTCACGAGATATTTCATAATTAACAAATTCGGGGTGAGGTCTAAATTCTTGCTCCATTTATATACAATAATACTATTGGTCTAATTCATCATTTGCTTTATTTATAAATCTATTAATGTAATCTTGAGGGGTTTTATGATTTTTTCTTTGACAGAGTCATGGTTAGGGTCAATGATAGCGTTTTTCATTCGTTTATCATAATAACGTTTCAATTCTCTAAACCGCTTACCTCCACAATTGATACATAATTGTGATTTTCCTCTCACACCCACCCCACAATTTATGCATGGGGCCGGGCCTGTCGAATTATTTCTGACGCTCTGTAAGTGATGTCCACAGAATTCACCTCTACACGATTTATTGCATGGGGTTACTGATCCCATCATAAGCCATAAGCCATTCATTATTTATAAACAAAATTTTCTATTTAAATGTTTGCTTTATTTATATGAATGAAGAATTCAAGAGATTATCGACAATCAAGCCTTATAAAAATATTAAATTCAATCTCGATAGAACCCTCGAAGACGTACCAAAAGAGAGAATAAATAATAGAAGTCTGATTAGAAAAATACGAGATTGTGTTAATGAGTTTAAACAGGACGGCGCATCACACACCTGGTCAACATTTAAAATTGAAGGTGTTGTTGATGCTAGAATGAATGATGAAACAGCAGCTATGATACTATCACAACTTGACAATAAAAGGTATTTTCTCAGAGTGAAATTCATTATCAATTTAGAATCGGGCGATTGGATTATACGGGACAAGTTTGATCCAATTCTCAAAGATAGGACAACAGTCATTGTTAGCCGTGATTCCAGACCAGGGCTTTTAACTGGAATTGATAAACCATACTATGAAAGAGCGTATCCTGAAACAGCAATTGTTTATGGGATATATTCGATAAATAAGAAACCTGACATCGGAAAACTAGCACCAATGAAACAGTCAACGTCAGTGGTAAAACCACTCAATTGTGTAGCAGAACGTATAATAGAACACTTTACAAATGCACTCCGTGGGAATAAATTAACCGATCTAAGACGTAAAAAATAGACCAATGGGAGCTAACAGTAAAAGAGAACGGAGCAACTATTTCCGATATAGCTAGATTGGAAAAGTCGCTGAGATTTCCGATAACCGTTTCAACGATAACCGATGAAGCATTATACGAATCGAAATACAATAAAAACGGAGCTCCAATCAAAATTATTGATCATAACAAACACGCATGGACATCCGCGGTTACAATATTCCCCCGAGACAGAACAGTGAAGTATATCCCAGAAGAATTATCCAAGGATGGTATTCTCACTGAAGAAAGATTATTCGATGCTATTGCTAGTTTGTGTAAAAACGACCCTGTATCAGTATGGCTACTTCATAGTTTTGTAGATGAAGAATGTTGATTCAATCAATTTGTGAGACCTAACGGTGAATTATATCGTACTGAAAGTCTACATAATAGGATGAAAAAACTAGCAATGAGTCTCAGTGAAAAGGCTAGCGTTTTTAATGGAAAATCCGACGATTACGAACAGTTACTTACAAATTATTTTACAATTCCATCGGTTGCAGCTCATTTTGCAAGAAAGAAAAATAATTGTTAACCAACACGAAAAGAGTTTCTACAGGATGTTCAATCCAGCTGTCTGGAATATTATCATGGCGGTCTATGGAACGTTAAGTACAATCGTGAAAGTATGATATCAGTTGATATCGTTGCCTGTTATCCAGGAAGTTTTCTAGGATATGGATTCGCTGGTGAGTATTTTAAACAGTTTGGACATCCCACACATGAAATGACTCGCGTTGCAATTAATGGACCACTGCCTGATTTTGATTTGACCGGTTTTGCTCGCGTAGTATCATTTGAATTCGCTGAAGGACTTCATCCGTGTTGTTATGTTTGGATTGGTAGACACATGGCTGAAAGGATGTGGTTACCAATAGTATTATTGCGATATATGATTGATTGTAAAATGTTAGTTTCGTTGATTGTCAGCGAAGCGATTATCTCATATCGAAAACAAACCAATGTCTGGTTACCAGAACCAGAATGTCTTGATAGTATAATCGATAAGTCTAGAAAACATATTGATGCTGACGAGGAGTACATCATTGAATGGTCAAAAAAGATATTTAATCAACGAAATAGTGAAGCAAAGGATCTCGGCAGAAAAATAATCGATAAATTTACACAAGGTGGAAAAAATTTCAACTATAAAAGACAATCCTCACGATTGATTATAGATGATGCCGAATACGACTTCGTTATTAAAGATGCAGTAGAGAAAAATAGGTACACAAATTGTAAAACAGCCTTCTTGTCCAACAGAACAAAGTTAGGTAGAGTTGTTACTTACAGTGATGGAGAAAGCTCTGCATATCTACATTTGAGAGCTTCTATGCTGGGTTATGCATCTATCAATTTATTTGCAATGATAAATAGATTTCCTAGTATAGCAGTTAGAGTTGCAATTGATTCAATGTATGTCGATAAAAAATATATCAAAGAGGTAACTAAATTTACTAATAGCGAAGAGACTTGGGGAACATGGCGAATTAATCGTGAAATACAACGCGATTATTCTAAATCAGCAGACGTTGAGATTAAAAGAAGTTACCTGAAAAACGATAATTCTATCAGTGAAAAATCCGAAAGATTTTCTATGTCTAAAGCACCACCGATATCAGATCCAATTTGTAGATATAAAACAGTTTATTTAAACGGTTGTGGTGGGTCTGGAAAGACAACACGTGTGATAGAATTATATCGAGAGAGAACGTTCATGATTGTACTCACACCAACCCATAGACTAGCGAGAGAGATAAAACAACGAAATTTTGAAGCTTGCACGTATCATAGTTTTTTTCGATACAAGGGCGATGCTTGGACTCCTGAGCGAATGGGTGAGAAATTTATTCCTGCGGTTATTATTTAGGATGAAGCATGTACTGTTTCAGAAGATGTATTAAAAATGTTTCTTGATTGGTTATTGCAAAATAATACAAAAGTTATATTGTGCGGCGATCATGGTCAACCACCACCATTTGTTGGTAGAAGTCCACATAATTGGTTAAAAGGATTTGTTGATTATTACGAAGAAATTGATACTGACTATAGAGCACTCGATGAGCAGTTACGTGAGTTTAAAAAACTAATTAGATTACAACCCGATAGAATTCAATGTGAAGTAGCGCGTGAAATAATTTCTGAAACACCTATGAATGATATTTGGGAAACATGGAGACCAAATGATTTTGTAGTAACAAGTAGAAAGACAGTCAGTGACGTACTTCAGAAAAAGTTGTTTGAGCTACACAAGAAAAAATTCTCAACGTTTCCAGTACCGTTGTGTTATAGACCATCGGATACACGAAAGCAGAATATTGAAGTTAAAATTCCAGGCCGGACGGAGAAACAGATTCTAGTGTTAAATGATATTGTGATAGTTGATATCAATGCTGTAGAAGATGCATTATGCGCTGATAAATCATCATGGACGCTTGGTTATGTAACAACAATACACTCGTCACAAGGATTGACCATCACGGATACAATTGTTTGGATAGTTGATAATCGCATTGAATAGTCAAATTTAGTCTATCTCTCAGTGTCCAGAGTGCGACGAATAAATCAACTACGAAGGATTGTTTTCGATGATGATTTTAATGCAAACGATGACAGCACTGATATTAGCATTATTAATAAAAAACTCTCTGGTTACAAACAGCAGGACAAAAAAAACAACGAGAATTTGATATTGATGCTGAAGTAATAATCGCATTAAAAGAACAACAGAATAATCACTGCGCCAGTTGCAATTGTATAATGCACTGTCAGTATTCGAATAAAGACCCTCGACAATTCACCGTAGACAGAAAAAATAACAGTCTTGGTCATGTCAGAAACAATGTGATGTTGGCCTGTGTTGAGTGTAATAGACGTAACGGAGCTAGTTAAGACCATGTGGCGGTAATTGAGTATCGTCCGGAATGACTTGTAGTTGTTCGCGTGTAAACCCACGCTGAGGTGCAGTTGAATCCAATCTGTAGATTGGAGGTCTACCAGTTGATCGCGTTATGGTTGAAATTTTATGCGTAGTAACACTCCATATAGGATCAGTAGCTCTTCTTTTACCACCTTCAAGTTTTCATGGTTCGTATAAATATCTCACAGTAACATCACCGAGAAGTGGCTGAGTGCTAACCCGCTGTGGTTGTTCGGGTATATAATTTTTTTTATTGCAATATTTGGTTTCATATTAATAGTTGGAGTAATCTCGTTATTTAACGCTGCAACTACACTCGGTAACCTTATGACCCATTCACGAGATCGTTTTTCTTGGATGAATTCTTTTGCATATTGATATCCAAATAACCGTTCTGCAAGAGTTCGATTAAATCGTTCTACAATATGCCTGATCACGATGTAACGCAGTATGTCCCCGTCGTATTGTAACATTATGAGTTTTCATTGTTGATAGAACAGCACCTTGAAACTCTTTGCCATGATCAACTTGTAATAGATTTGGCCATCTTAGAGGACCTTGTTGATAAATCCTTTCAAATGCAGAAGCGACTTCAGAAGCTGACTTTGTTTTCAATGGTTCTGCTTGTTTAAATCGACTCGCAATATTAACTACAGTTAGCGCGTATTTGTAACCATGGTCATGTGGTAGAAACAATAAATCAGCCTGATGAACTTCATTGGGTACGGTAACATCAAAATGAGAATAATTAATTTGTTCAGGCGGTGGTAGATAAATTTGCCATAAAGCTTGTTTGGAAAGCCAATCTTCCGCAGTGGACTTTTTCACTTTTGCAGTGTTAGCGAGTTTACTGATTGCTGCTTTACCCCTCCAGTATCCTTTCGGAGAATAATAAATAGATTCCATACTATAAAAACACTAGTGTTTTCAATTACCAGCACCTAACATCAATTTGCCTTTCATAGCTGATTTGACCAACCATGAAGCCAATTTTTCTTTGAAGGATTTATCGGGAATAGCATTTAACGCATGAATTAATTTTACATCCGCGAGATGTCTTTGTTGCAAATTATTGCTTTTATATGCAACATCATGAGCATGACATGCCTTATCAATAGCATTTATCGGATACTCACCAGGCCGGGGCTGATTTTGATCATCAAGTCTGAGATCTAATCACGTTCCGGGACCACAGTAGCTATATCCTGGAAGGTGTTTTTCTCCAGGGTATTTTGCCCATGGGGTTCCGGGGAGTTTTCCCAATTTGGCTGTGATATCACCTCCGTGTCGCTTTTTTTAAAAGAAATAAATCGAAATTTTTTTGTACCACATGTTACACACTTACCAGTAAGTGCCGATCTGTTATTTTTAGTTGTAATCGTCGTCGCATCATTTGTACTAGTACACTTTTTACATTTAACACAATATAGATCCATAATTTATATATAGCGTTATGAATATAATTGATTTTTCAGCGACTAAAAGAAGAGAACCGGTGAAGCACCACGCAGCGCTTCCGAATTCTGTCCGTGCCATTATAATCGGACCATCTGGATCGGGTAAAACACAATTGCTGCTTAATTTGATAATGCGATTTATGAAGTGGGATAAATTATATTTAGTTGCTCCATCCGTAGATGATCAACGGTGCTATGAAGTGCTAAAAGATTATAATGAGAATGCATCAGAAATTAAAGGTGAAAGTGTAATTGACTTTGTAACAGATATTGATGATGCGCCTAGCGTAGATGACCTCGATGGAGACATAAACAATCTTATAGTGTACGATGATGTGATGTTAGATAATCAAAAGAACCCTGCTAGAATATTTTCACGAGGTAGGCATAAAAACACTGACGTGATATATGTCACTCAACGCTACACTCAGATTCCAAAAGTGATTCGCGATAACTGCAATATTCTTGCTGTATTCATCGGCGTTGAAACACATACGCTATTAAATATTTGGCAGACATGGTGTTCCGATATGGACTTCAATGGATTCAAAAATTACTTTAGTCATGCTCAGTCAGTCCCACATGGATTTATAACAATAAATTTACACGACCCTCGGTCACGATATCGTATTGGACTTGATCAAATATTCGGTTAAATCATTTGTATTAACCCTGAAATCCTTCCAGTAGCAGGGAGGGCTATGACAACATATTTGCGACGTAGATGATAGCAATTGGCAGCAATTTGAGGGTGGTTATGACAACATATTTACGACAAAATCGCTAAGGCTCCATTGTAAATGGGGCCTTTATTTTTTTTTTTTTTTTGGTTGAAATATGAGATTTCGTAGGAAGGCTCCATTGGGCATTCTGAGGCTTTAATCGATTTTGTCGCAAAAATTTGTAGGGTTCGCCCTCCCTGCTGCTGCCTAGGATTTATAAATTTACACTGAAACTAAATCTGTAATGTGACTTAGATTTATTCTGAATTAGGCTTGAAAACGAGTTGGCTTGTTCTTTGATTGACTGTCGCAGTTAGACTAGCATTGGAGATCAAATGCGTAACCTGGATTGCAAATGAACAGCCGACTTGGCTTACGTACTTACGTTTGTCTGCTACAGATGTAAATATCTAAAAGGGGTGATGAAAAGTATTCTTTGTTATAGTACTAGTGAACTTTATTCATGCATAAGGTATATACCGATTCTTTAAGCCGCCTTGCCACAGGAAAATATTCAAAATAGTTCTTTCCTGTCAAAATTAATGTAAAAAAGAGGGGTTGGTGGCAGTGTTGGTTCAGTATAAAAGCCACCAGTTATACAAGGAATTAACCTGACTGCTGCAGCCAAAATCTCACGTGCATTGTTTCTAAAAAAAAATCATAGCTCGTTCTTATTTGTATCTTCAGTGTAAAATTATTCTCACTTTTTCTGCAACTGGTAATTGTCGGATGAAAATTCACCAGATAAACTATCCAGTGTGACCAAATAATTAACTACTCTTATCTCTGAGTATCCATAGCGAAATCTTCCTACGGTGTGGAGTAAAACACCTCTAAGAAACACATCCGCCTCAATACATGCAACTAAATCATCATCAAGTATGACAGCAACATCAATATCTTCGTCACTGTACGACACCAACATCAACTTCTTAGTCAATGACCTCTTCAAAAACGTCACTCACTTCAGACGCAATAGGTGAGTTATTATGTTACTTTTGAGGGTATACTATTTCATGCACTATATTCCGCAGATTCTGTTTGCCTAAAAGTCTGCCCAAATTTGTTTGGTTCCCTTTCTAATTATGCTTCCAGATTCACAAACCTGTCAATTTGTTCTGAATTTGTTTTGGAAAATTTGTACAACATTTATATACAGATACTGGCAATTTCTTCAAAATGAGAATATTTCATAGCTCGACTCAACTATATATTTTTTCTCTCTCCTAGCACACAATTATCTATAAACCCATACCATACTATGACACGCCGAAAAGAAAATTAGTTCACAGCAGAGATGGTATAAATGTATTCATTCATTTGCCTGGCTCTGCTGACAGAGTGCTTATATTGATCGCTGTCATAGACATCTCTCTCTCTCTCTCTCTCTCTCTCTCTCTCTCTCTCTCTCTCTCTCTCTCTCTCTCTCTCTCTCTCTCTCTCTCTCTCTCTCTCTCTCTGTGCATGATTTGTTTATTTGTTTTGTTGTTTTTACAATGACTGCAGAGTAGTACAAAACTGTAACAGTTCTTCTTACTGGCCTTTTTTTGCCAGCATCTCCATCCAGACGAAACTCTACCCACCATTACTGGATCACGCGCATCACGTGTCTGCTTGTTAGTGTAGGTTTAACATAATAAGCGAATAAAAGACAACGTTCAAAAAAGGGCTACACAGTCGTGTTGGATAGAGATGAGGACGGGTGGAAAGCCGTAAAGTGGGGCAAACTAATAGTTCAGTACTTCTACATCAATTAAAATAATCAGTCATTAATGTCTGTCGCAGGACAAGTCGCAGATTTATCATATTATCATTATAGGAAATTGCTGTTTGCACCTGACTTCCACAGAGCATTGATAATGATATTGGTGAAGTCTGTCTTGTCATATTTACTTGTGGAGCGTTTTACAAAAAGAAAAACAAAAAGTTTATACATTCATTTGTAATTTAAATTCTACAATAAGCCTTGGCGCATCTTATGCATTGTCTCCGGCAAAGCACCTTTTACAGTGTTAACTCCAGTTTACATAACGAAAATCTATAATTTTTATTTAAATTAACAAAAAATACCAGGAATATTTGTCCTTTATAATAAATTTACTGATATATCATTTAACGTAGCTCGAAAGAACAAAAGATATATTACGAACTAATAGAATGTCGAGGATTAGTGGAGTAGAACATAAGGATTATTACACATACTTCGTAATCTTAATTCTCGTGTTCCTTGTTTCGATTGCTACCATTTCTAACGACACATTTTCTTGTCTGTACCATGAACATTCTATTTTTATGTCCCTCGCCCTCTTTGTTTCAAGTCTCACGCTGAAAATAAACTACTGACATTTGAATTCATTTGGATTTCACGGCAAAGGTGAAGGGTCTCTTAACTCTCTGCCTTTTAAAAACAGGTGTTAAGTCCTCTTCTCTATCCAACACGACTGCGTCTCTTGGTGCTTGAAACCAACGACGTCGTTTTCTTTAGCGATCATATTTAAAAACCAAAAAATGTGATACAGCTAAACTTTCCAGTTCGAAATTTTACAGCTAAAAGTAAGAGCTTGTTTATTTGTTTAAAGACTATCTAAAAAATACATAATGTCTCAAATAACGGATTATTTATGTCACTCTCATTGTCCTTGAACCCATTTCTTACGAGAGCAAGTTGGTTAGAACGCCCCGGGTTCGAATCCCGGCTGAGTCATACCAAAGACTTATAACATGGTACTATAAGCTGCTTTGCTTGACGTTGAGCATTAAGAGGTTATTGTTTGGACTAGTGCCATTATAATGTAATTTCGTTGAACATGATGATGCATGTTATGATGCCACAATGTTTGACATCACTATAAAGTTTTACGAAAGGATTTTTTTATTATTATGGTTTTATGAATCCTTTTCGTAAACATTTAGCAATGTTCTATTCCATGGTCGGACGGGAAGATAGGAAGAAGGGGGAGTTCGGATTCTCTCAAAGATTAAGGTGTCACGCATAACGGTGTAGACACGGCAACATCCTCTTTTGGGGGGTGGGAGATATGCTTGGTTAGCGAGAGGGGTACCAAAAATCTGTAAACACAAGATGAATCTCTCTAGTATTGAAGCGACATAAAGTCAGTTTATTTATATAATTCATATAGGTGATATACGGTACTACATTCCAAAGGCAGAAAAGCCTTTAAGTTGAACAATACACAAAATGCATATAATACTTTTCCTTTCAAGTTTACCAACTTCGTGTATTCGTTGCCTTTCGCATTTTAGAATATGTTACAGATAATAAATCTTGACTTAATTAAAGATTATAAAATAGTTGCGATTAATGCAACAATCATTTTGAAGAAATATGTATTACTCAATTTGGGATAAAATACTAGTTTAGAATAGATTACAAAACATTATTCTTTAATCCTTACAGAATATTTAAATTTCCAAATTAAATCAAAACATGAAGTCGGTAACCATTTTAATATTTTTACCATTATCATAAATACAAATATAAGTTCTTTAAAACAATTAAACATTCAGTATATTATAATATTTTAATTAAAAAGACGAACTCATATAAACATTAGAAATAGGAAGGTTACAATCATAAATCTTTAACTTCCAAAGGTACTTATTCTATAAGACAGTTTAAAACATAACAAGGTCTTACCTGTAAAACACAAGATGAAATCTCTCTAGTTTTGAAGCAACATAAAGTGAGAGCCAGTGTTCGGGGGCTGTTATATATTTTTAGTTCAAGGCACCTCTAACCTTTTCTAGTAATGCCTTGAGAGTAATACTCTGAGGGTGCTATACTGGCACGTGTTCTTTTTTATTACTTCTGACTTCGTGTTATGATCAAGTTAGAGGTCAGACAGTAGGCCTGAAGAATTCTTCGTCAGTGAGTGTTCTCGTTTAGCCGAATATAGAATATACATATATAATATGGAGAGGCTTCTGTGCTTTGCTTGGAGTGTTTTATACATGTATAATGCGGAAACTTGTATCAGTATAGGGCAGACTTTTTTCACCTATTCGTAAAGAGTATTTGTTAAGTAAATTTACACATACAATAATGAGACTTGCAAAAGTTGTAAAGAAACGATCTTTATCAAAATAGAATAGGGGGCCCCGAGTGGCCGAGTGGTCTAAAGCGCTGTCCGTTACGGATCACTGCCATCTCACCTCTGTCTGCGTGATTTCGAGTCTAGGATTCGGCGAAGGTGGATATGTGAGACAGCTTGCCAGTAGCTTATCGTGGGTCGGTGTTTCTTTCCTGTGATTTCCCGGTTTCTTCCTCCACCATTAATACTGGCCGCCATGAATAGCCTATCGTGTGCTGCAAAATGGCGTTAAGCCCAACAACAACAAGAAAAAAAATCAAAATAGAATATATTTCTGTCAAATAAAGTTAATCCACATATATTTTAATCGAAATTACTCCCAATATAGTGTAATGAAAATGAGTCCAAAGGAGAGTTAGTTCTAATACAATTTAGAGTGATTTCTCATGTTCTTTTTTATAATTTTTTTTACTTCATAACAAAAGTATAAGCTGCCAAACAGCAGACATCGTAGCTATATGACTAAAATTATTATTATCATGTATGTATGTATGTATGTATATATATATATATATATATATATATATATATATATATATATATATATATATATATATATATATATATATGTGTGTGTGTGTGTGTGTGTGTGTGTGTGTGTGTGTGTGTGAGAGAGAGAGAGAGAGAGAGAGAGAGAGAGAGAGAGAGAGAACATGCAGTGGCTTCCCCACGTGAAGCTGCTGCAAACTTTTTCACATACACTTATTTCCCGAGCTTAGGAGTTACGCGGACAGAGGTAAGATGTCAGTAATCTGTAAAGACGAGGGCCTTAGATCACCATGGTTCCCATTAGCAACAGTAGTTAGTAGCTGTATTATTAATAGTAGCAGGAGCAATGGCGGTAATAGCAGTAATAATAGTTGTCCTAGCATCAGTAGTAGAAGTAGTGACGTCATCATCTATTATAGTTACCTTTTCTACCCATAATGTATTGTTGTCTCTTTCCATACTGTTGCTGTTTTGGTCCATACTGTAGTTGTCTCTGTCCTTACTGTTGCTGTTTTTGTCCATACTGTTGCTGTTTCTGTCCATACAGCTGTTGTTTCTGTCCATAGTGTTGCAGTCTCTGTCCATACTGTTGTTGTCTCTGTCCATAATGTTTTTGTCTCTGTATGCTGCTGGTGTTTTTGGTCATACTGTTGCAGTCTCTGTCCATACTGTTGTTGTCTTTGCTCATACTGTTGATGTATATGTCCCTACTGTTACTGTTTCTCTCCATGCTGTCGCTGCCACTGTCTATGTATCTTCTGCCCATGCTATTGCTATCTCCGCTTTACTATTGCTCTCTCTGCCGATACTGTCATTTTACCTGTCGATACTGTTGTTTTCCATGCCTATGTCTATGCCCATACTATAGTTGTCTCTGTCTATATTGTTGATAATTTGCATAGTAATATTTGCAAATAAATTTTGAACTTTGCCCCAAAATATATAAAATCAATTATGAACTTTAGATACTGTGAGTAGTCGAAACACTACCAGATATTTAGGTTATTGTTTATGAACACTTGGATTTAAGCTAAATTAAATACTCAAGTTAGCAGACGGGGCATTGATACGGATTTTGGGAAGGATAAATGTGGTAAATCTATGAACATCACTAGGATGTCTTGATATATTCAGTCCATATAAAATATCAAAACACCTGGGATTTAAATCCAAGTTACCTGTCATCGTTAGACTATTAGTTTGTTTGCACAATCATACGCTATCTGTACCTTCTCAATACAAGTGTCTCCATATATTTGATTTTCTTTATCAACATTAACAATATCCGCAATCACAGCTAGTTAGTACCGTATAGAATGAATACTCTACAACACCCACCTTCGAAATAAGGAATTTCTAACCACATCGATTTACCGTATTCATTGGGTAATGTACCGTATTCATTGATTTGATTTCTACCATAGTACTTGAAAAAGGCAGATTAAATTATGACATGACTGACAAGGTCGGCCCCCTACTGTCAGTAAGCAGAGGTTCCTTAAAGGCAGGTATGGACAACTTCATCCAGGGTGCTGATCGAATAAGTGAATTTTCAAGCTTCACCGAATCGGGTAAATCAACACATAAAACCAGGTCACGGGCCAGACCCGGCCTGTAGACTGCATTTTGATCCTCTGTGTTTGTCGAATTACATCCTGTCAGTCCTATTAGAATTAGAGGTCCGTGCTGACGTTTAAAAAATTTAATAATTAGTCGTTTACAGCAGACGATTTGCCCTGAAACTAGAGATTGCTGTTTCCAAATAATGTAATTTAAGACTTTATTATTCAACCGCTACGGTGTGCTAATGGTTAGATCATGCGCTTCGGATACGGGAGGTTCCGGGTTCAAATCCTGGCTGAGCCATACCAAAGACTTTAAAAAATGGTACACATGTCTTCGGCATGATGTCCCATTGCTAGACATCACTATAAACTGTCACACTGGATACATCGTAGCGATATGACTGAAAAATTGTTAATGCTACGATAAACATCTAAATCAAACACACACACACACACACACACACACAAATGCACATACACTTCATTATCCATAAAGTATATGTTGTGAGCAGCTGTATTTATTGTCATGTATCCGTCATGACACTTAATTTACCGTATTAGTCTTCTCTCAATATTAATGTTACAAATTCTGTTTTATTTAATTTATACCTACGTTATGATAATGAATACTAGACGATGGGTGTGAGCGTATTCCCAACACAAGAAACTGCAGGTTCAAAGAAAGTTGGTTAGTTACGTAAAAGAGATTGTTTAGAACGTGTATCAAATGCGCAGACTGCATCTCATATTGCCAAGGTAATAAATTTCGTAGTTTCATATAGTCCTGTCCAAGTAGGTTTCACGTAGCTTCGTGAGTTCTTTATCACGTATTTAACTAGACTGATTTAATATAGATGGGTGAAATAAAGAAGAAATTTTCCCTTTTATACACCTCCATGAAGGCAGGTAAAAGGAAAGACGTTGTGTGAGAAAATTTGCTAACAATTCCTGCCTCATGCTTATACATGTCTTTTTATAGAATTCGCAATTCAAAGTACTTTGGGTAATGTCAAAACGTGTTAAAATATTACGACTTTAGACCAATTCTGAAATAAAGCAACTACCTGTTTGTGACTTAGTTATTGCGTATAGGCAAGTTTACGGTGGTGAGAAATTCTGTTTTGCCAACAACCAGTGATGGCACCCGTCGGCTTAGGCTTAGAGACAGGAAAAGCCGACATTAGAACATATCAGTGCTACTGTACTATCCAAGGCAGTTTTCAGAGAGACCACAGGTATCCAAGCAGAACTCAGATAGTCAAAATTTGGGCGGGATTATCACGCAACCAAACATTATCCTGTTAACAGTGCTTTCAAATTAACATAATCAAAGCAGAAAGATTCTGGAGACAGTTTCAATGATTACTGCTTTACTTCATCTCTAAACATATAAGAAACTATTTTAAGCTTCAGTAGAAGCTGACCCGATCATTTTTATGGTACATGGATTATGCGTATTCATACTCAGATCAGTATCAGTTCAAAAGGGGCGCACGTCAAATTATCGATTGTTCAAAGGAAGCTAATTGCAGCATGTTTTAGGCCAGTGAAATTGATGACAGACATGTTATTCGGAGGGAGCATTTTATGGTAAGGGAAACTTAAGGACGTACACCTTTAGATACAATTTAGGAACTATCTCTTGAAAAATCTTTTTGTCAGAGTTTTTATTGAGAGGAGACTAAGCCAACTCCGTAGACACAAGTGAATAGTGTTCTTCGAGAAATTACAAAAGGGGGAGGGGCAGGTAGTTGTCTTATAAAAAGAAGACAGACTAAGCTAGGACACTGTGTGTTTGAAAAGAGAAAATGGCCAATAAGGTATGCAATTTTAGTTTCCAATTTTTAATATGCTATTTCATTTGTTTGATTGTATGCAAATATGATATATTATGATGCATGCATGTATCGTATTCATTTCGTAGGACTTTATTGATATGTTAGTTTATACCATTTAATTCTCTGATTTGCAATTATCAATTCATTGAGTTAATTGACGGCTCGCATGTAATTAAATATTCACTATGTAAAATTGTATAGTGATTTCATGAATTTAGCCTAATATACGAATGTGTCATATTTCTTAGGATATATGAATCGAATCTCTGTGTAGGATGATATTTGCTCTTGCGAGTTATTGACAAGTGCATATTTGTATATGAGCTTAAAATATTTATTTGCTCACGCAAGCTACTTTATGATAGTTAGACTTTGTGGATATTATGCCATATATGATTGAGCATTAAACTGCATTGAATAGCCAAATGTAAATAAGTTGTGCTGTAATGTATGCTGGCATATACGGCCACATTGTCTATAGAAAGAAAGCACGTGGGAATTTATAACTTGGCCACAGATAGGGATGAACTTAAGCTAAGGTCATATGTATCAATGCAACAGTATTCTTACCGCAAACGCAGAATCAGTGAGGACTTAGTGATTAAGGTCACGTTATGTCAGAATTGTGCAGTGGAAACCACCTAAATCTGAGCACAATAAATATAGTTTATATTTATATGTATATGTGTAGTATAAAGGGGCAGCTTCGAGCTTCGTACCTTGTACTTCGCACTCCCAACGAGAGAAAGAGGATGAATACAGAAGGAACCCAATTAGTTAAAGGGGAAATCTACATCTACGGGATGTCAGAATAGCGAGGGTCGGAAGAGGAAAAAACATATGGTTAGACGTGGGAAACAAGTCGTGAAAGACAGTGGACAGGTGGTGCTGTCAGTTTTTGATATTGTGCTCAAGTCAACACTCGTAAATGTGATGAAAGTCTTACACTGTAAATAAATTCTCTCACTGACAATCAGTCGAACTGGAAAGTAAATTTTGGCTATTCTTTAATTGAGTATATGTAGTTTAGTAAATCGGTTATATGTGGATTGTTTTTCTTGCATTATATGGTAATTAGTTAAAGTTTTACATTCGTATTTATTGAAAGGGGGCTTCTTTTATTTCTTTTAATACTTTGCTCAGCTATCTGTATTGTTCCATCTATCCGTCCAGACTGGGCATTTTGCACCATTTGAGATCATTCCCTAGTTAACGACGCCGATTAAAAGGAGGAGGGTTATAATGTTTTAATGGAGGGGGGATTTTGAAGAGTCAGTACAGTTTTAGTTTGACTGAAGAAACATCCTAATAAAGGAGCTGGAAAAGGAGTTGTAGAAAATTCGGAAGAGATTTGGAACAAAGGCTTCTGAAATAAAATATTTTGGCCCGAATATGTCTCACTTTCCTAACTATGTTATAAACTTTATACGTTATTATGTGCATTTAATTTAGTAGAAATTTGATCCTCTATGTGTAGCTGATTTATCATTATGTAGTAATGTCGAGTATAGGGAATTATTAATATTCAAGATTAATGTAAGTAGTTGTTAGGATGGAATTGAATTGGATAGTGTAATCTGCGACGATGTTGCGTCGTGGTTAATAACTGAATTAATTGTGAGCAGTGTTAGAACTTGCACTTGTTTGTATTTTAATAGGTAGTCGTGAATTATGCAGAGTTAGGCCACATGTGGCCTAATATATGCTAAAAATGCATTAAACCCATATTAGTAACTTCTGCTACTATTATTCCTTCTATTATTACTACCATTACTACTAGTGGTTAGAGCGTCCGCCTAGGATGCGGGAAGTTGCGGGTTCGAACCCCGGTCGAGTCATATCAAAGACTTTTAAAAATGGTACTAATAGCTGCATCGCTTGGTACTCAGCATTAAAAGGTTAGTGTTAGGGTTGTTCGGCCATGTGTCAGGATAATGTGACTGGGTGGGAAATTATGCCACATGTCTGCGGCATGATGCCCCAGTGCTAGACATCACTATGAACTGTCATACTGGAGACATCGTAGCGATATGACTGAAAATTTTTTTAAAGCTACATTAAAAATTCTAAATCACACACACACACACACACACGTGCGCAGCAGAGTTAGGCGTTGTTGACCTTATTAACTTATAAGTATGCGTTTTATATTCGTATGTGTCCTTTATAATGAGCAAGTTAGGAAATGCGTAGGATTAATGTTGATGTTGATAGTTTACTATAACGAGAATTAGGGATATGTCTGTATGTATCAGAAGTTGTGATATTATTGTTGTTGTTGTAGCTTTTATTAGAGAACAAGCGTGTGTGGAATATTTAGATGTGAGTGTATGAGTTTATCTAATGATTTAATTGCCATTATTCTATTGAAAGGCCTGTGCGAGTGTGTTAAGTCTCGTGTGATTGAGCAAGGAGATAAAAATGTACGTCCCTTCTAATCAATAGGAAGCTTTCCAGGTGGGATAGTGAGCAACCCGAAGTTTAGAGAGAGACGAAGACGTGGAGATCACCGGGAGAATATGCATTTGTGCAAAGGAGTGGGACCAGGAGAAAAGGCTGTTGTGCGAAGGCGCAGGGCTGGAGACGGAAGTAAGGGTACAGGAAGTACTGAATCGGGATATAAGGCGGAAGTTACAGATGAGTAACATAGAAGGGACATCTGAAGGAAGCACTCTCGCCTTTAATTTCGCGCGATTAAATAACTGGAAATTTGAAACGATCTTTGTATTGATTTAAATAAATTGGGGTGAAAAATTGACATGAAATTGTTGAATAGCTTGAAATAGTTTATTAAATTATTATACATTTTACCTTATTGGTTTTTATACTTTATACATCATGACTGTCGGCCTTGCTGACTGGGGTCTCGAAGCTATTCAGTCTAATTATCCGACCTTCTCCGGTGTTAATAATTCCGTACGGGGCACGTGACACCTCGTTTTACGGCTCAGATGTTTTCAGCGTATCAGAATAACAATAAAGGTTTTCTTAGCGACTGTACTAACTAGCCGCATGTACAACACGTCGCTGTAAATATGCATTACTGTAGGTTGATCAACCTTTTGAAATAACATAATTCTGTCTCAGCGTCTAACACTCGTGTCAGATTGCTCTGTATTTGTAAAACGTTTCTAAATTACATGTATTAGTTTCGTGGTGACACAAATTATAATGACTGCAAACATTATATGAACACCTTACATTTGAAATGTACTGGGTATGAATTACAAGAATGGATCTGATTTTATTTTCATATTATGATTAGAATATTACCGGTTTCACCTACATATAAGTCGAGTCTATCTGCAAACTGCACATATTCAGATCTATTGTCGCATAATGCGTCAGCAGATCAGCGTCTATGAAATTTGATAGAAGTAATAAGTAAAATAAACGAGGTTTATTCTAATTTGCCCAAGTATTATGCGACAGCTTTTCAGGGCCTATGCTGTTTGCACATGGAGTCGACTTATAAGTAAGTATACTTTATTCTCTTCGTTCATTATATGAGGCGTAGACTGCCACTCTTCGCTAAATCTGACATGAAATACATTATTTAAATTGCTAAGATTTCAAACTTTGATTAATCATTATTGATGCATTTACAGTCGACCTGTCTTTGCATCGAGCAAATAAGAACTTCGTTATCCGTATAGGGTTTCACACTTGCAGAGTATTTAGTAAGATTCCCATATTCATTATGAATAAATAAAATTGTAAAATATGACACAAGTTTCAGACCCACAACTAACTTCGACGTAATTAACGATCAGTCTCGTTTTGTACAGGTGCATATTACCAAATAAACGTAATATAATATATATATATATATATATATATATATATATATATATATATATATATATATATATATATATATATATATATATATATACAAGATTTCGTTTCAAATCACGCCAGTATAAATTAGACCAAGTCCCAATCATTAGTAACGAGAAATTTCTCTTCCGTTCTCTGAGGTATGTCACTTTGCGTGACAGAAGACATCAACACTAATTTTCTTACAATTTGAGTTTAATTGAACTCTGTCGTTTGCAGTACTTTTCAGGATATAGTTCTTTTTTGTAATATATTATTTTTTCAGTTTTATTCATTGATATCATAATTACACCTTTTATGGCAATATTGTAATTTCATTAATTAGCAAAATTGTCATATTTAAAGACTATATCTTGTCATGGAAGAAACACCCACGGCTTTTAATTCACTTATAATAATAATAATAATAATAATAATAATAATAATAATAATAATAATAATAATAATAATAATAATAATAATAATAATAATAATAAGTTGATTAAAACGACAATACCTGTTTTTGTCTTCTGTGTTTGCAAATATGTTTTACTCTTTGGCGCAGATATCAACTGTTCAGTTCCTACCTTCACTCCAAGTCCAGTCTGATTTATTTTTACCGTTAACCCAAACTAATTGTGCCAGGAATGTGGAATGTGCTATGAATATGCAATTATGAACACGCAATGTGCCAAGACGTGTCTGTTACCATGCGAAAATGTGCAATGTACCCATAATCCACTACGAATAGCAGGCGGTAAATCGAGTAATCGTCAGGTTGTTTGATAGTAAAAACAGTAGGCGTGTCAGGTCATAATGTGGTCTCAGAGTACATGTAGATCTTGTTAAATGTGGCGTTCTGTGTAAACAAAGCAGTACCAGATAAGTACAGGAATTGGTTCAGGATAATAACGCTTCCCGGTTTTTTTTTTTTCTTCACCCGAATACAAGTGCTAAACATAGATCTGATGTCGGTAGCCGAGAGAAATACAAAATAGGTTTATAAAGAGACCTCCAGCAATGTTATTTCTTAAAATACTATAGCATTATTCAGCTTTTGACAGTTATTACAGTGCCATATCCTATACAAAATTTCTCATTTTGAAGGAGACCAAGAGACATTACTTTCAAATCTCAAGTGAAATAACTTAAATGCACTTTTTAAAAACCATCTTGAACGCAAAATATCAGACAATGTTATATATATATATATATATATATATATATATATATATATATATATATATATATATATATATATATATATATATATATATATATATATATATATATATATATATATATATATATATATATATATATATATATTACGGTAACCTGCAGCTCCTGCATAATTTTTGGGGAGGTGGTGTTGTGTCAACCATGCAATGGTCAATTATTAGGTTTTACGGATGTTGGCATAAAAATATATATATTTTAAAGTGCAATCCAAGGGGTGAGGGACAAAGTGTCGCATTCCATTGTCCCTATGTGCGGGCCTCCATCCTAACATGTACGTGGTTTCATATTTTACAGTAAAGTGTGCGTAACATGGGCTTCATTTTTTGTAATAACGTCCGTGGAGTGGCTTACATATTTTACAGTAATATGTGGAGTGGGCTTCATGTTTTACATTATCATGTGGGTGGAATGGGTCTCATATTTTACAGCAAAATGTAATTGAGGTTTCACATTTTACAGTAATGTTTGCATTGGGTTTCGTATATCACAGTAAGGTATACGTGGACAACAGAAGAACAAACATATATCTATACATAAGTGTAGGAAGGAAAAGTTCATTTATCTCGAAGTAAATGGCAATGTTTGTATTCTGAGTTCTTCATAAGAGTTGTCGGACACAAATAATATAAACCCCATCTAAAACATTCTCAGCTTTAGTGATTTAAATAGTAGATATTTAGTTTTGATTAATTCCAATCAGGGACAAATATGACCAGGAGAGAACTGAATAAAAATTATCTACAAGCCAGTTATCTCCTTCATAAATAGCAAAGTTTTAATACTAAGCTGATGCAATACTCTTGCGGTGATCATCGTCGATTTCTTGTCATGTCTTCACACCTACATCTGATTACACTCTAAAAAAACTCACAATTATTCTTATGGCACATTGAAAAGGACAAAAATGTTTTTCAACCCTAAATTAGCTACTAAGCTGAACGGATTAAAGTAACTAACACATGCACGAACATATTTACCTCTTCTGAAAGTGATTTTAGGTTTAGCAAATCAGTTTACCATAGACCGTAAAATCCTTTTAAAAACAGCGCTGCTTTCGAACTTTTGTGTCATTTTGACATTAAAATCTGTTGCTAATTAAGTTGAAGAAAATTGTAACTTTGTTTATTAAGCCAATTCATTTTCACGATAAAAGTACTCGCTGCGTCAAGTATGGTTGACGATTTAAGAAATTATTTCGATATTATGATAACTCCGTTACTTTTGGTCACAATTCAAACGGGAAAAAAAGAAGTTTGTACCAGATGTATCCTATGAATATTCTCATTTCTCAAGAGCTAATATTATTTGTAATATATCTGCAAAATATTTCACCAGTCTGGATAGTAAAAATACATGAAAGTTTGTTAACATCTTTTCAAGCAAAGGTCCCGTTCTATCTTGCTGAAAATTGTCTAGTAAAGATCATATTTCAATAATGTCCATAATGACAAAAGTTGTCCAGTGATCCCCAATTTTTTTATTTCCAAGAACTCATATATTCAACTTATTTTAATCAGAACGAGTTCTGGATTTTTGTATATTTATTCTATATTTAAGCGAGTCAAGCGGTAATGATATCAACGAACTTCCTTCATTTCTTACCATGCCGTAGCTTTGTGAAAGGAATAGCGTGTTGAAAATATGAAATTAATTACATTGATTTCTTCGTTTTGCTTTGAACCTGAAAAATTGGTTTTAGTTTGGTTAGCACTTAGAAAAAAGTTTATATTATCCCCATGAACTTATAAATATGACATACACATCTTAATTTTCAATCATCATTAATATATTTTGTCAATAAAATCACAAAACTAATAAACATGCAGAAAAGTTCATAGCTAAACGTGTTTCCTTTTGTGTCTACCTTTCCCGTAGTACGAGCTCATGCATGGCATGAAAGGGGTAGGGGAGGTTTTCAGGTGCAAATAAATTTTAGTTCTACATGTACAGTGCATAGCTACACAAGCCTTACATACTGGTGAATTTAAGACCTATTGGTTTCCCCTAACGTACACTTCAAAAACTTTCATAGACGTCTAGTTTAAACATACGATTTTGAGGGAAAAACTGTAAAGCCAATGTATTTTTGCTGAGTTAATACATTTTAGAATAGGGATACTAACTTTTAATATCCATAGGAAGAATTTGGTTCTGAAAAGTTTTGAAGAGAGAAAATGAAAGTTCTATTAAAAACTGGAATGTTTATTTAAAATCAGAATAATTAGTCACATATGATACCTTGTAAGAAAAGTACGGCTGTGATGTTAAATATAGCTTGTGGTTATTATAGGCTTGAAAATGATATATGTTTTGACCATGAGTTGTATGATAACAAGAAAAATAGTATAATCTTTGCCTCATTATAACTAAGTTAAGAGCGTAATTTAATACCGTCCTTGCTATCATTTTCCCTTTTCAGCAATTTTCAAATCACTCATTATGGAATTAGCGAAATTACAAAATCATGATAAAAAAACAACCGCATTATTTAAAAATTAGCTGAATTGTTCCGAAATATGCTAAATATTTTCAGTTTTTTGCTATGATATTCCTTAAAAATGTAGCTTCCTTTTCTCTATTTTTTCTTATCTATATTGTAACAAGGTAATTAGGTTTTATAAGAATAAGCTCAAATTAGTCATTGTTTGAGAGAATCAAATGATTGTATTGTTTATTGATCATGATGCTTACTCAGCGTTGTCTATCAAAGAAAGAACTCATTAATGAGATATATCTTTGGAAAAAAATTTTCGATATGAGTATTTTATAAAAGGTTATATAGTTGTCAAAGTTCGGGATGTGTGATCTCAAACTCCCTATGGTGCCTTGGTTATCAATATGAGCAGATGGTCGACCACAGTGTTATTGCACAGATCGAGCAAACATTAAAAAAACAAATATGAGATTAAGGGATAAAATTATGAGATCTGAGAAGAGATAAAGAAAATAAATAAGAAAAGCACAAACCCTGTGTGTAAAGTATGATAAAATAAACAATTAAATGGATTACATAAACAATATGAAACTGAACATGACATTTGGATGATTCACCTTCTCTTAGAAACAGTAGCAAAATACATGAGAAATTCAATTAGCCATTCCGTCACACGTGCAAAACAAATCTCATTACATAATTGACTGACTGATCGAATTTAAATAACCGTCATATCAGCATCACATGGTTGCTTCCGGTCTTTTCTAAATCACTGTTGGTGATAGGTCAGCGTTGCCGTATTTTTTTTCCTTCTCGCTCTGTTGTTCTAACCTTTTCGAATATTCAACGATCTTTTGGCAGACTGTGCTCTTTTCCACTGCAGAACAGATATGGAGCTATTTTTCCTTCAAATATAAATTTAATTCCAAACATACATCTTTGTCAGTTTTTCTTTCTACTGAGATCAAACACTCCCATCGAAGTCAGAATGACTCTATCTAAACCATTCTGGAAAATATACGTTTTTGACACCAATTTCAAATAGCCCAAAATTTCCCCAAATTTTCTCAAATCTGTTGTGTTCTGCTATTTTACCTGATGCTAAGATTAGCATCTTGCATCTGTCCGATTGTTATCGAATGGACTCTAATTAAAATTCGATTATGCCTCCAAAAAGAGAGGTCAGCCATCGCAAGCTAACAAGTTATTGCGAGCCTAGCCCATACGTCAATCTTAATGGCTACGCGGCACACTTACCACGACAGAAACTACTGCGAAAGTGTCTATACAATTTTTTCCACCATAGCAATAGCTAAGAATTTTTTACGATCTTTTCTAACTTGATACGAAAGGTAACCACACTTTATGTATAAAAAATTCAATTAATGCAAACTAATCATGAATAGTTTAAATGGTTAAGTGATGACGGGTAAAAGGAAAAACAAACAAAATAAAACACAAAATCTTCCTACCTTTATCGCAGAAAAAACAAAAAAAAATAGAAAAAGCAAAAAATAACCACCACCACCCCAAAAAATAACAAGAACTGGTGCACAGCTGCCGACGACGATAGATATAACGATAATGGAACTGATAATAGTTACTTCTTCTCTTTAATGAATGAAACGTAGACTGTGATCTCGCACCATACCATCTTCATTAGAGAGGATATTTTAAAAAGGCAGAGAAAGACTATATTTTCCTACTGACCTATGTTTACGTGCAAACATATCTTATTGAGACAGTAGTCCATCATCATTATCATCATCATCATCATCATCATCATCATCATCATCATCATCATCATCATCATCATCATCATCATCTTCTTCTTCTTCTTCTTCTTCTTCTTCTTCTTCTTCATCATCATCATCATCATCATCATCATCATCATCATCATCATCATCATCATCATCATCATCATCATCCCAACATATAACTGTCCTGCGTATTAAATATATACCCTCGCTTTTGTCTTTCTGTCTATCATTCCCTATACTGTTGCTATCTGCTCTAAAGAAAACATTTCCAATAAGCATGCATATACACGCGAGGCACGTACAAAAAGCCCAGCAAATCAGGGTGACCTGCAGCGGCCCAAAAACAAACTATCGGTGTCGGTTGAGTTTACATTTTAATGTTTGTGCCTAGGGCCCCCAAACTTCTTAAAACGCCTCTGGTATGCATGTTTAACCCAACAACATGCTTTTTCACTTCACTTCAAATGATCCATATGTTGTGTGTGTGTGTGTGTGTGTGTGTGTCTATATATATATATATATATATATATATATATATATATATATATATATATATATATATATATATATATATATATATATATATAAAATACAAATCATATGGCGAATAACAACCCTTTCAAGCGTACTGGATCCACTAAGGGATCACGTGTGTCAGGGATTGATTAAAATAGATGCAATAAACTGATGAAGAACAGTACGAAACTAGAAACTAACTAGCCTAAGCGCTTTCGACTCTTAATGAGTCTTTTTTAAAGGCAAATACAAAACATATGTACGACAAACAAATAAACACAAAAACGTTGTGTTTGTAAACCTCTACATGGCTGTCTCCACATGTGTTAAAACTATAAATACAACCAGCTTGTATAGACTAGTTGATAAAGACTCATTAAGAGTCGAAAGCGCTTAGGCTAGTTAGTTACTAGTTTCGTACTGTTCGTCGTTAGTTTATTGCATCTTTATATATATATATATATATATATATATATATATATATATATATATATATATATATATATATATATATATATATATATATATATATATATATATATATATATATATATATATATATGTATGTACGTACGTACGTACGTACGTACGTACGTACGTACGTACATACATACATACATACATACATACATACATACATACATACATACATACATACATACATACATACATACATACATACATACATACATACATACATACATACATACATACATACATACATACATACATACATACATACATACATACATACATACATACATAAAGAGCACAAATCATATGACGAATAACAACCCTTTCAAGAGCACTGGATCCACCAAGGGATCACGTGTATCAGGGATTGATTAAGATAGATACAATAAATTGACGACGAACAATGCAAAACTAGTAACTAGCTAGCCTCGGAGACAAGTCTATACAAGCTGGTTGTATTTATAGTTTTAGCCCATGTGGAGACAACCATGTAGAGGTCCACAACCACAACTTTTTTGTGGGTTTTTTTGTTTGTTTTATATATGTTTTGTATTTGCCTTTGAAAATGACTCATTCAGAGTTGAAAGCGCTCAGGCTAGTGAGTTACTAGTTTCGCACTGTTCGTCGTCAGTTTATTGTGTGTGTGTGTGTGTGTGTGTGTGTGTATATATATATATATATGTTGCAATCCATGAAACCTCTGCTTTAGGCTAGATCATTCAGAAACAAACTTAATCAACCAAAACGTAGAGCTTCTGTCAAAGGCGTGTACATTATTTGTTTTAAATCTGGTTACAATAATTCAAATGAATGTGGGTATAACACTGTTACTGTTTCACAGATAATTTTTTTCTTGTTGAAATAGACAGCTGTATGTCAACTAAACTGCCATGGACACAAAGCATTGTGAATTAGGGTCATGGCCCAATGCTTATATTTTAATAACACGAACAAACATTTTGCAAATTATAGTTTTTGTTTGGTTTTGCGGGCTGACACGATTTTTCAGCACGTGATAGGATATAGGAAACTTCTGAGTTTCCCTATTTGACGTCACTACTAAGCATTGGCAAAGTTCTGGTTACCACAACGACAATCGCGACGAAAGAAGATGATCTATATATCAACTTAGACAGTGCTAATTGTATATCTATATATATATAATTCATTGGCAGCTCAGATTCGGAAGACCATCTGAGTAGCGCCCTTGGAGTGTTGTCTATCTCTGGGGTTTTGGCATCGTCTGTTATGGCTGTGCAGGCCAATGCGCGAGCTACAATCCCCTATTGCAGTTGGAGCAGATATACAGGGAAGTCTGAGTTGGATGGTTTGCTGCTGCACGCTTCTTTCTCTCACGTTTCTCTTCGGCATGCTGGATTCTTCTCCCATCAGCGAACGCTATGCTCTTCCTGATTTTCAGTATCCAGGTGCCACGATCTTCTGCCTGTACTTCCAAGCTATCTGGTGAATACCGCATGCCTTATATATATATATATATATATATATATATATATATATATATATATATATATATATATATATATATATATATATATATATATATATATATATATTGATGATCCGCTACATTAGCTAATTTTCATTATATATATTTCCTTCAGCACTTCACTATTTAAATGATAGATACGGTGATCATGATAATGTCAATTACCGCAAGACAACAGAATGCTAACAAATCATTTGAAAGGCGCTTTCCATTCATACATCTTATGTTCAGAGTTTATTTTATTTTTCGATCCTCATTGCAAAACATTAACATTTATTAGTTCTAGAGCTATTATATTTACCATATTTAACAGTCATGTATCATACTTGAAGTAGACAGTAAAGTTTCATGTAAATACTTTTTTGTCAACAAATACCTGATCGAATGTCATCATCTATGTAAGATGATTTGTAATGTTATCGATTCGTATGTTTCTCTAAGTCATAAAACAACAGTAACATCACCATCAACATCATTAATAATAATAATAATAATAATAATAATAATAATAATAATAATAATAATAATAATAATAATAATAGCTTTTATTTATCCATGGTGACATAATTACCCAACAGATAGCTTTCATTATAACCCTACAATTAAGGCCCCAATGCTGTATTCCAAACTAAATACACAAGCGCAGATTCATCGCGCGATAGACATCACTTTCGAAAGAAAATGGCGTTTTGGTATTTAGCGAGGGATCACTGTATTGACATCCTCGTGTGTGTTTCTTTTCTGTCATTGAATGTTTGGAATCATAATGTGGGACAAATATGAAGTCTTTCAATTACAATTATCACAAAAGACGCTATGGAATATAATGTTTGCACTTGGAATATAGTCGAAATTATAGTAAAATTTCGAAATGTGTAATCAAGCTTGAGAACCAATGACATGGCTCATGTAATTCGGATTTGCAGAAATAAGAAAGTACTTTTGAGGAAATTCAGGATGCAAAACTCTAAGTATATTTTTGCCATTTTTATTACCAGCAAAAGAAGACGGTTTATGCCTTGTCACTTGCATATTATTTGTAGGGACAGAGCAATTTTATCGATACCCTAAATCCGAAACATTGTATCAATCAATGATGATAATGATAAACAATGTGGCAAAGCAGCTGGTATGTGGCAGTCCACGAAACATCTGGTTCAGTTCATTCAGAAACAAATTTAATGAACTAAAACGTAAAGCACCTACTATGTAAGTGTACATGATTTGTTTACAAAGTAGTTCCTAATGCTCTGTTGGGCACACGCGAGTAGAATATGAAGCGCACGTCATTGCAATATCGTAACATACTGAACGATTAGGACAATGTAAAGACAACGAAGAAAAAAATGAGCATATAATCTTACTGAATCTTGAAAGATTTTGGTCCAAAGCATGGTTTGGTTTCATTAAAACCAGATAACATCGACGTTTCATCATATTATGAGCGATGTAATTTCTCCTCAAATTGAGAAAACTTGCAATTTTTCATATGTGTGCGAATTAATCTGATGTTGGTTGAATACATCCGAGGTTCAATCGATTTCAGTCCAAAGCTATAGAACAAAACTTGATGACGTCACGGTTGTAAATGTAAAGAAGTCAACACCACGTTATGACGGATTGTCTTCACAGCTTAAATTCGCACTTCAAATTATTCCAGCGTCCCAGCTGATTACAAATATTTACTGAGTCTTATTTATATCTAATGAATGCTTTTTCTTCTCAAATCCGCTTTTAAAAAAAATCGGTCTTGGTTCTGTGCATTCCCTTTTGAATCAGTTTGTGCGCCTTGTTCGAATATTTATATCATATCATTACTTTTGGAGCACTTCCGAAAGAAGGAATTATTAGCTTCTTTGTTTATTTAAGAACTATCTTACAACAGCTGACATTGACTTTGACTGTTATTATATATTAGCGCCCTAGAAGTGAATACGCATATTGCTGGATAACGTGTGTGAATAGAATATGAAGATGATTCCTACTGTCGATATCAACAGTGAAGGCGAAAGTGGTGAGAACAAGACAAAAAATGGGGTGGAGGAAGGAGATGGAGTTCTTTAAGTCGTTTTCTTTGCATTAATTATAAATAATTATATTGATGAATCTAAAGATGAACATATATTTATTTCTTATTTATTTATTTATTTATTTATTTGTTTGTTTTAAAAGGAAATATCTTCTGCGACTGGAATAAGAGTGAACGCGTGAAATAATGGTGGGCGGTCAGTAAGAGGCTGGCCACGAAGAGAGTCCCCACTAATGGTAGCGACGCATAGGAAGCCAGATGGAACAAGTCATCATCATCATCATCATCATCATCATCATCATCATCATCATCATCATCAATACCTTAACCGAAGAGGTTGTTGTGGCACATTGGTTGACTTTACAATCGATTTTCTCTATCTTTTCTTGCTTTCTACTCTCCTTTCGGAATCTCCAAATCCAATACCTGTCCACTGCTTAATGTTGTGTTCCCACCTCTTTTTCTGTCTGCCTCTTCTTCTGCACCCTTGTTTTTGCCAGTCCAGATGATCTTGAGACATGACTGTACCACTTCAGTTTGCACATTTTTACAACGGTCAAGAGGTCTTTATAGGGTCCGATGGATCGTTCGACCATGTTGTGGACTTCTTTGCTGGTTACATGGTCAATGTTTGAGATCTCATTTTGAAGGTTTGAATCTTTTTTTTTGTAGATCTGTTGTGAGTGTCCCAGCTGATTACATGCATACATAAAGATGGATATGACAATCGAGCGCATCAGCCTTATTATTTAACCAAAATCAATGTTGGTATCTTTCATTATTGGTCTCAACCTTGTTATTGCTGCTGTTGTTTGAGCAATCCTGCAAAATTAGTTCTGGTTTGGAGAATTGGAGAATTCTCATATGTGAGAATTGATCCGAAGTACTTAAAGCTTGTCCACAGACCTTTATTTCTGCACTGATGTTATTAGTCTTTGTCATGAGTTTGGTTGTTTTGGCGCTGATCTCCATACTGTATGATGTGTAGGATGTGTCGAGGAGCTCAACCAAGTCATCCAGTTCTTTTTCATCTCCTGATAAATCACCAATATCATCTGCGAAGGGAAAGTTGGTGATTGTAAGTGACAGTATACATCATGTCTGACTAGAACTGTTGTTCGAAACCAGTCTCCTCTGCTGCCTTTGATGAGGACATCACTGGTGGCTGCATCATAGTGGTGATCAACAACTTGCACCAGGTTTGAGTTGACATTGTACTTCCTCATAGTTGTCCATAAGGCTGCATGCTATACTCTATCAAAGGCCTTTCTGAACTCTGTAAAGACACGGAATAGATTCTGCTGATGTTGAAGGTATTTCTCGCAAAGGAGTCTGAGATTGAAGATTTATTATGTGGTGTTCCTTCCTTCTCAGAAGCTTGCCTCTTCTTCAGCAATATTTTTCTCTGCATGAGGCTTTAGTCTGTTGAGAAGTATCTTCAACATGACTTTGACTGATTAATTTGATGCTTCTGCAATTTTGGCATATCTGTAGGTTTCCTTTCTTGGGGAGCAACTATTACCAAGGATTGAGTCCATGTGGTGGATCATTCTCCTGTCTGCCATATCTGTTGCAGATTGCTGTTAGGACTGTGACTATCTCGTCACCTCCTGCTTGAATGAGATTTGCTGGTATGTTGTCAATGTCGGGTGACTTTCCTTTCTTTAGTGACTTAACTGCAAATTTCTACTTCTTCACGAAGAATGTATTTGTCATCAATTTCTTCTGACTGAGGGCAATTTAGTACTGATGGATCTCCTTGAGTGTTATTGGTTCAATTCTGAGCAGTATTTTGTTTATCGCTTGAGGATATCTTCATCTTCCGTTAGACATTTTCCTGATTTGTCTTGGATGGTGGTAGTTTTCCCTTGTTTATGGGTCGTGAGATCTTTCACCAATTGATATGCCATTTTGCTGTTATTTCTACTTAGACTGTCTTTGAATTTTCAACATTGTCTTCTCTCAGATTACTTTGCCTTTTTCATGCTTTTATTGATCATGTTGTTTATCACTGTATTTTCTAGCTCTTTCGTGTTCTTTTTATTCCGTCTTCTTTTGTCACATAGATCAATGACTTCCGTCGTGACCCCAAGTATTCATTGTTCGACGATATTTGCCAATGATTTCGCTAGCTGTGCTAGTCACAACGATGTTCAATTTGGTTGTTTGAGGACTCTAGGTCAGTGTCTAAGCTGTTTATGGTCATCAAAAAGGTGCAAATGGCTAGCACACGACTGTTGTAGGCAACAAACTCCAATAGCCTGAGTCCTCTTTCCTTTGTTTCTGCATTTCAGAAGGGTCCACAGGTGCTTTGCCAGTTTGTCTGTGAATCAACTCCAGCCTTTGTATTCCAGTCCCCTTGTGCAAACGGAATGTCCTTCTTGGGTGAGTTGTCAATGACATCTTGCAGTTGGTTATAAAAATTATACAGTTCGTTGTCTCATAGTTTAATATGGGTGCATAAGGATGCATGGTTGTGATGTTGAAGGGAGTCGCTCTTATGCGCATGGCAATAAGCCTACTTGAGACTTGGCAGCAAAGCATAATACTGTTCACAATGCTCTTGTGGACAAAAAATTCAACGCTATGACACTGTTTGTCCCTCTTCCGCTGAAGGAGAGCTTATGCCTTTTAAACTTTGTTATTTCGCCAAGGTTTTCCAGCGCACTTCACAGAGAGCAATAATATTCCAGTTGTTCTTTCAACTTTCCCACAGCTTTCTGTGTTCCATGTACCGATAATGATGTTGTATCTCCCACAGATCTTGTTAGTGGCGGCACCAGTAGCATACTAGTCACCTCCGTTCTGGTGTGCAGTGGAAGACGCGGTTCTTGTTGACCAGGGCTGCTACCTATCAGGTATGGAAGAATGGTTAGTTGTCTTCATGTGGTGAGTTAAGGGCAAGATACAACCTCGTGGAGCCTATCCCTCTCCAAACTGGATGACCACAGCCGAAATCCACTGATATAATGTGACACGCCCTGACCTTGAGCACATGGTCGTTGATTTCATCTTGGAGCCATTCCGCCCTGGCCGTTGACTTCATCGAGGAAGACTTCCGCCCAGTGCTGCTGTGCTATCATCACACTATTATCATAGTTCGGAGACTCGTGAGGGCGGAAGCGTCTTATTCCATCCGGACCTGTACCACTGTTAACCCGGACTGAAACGCTGTGTTGATATGGAGATTGACACGCATCCAGTTATCGGGTTATTCAGACATGCCGGACAATTAAAGTTTGAAACGCCCACTCAATCGCATGATGAAATTTGCCGTATCTATGTAAACAGAATTGATCATTACAGTTTAGAACTTTGAATTTATTTTCTGGTAGTGGTGCATCATACATTTGGTCATGCACAATTTTATTTTGTTTATATATTTAATTAAATTGTTATGTTCTGAAAGGGGGGGGGCACGTATTGCTCTGTATTTTTACCTTTCATCAGGTCTCCATTTATTCCATCCATTAGTTTCATATGTTAATATTTCTTAGATCCGGTCTATAACACCGTTGTCAATCAATCTCTTAACATCGATAACCACCATTAAAACACTAAGAAATATATTTTCGAAGCATGTAAGAAACATAAAAATCTAATTTTATAGAAAGTTTACGATTCAAGATTAGTAAAAACGTTTAAATAGTACTGATACCCCGAGTTACCAAAGCCTTATGATTCCTAATTGTTATAGCAGTAAGTCTGTAACAGGATACACTTTATTTCTCTTCTCCGCTAAATAATTTATCATAATTTAAAAAGCACATTCAATATTATCTCAATATTCTGCAGTCATTTGCTGTAACCAATATTTAACAAGTTAATAGTATCTTTCCACACTATCACAGCTATTCGCATAAACTCGCTATAAATAACATCATATTTTTTGGGAATTTTATTTCCTAAAATCGTTTTTACAAACATATAAGTGAACCTTTTCAGTACCCACAATTGACATAATTTTTCAAAATGTTTTAACGAATACATTATTTTTTTATTTCGTGAATTAATCAATGAATACATACCGCTTTATGATCTTGATCAGCTAAGGATATTGGTGTCTACCTAATTAAACAACAGGTCTTTATATCAACACCGATTTTTGTAAGTTTGTCTACATAATTTAATTTATATCCTTGTTGGTAAATTCTTAAGTTCTATTTGTCATGTCATTGATAAACATTTAAAACAAAAATGGTGACAGACAAATACAATTCATTACGTTGCATATTCTAATATTTTAACTCTTGACTTCACGTTGAATATTTTAATATTTTAACTCTTGACTTTACATTCTTTTAAACTGATTTAATAATATATTTATTTAATATATTCACATTCTTTTAAACTGATTTAATAATATATTTATTTAATATATTTAAAAAAATACACTTTAGAAAGGAACACAATATTTAATTACCTTGACTAACTGCATGTGAAATCAGTCCAAGAAGAATGAAAACAAAATTAAAAGTAATTTCATTTAAGTTTCTTATCTATCTAATACAAATCTATCACTGATACGGTGTTGTATTTCTATTCAATACATGCTCAGATCTGTTATCTAACCACTGTTCAAATATCCCAGAATGAGGCCTCCAATAATGTGGTAAATTGGTGACGTTCAAAACGTTACACCAACCACTTCACTACGGTTCGTTGCTAGGGAATGACCTTCCGCGGTGTAATTTACCCAGTGTGGATGGATAGAAAGATAGAAAGAGATCTCTGAGTAGGAATATTGAAGAAATAAAACAACAAACCCCCTTTTCAATGAACAAATATAAAATTTAATCAATTTAACAATATAATTTCAAATGGAATAAATCAATTTCTTGCTATTCGTTTTTCCCAAACTTCCAATGTATAGTCTGTCTCCTGAGACAACTATCTCGCCTTACTGCAATCACGAGAAACGTACTTTCTACGTTCTCGGAGCCACTTCTGACTTCTCGCAAAAAAAATTGAAGAATGAAGCAATTTTTCCAAAGTAGAACCACTAATTCCCTACAAGAGTTACGCCCTTAAGTTTCCATTAACTAATCAGAATCGTATGTTTTCTAAATTCTCTTACGTATAATTTTTTATTGACGAAAATAGCTAATCATGCCGCAATTAACTTCCCTTTAAACAATCAATTTTTGACGTGCTTTCCCTTTTTACCTGTTGAGTTTGGAAGACTGTTATGCCAAAACCTTTGTACCATAACAGACGACTCGGTCAAATTTCGTGACGTGGAACCAAATTTCCTTTGACGTTCAGAGATGAAATGAGAATAATCATATAACTGTCACTAGCCCTTTCTACTTTAGTTAAGTTTACTTTGGTACAATTCATTTAATCAATACTTCTAAGAGTTTTCAAAATTCTACACATTATATATATATATATATATATATATATATATATATATATATATATATATATATATATATATATATATATATATATATATATATATATATATTATATTGCTATGTGAATATTTGCTCTTTATGCATTCATTCATAATACATTTAATAGATTTACTAGAGAACAAATATTAGATGTCCAAAAGCTTCAAAACACCCACTGTGGTTTATTTAATCTTGAGTTAGTAAAGAAAGATGCAAAAGAAACAAAACAGCAGAGGTTAGAAGAAGTCGGTCAGGTAATATATTTAACACAAACATATTGTTTTAGCAAAAGTGTTTCTGCTTCAACAAGACTACCTATTGCTGTCAATGAATAGAGACAGTGCCCCACTTCGCGTGATCTAGTACATTCACGTGTCTTCTAAATTGCACTTTTGTTGAACATACACTTATGTCTGACTAAAATTTTACCTATCCTATGTCCCGCAATTCAAGTTATAGTAAAAAAAATCCTTCCATACAGACAGTGTGATTTATTGACTTTAAAAAAAAATGCAATATAAGATTTTTGGATAGTTTTGAAAACAGCCTAGATGAAAGACACATTACTGCACAGAAACCCTGCAGGTGTGTACAAAAAATAAAATGTAATGCTGACACCCTCTTAGTCAGCTGTAGGTGCCTTAAAAAGAAACCCTCACATCGATTTAATCAGGTCCTGCTAAATTGCGATTTTGTTTAGTAATGCTGTAGAGTACTGTTGATGGAGATTGTTTAGTTGTCACGAAAGTTCTATTGTCATCATTTTGAGCGCGTCAACTTCCATTTCATTACTTGCTACTGATCTGAGTTGGAAGCCGTAACGGCGGGATTAATCATTGTTTTGACGTGCATCGGTTGCAGAAGTGCTATCCAGGTTATATTCTGAATGTATAATAGGAGCTGCAAAAGGCAAAGGAGATTGAATGAGTTGCATTTCAGAAGTATTCACCTTTTCATCGATCGTTCTGTCTCACTTTCTTGCTCAAGTAATTTTTATGTTGTGCTTTCTTTGTCTGCTCGGAAAATGGAATATCAACTAGTATCTTGATGTATAAGATAGATAGATTGTCCCCAAATTGTTAACTAATAGCCGAAATAGAACAATGCATACAAATATGAAGCAAACTGACGATAAAACAAAACAAAATAATTTGCTTCAATGACAAGAAGAAGTCGGAATGTTATACATCTTACACGTTATGAAAGGAGCTCATATGGCATGCAAAAGAAGGTTATGTGTTAATTCCAAAATCATTTTATGCCTATTCAAAAATTCTTCTAGTAAATTCCATACACCACCATTGTTTCAATTGTGCTAACTGGTTAACAACATTTATGTTGTCTGTCAAAGCGAACATTCAAATGTTTGATTTTAGTATATCCGACTTAATTGCGTTTCTAAGTTTAAACATTTAATATAAAGCCATAATATATCTTTCTCCATAGGAAGCAAACAAAATATGAAAGACGCTAAGCTTATCGACAGCGTACACCGGATTAAGCATTAACAGAGGTGAACGGTCAAGTACTCCAGAGAATAGAGGGCATGCAGATTGCTGAAGACGGATTCGTATCACAAAAGTGTGGTCAGGTTTGCTGTTATCTGCCTTTGATCTCTCTTTGGAATGGGATAGGAGGTATCAAGTGCTCTGGTTAATGAGGTGTGCAAAGAGTCAAAGGCCTAAACTTGGATATACTGAATGAATATAGATATCTGTCGAGTATTGGTCTAATCAGAGATTTTCTATCCTCTTATTGAGCGGGTGATAATACTGTGTTAGACATATATCAATGCTACTAGACGAATATATGTGAAGAAATAAGGAGAGGTGCAGGCATACTTTCAGTCGACTTTTAAGGAAGAAAAGAAGTCTTATGAGAAGACATTTATTTTACCTCATTCGGGCTAACACATCCTTTTCATGGCCACTCGCTTGCCTAGACACTATGTACTCTTTCACTATTGCCAATTTTGTTTGTTTTTGTGTTGTATATGTGTTTGTTTGTGTCTCTCTCTATGTACATAATTGAGACTTAAAAACCCTTTTCCATTACCCTTCCCATGTGACACCGATACCCTTTTGAAGCTATAAACGCTTTTGAGGCTAGAAACCTTTTGAGGCTTTTGGGTTCCCCGCAAGCTTGCCCTATGGAAACATTTAAGATAGAATTTCCCCATATTTACCTACAGTAGCACATATTGAGGTCAACTCGAACATTGTTACTTAGTCACTGTACAAAGGTCAGACACCGTTTCCGATTTGGGGCTATAAACCAACTGAGGCTTTAAATTTTGAGAATTCAATTCCATACATTAAACCATATGTGGCCCAATCGGCCATATAGCTACTGACTGTCTTTGACATCGGAACTAGTAGTAACAGTGTCAGGAATATATCACACACTTGGCAGCCTATATCGACACTCATCCACTAATTATTGTGTAATCAATATACTTACTGTGCTGTCTTTTTCCTGGTGAAATCAAAACATGACACTAGCAAATGGACGCATTTTCATTTTATCTTGATATTCAATTGAATTTTTTGCAATGCGACGATAGTCGAGGTATGCCGAAGTATGTTCCAATAGGTTCATGTGAGAGATATGTTTCTTGAACGAAAAGAAATGTTGCTTATAGTTCCATTAGGCATAATATATATTTATTCGTTTCGTTAAATAATAAAATTTCAACCTAATTCAATTTCGGCATTCCCGGCTTTCATCGATTTCCATCCAACTGAAATGTAGGCCAGCTAAACTTAAAAACAGGTCCATTTCTTTGGTGAGAATTTGAATTTATTGGAGAAAAGACACCATGGTAAGTAAAGTCTGACAAAAAATTTGTAAATTGAAATTGTAGAAAGACGTTGTTATTGGTTGCCAGTTGTGTGTGACATTCCTGAAAATTTGACTTTCGTTACTCTGTTAATCGACATCAAAAATCGCTTCACAGCGCCATTAGTCTAGTCTGGTCCCCTGCTTAGTATGCTTCCTGTGTTGCACTCCGCTATACTGTCAGGCAAACGCCGACGCCATATTATCACGTGATCACATCAAGTGGCCTCGAGTGGAGAGATCCCGTTAATCTAACCATGGCACATTTATTCCTTTAATATTATGTTTGTTAGTGACACAATACGTTTTATTTGCACTATAACAGTCGTCATCTTGTTCTCAAGTTTAAGTTTAAGTGGAGTGCAACGCAGAAAGCATAATAAACAGGGACAGACTACCGTTAGTCAGGCAGTAAGACCCATCATCCATCTAGAAGAAATATATCTGGGTGATGGGGATTACGTGTTAGGACTAAGGGAAGTCCTAACAGCACTGTACCTCTTGGTATTTTTAGTCCATGTTATCAAGCTGGTTACTTAAATTAATTCATTTTGTCTCACAACCAGCTGTGGCTCATCTAGAGGAAATCCTAATAATGTAAGTATACTGTCTTTCTCATATCACTTGGTATTCTTATACCATGCTCTCTAGCGAATTGATTAAATTGACTCAGTCGACGTGCCTTTATATGGGGACACATAATGTCGAAGTGCTTATTTACCAATAGATTATTTTTATAATGTCATATAGTAGCATTAGGAGCAGAAACAACAATCAATTCGATCATAAATATTGTTTTTCTGTGACGTCATCGCTGAGTTTCATCCTCCACCTTCATGATGTCGTGCTTTCGTGGCCCGGCGTGATAATATTTGGCAACAGACGAGCACAAGGGCAAACATACATTTCAAGCAAGTGTGATTTAAAATATTTGTGTTCTGTTGCAAAGCTCTTATTTTCCAAGGTATACGCATCCAATTGCCATGGAGTTTATACATGCCGATTGTATTTCTTAATACAAATATTCTTCTACGTTCTCAACGGATGGTGACCATAACTTCAGGCATATTTTCTCCTTTACTTCAGGCAATAATTTCTGCACCAGAACACACAGAGGTGGATAATATTTAATTGTATGATCATCAGCATTAAAATGTCTCGCACCAATAATATTAATTCTGAAATCCAGAGTAGTGTCTCGTAAACAAGATTTCTCACCAGGTTGCAGTAACTGCGGAACAACATTGGGTAACTTCGAATAGAATTTTCTCCAAGCGGGTATTTGGCAAATAAGTGATCGCTTGCCACGAAAAAGTCTTGTACTAACTCGTAAATGACCACCTATTGTAAACTGGCATCCAATGATGCCATCGCATTTCTTAGATATTGCCTCTGGTTTATTTGTCTTTAAACTTTATCAAGCTTTCAAAAACGTCCCACCATACCCTTTCTTGCCAGTTCCCCATGCCGGATATAATTTTCTTGTCACTATAAATGTAAGAAGAATCATACAACGAAAGTAGTCATCGTACTCAGTTGGTCTTGTTATATCATTGTTAAGGGTATTTCTCAACACACACACACACACACACACACACACACACACACACACACACATATATATATATATATATATATATATATATATATATATATATATATATATATATATATATATATATATATATATATATATATATATATATATATCGGTTCTCTCAGTGCAAGCATTTTACTAGTGCAACATGAGATGAATCGAATTCTGTATCTTGAGATCATTTAGGACGTAAATAAACCACTCTCCAGTTATGCTGGACGCGGAAGATCAGATATAACAAGTAAACATTTTGTACCGTGTTCTGTTATGTAGTTGGAAATTCTATAAACGACATACATTGACAACCAAATTATTGCACCTTAAATGCAAAAGGTCGTCCGATAGAAACGAATCTTCTACATCAAAATATTGTTATATTTGAATATCGCCGGCGTAAATTTCTATTTTCAAAGGATCAATTGTTGTATTTAAATCATAAACTTGGTTCCCAGGCACCGTTTAATGGAAGGCTTAGTGAATACTATGGGAGCTTGTGTGTCGGCTACATACTGCGTCATTCTTATAATATCAAATACCAATACAATATCTAACGTATTGATCTTTAATATCGGTGTAAACACCTTTATATTACTATCCACACTGAATTATAATCCTGGCATTGTGTAAGGTGCCGTATTCATTATTCCATATTTAAATGTTAAAGGTGCTGACCAACAAAAATCGTGATTTTATTTATTCAACGATAATAATTTAATCATCTGGACGTTTGTAAACAAGAAAAGAGGACCATACTAAAATAATTTCAAAGGTTTTCCTTCCTGTATATTTTACCATGGTAAGTTCACATAGTTTGAAGGACGCTATGCTTGTTGGTTATCGATAACTTACGGCATCAAGTCTTTACAAAGACGAACGGTCATGGATCACAGGTAATACAAGGCAAAGAAAAAATGATGCAGAAGGAATATCATAACAGTGGTGGTGTAAAGTCCAGTAAGCTGGCCTTTGATCTATCTTTGGATGAGACATGCAGCGTACATATTTGTGAAGGTTGATATGGTTGTGGTGGGGTGCCCCAATATTTTATTTAAACTATTATATAAGTTCAACCCCAGGCTCTATTTTGTTGGAAGGTAAATTTGGTGGAAAATAAATGTAAAACTCCAAGCCCCAGTCTGCAATGCCGACCGATAGATGGTTAAATACAGAAAAAGGTTAAAATTCAATGAATAACAATTTAACAATAATTCAATATTCAAATAATCAATTAAATAATCAAATGACTCAAATTTCCAGTTTCACACCTTCCGCTCGACCTTTTAATAGGCCTATTGCATCTCTTGATTAGCAGTGTGAGATTGATTTCAACCTGTCCTTGTAATTTCTACTCATCTGGGGCATTCTGCCTCTCTCTCTTATTTCTCCCATTTCCTTCTACCATTCCTCCTCGACTTTTATCCAAATTCCTTCTTCTTCTCCTCGACTTTCCCTAGACTCATCCTCTTCGAATTTCTCTAGACTCATCCTCCTCCTCCACTTTCTCTGCCACGAATACTCTTCTGCTGACTTCGACTGTCTCTGCTACAGCCTCATTTCTGTCTCCAACTCTTGAAGACTTTGTACCCAATGGAACCCGAAGTTATATGTCCTCTAAATGATTCCTCTGAAAACACAAAGACGGTACAATCTTTTTTTCCTTAGCCCTCTCATCTCACATTACACACAGCCTATCATTAGATAACGGCAATTAAATTTCCTCGGTCACGCATTCGTTCCATCGAGATACCCATACGTTCTTGCATGGTAAACCAAACGTCATAATACAAGCACGGTATCAATTATTTCTCATACATGCATCAATAAATTCCAAAAATCAGACGCATTTCTTTATCTTACAACTCGTGCAAAGTACACAAGTTCTGATATACGCATACGTTCATAGTAACTAATCTTACAAACTTCAACCAAGTTTCCAAATTCACAATTCAAGCATGTGTAAATTCTAATAAAACTCATTATCAATAAATGCACTAGTTTGCTACTATTTAACTTAATATGGGTTAACAATTAATTTTGACCACAAACTAACAATCTACATAATTCAGCCTTGCATCTAATAATTCTGTACTTAGGCTCAAGCCTATGTCTCAAATCCTCATGTAAATGAAACACTGAAACACTACAAAGGTAATTATACATAGTAAACGATCCTAGTAAATGTATATATATATATATATATATATATATATATATATATATATATATATATATATATATATATATATATATATATATATATATATATATATATATATATATATATTAGAAATAATTACAATTATGATGCCGTATTATTCTGCAAACCTCAAACAAGGTTAGATTGATTGAAAGGAGATAACTATCAAGTCGGGGTCTAATCAGGGATTGTAGACCATCTTATTGACGAGGTAATAGGAGTATTAAAGAGGAGAGATGCAAAATACATGTATTCGTGAAGAATATTGAGCAAGGTACAAAGATGGTATATTTTTAAATACAAAAAAAAGTTTTAACATAACTTCGAATTTGTTTTCATTAGTAACCGGGTACCGAGATCTAATGAGCCAAACAAAAGTTAAATATTACATATATTTCATGGTAGTCCATGCATAAGGACAGCTAGCTCGTCACGGTGGATTCAACGTGTAAATACAAAATTCAAGTACGGCAAAAAATGTATGTGATTTTCCAAAACATAGATAAATAGACTGATAGACAGGCAGGTAGGTAAGAAGGTATAAAGATAGATGCAATGAAACAAATGTTAGACTTTTTCTAGTTTTGTGATGAATTGGCTAGCATATTGAAAGACATATTCGATAGGATACATGTATGGATGAATAAAGTTTTGCTCAGTATGCATATATATATATATATATATATATATATATATATATATATATATATATATATATGTGTGTGTGTGTGTGTGTGTGTGTGTGTGTGTGTGTCTGTGTGTGTGTGTGTGTTTACTTATATCTAGGACCAAATATTAAGAGACAAGATTATTGATTTTCTAATATTAAGTAAGATATTACCCCCAAGAACAACAAAATTGGATGTAAGGTCGCAGAATGAAAGCAAAGTAAATTTTTATTATTTTCAGAGCAGAAAGTGATAGTTTATCTAAGTTATAAATCAGGTCACCAAGAGAAAATTTACATTAAGTGGATTCCAGAGATACTCTTCATTATAGTCTTGACAAGGGAACGGATAGTTTATTTTATCAATAGCGTTGGATCAAACGCAATATTTCTGAAGGATATAAAAGTTTGTCGAATGATTAATCAAAGATGTGTATTAAGAATAATCAGTCAAAAGGATGTCCTACGAAGATTTTACCAACAATATGATGGGTCGTTGGCAAAACGATATAAACCGTATCATATCCCTGACCGTGTTTTAGTTTCAACGGAGTACAAGAAGCCACTCTGATTTCTGCAATATATTTATTCAAAACAAATAATTTAAAATTCAATATACAGAATAAATTACAATAAATAATGCTAATGCAATTTTTCAACACTTTTAAAAATAGTATATATCAATAATTTCAGGACGGGAAATAAGGAAAAGTGTGGTATCATGAAATATGAAAACGACGGAATTTTCCATGATTGACAATTCATATAATAATATATATATATATTTTTCTGAACAAATGTATGCTACCATTTAAAAAAATCATTATTTTGACAAAATGCAGAACAATCTCAAAGTACATAAATAAATAAATAAATAAACAATTTGTTGAAAAAGGCTGGAATTCAGATAATTAGTCTGCATCTTGAGGGATACTAGTCACACGTAATTGCTTTACAGTGAGTACCTGAGGTATACTTGTCACACGCAAGTGCAGTACAATGAGTATCTGCACATCTTTAAAATGAATTTGTTTACCTAAGAGAGAGAATGAGACAGAGACAGAGACAGAGGCAGAGAGACAGACAGACTTAGATTGAGAGATATTGCTAATTCGGATGGTATCATACCTAACACTACAAAAACATATGATCACATCCGAACATTGGTGATATCATTCAACACGCATGCTCTCTATACCCATACAACCCGATATAATAAAGAGTAACCACATCTTAGAATAGAATCCTAACTTTATAAAATACACTACTAAATAAAGTAATATTTAATGCATAGGTGCAAAAGGAAATAAATATGAAAGCGCACATTATACAAACCTAAATCAATTGGGCCAGAAATCGATATTAATCTACAAAGCACATGCAATCAATTCAATTTAATACAATATTTCTTGATAAAGTTCACTACTTTCTCATGCATTTCCAAAATTATATACTTTACTGATCAAATCATTTCGAGATATGTTTCAAATTTACAGTATCGGTTGGAAAGTTTAGATTTGATTTGACGATTTAAATCGATTTCTTGGCCGAAATAGGTACGTTTAATACTTCTGTAAAGATAATTATTTTGATAGAAATGAACAAATTCCAAATGCCGTAAATGCATCAAGACACTTAACATATCTAACTACGTTTCTATTTATGAACACAAATTTGTACTGGAAAAAAGAAAATGAATTCTCTTTGAAAGGCTTGCATGCACCAACAAAAGAACTCTTCAAGTCCCAGCTCAACTGTCTTGCACGTTTCTTCTTTTTAAACAGATGTTCACAAACAAATAGTACCATATATGCAATATTTTTTGTAGACGTCTTATTTGATGCAGTATCTGTCCCAATAAATATTATCGTATGTTTTAGTAAGTATGATCACAAAAGCTTTTGATGTTTTGGAGGACTTGTAGCGAATCTTGTATTACTGCATTCGTTTGAAGTAGTTCAGTCTTAAACTGTTGAAATCCCCTTGGACTACAATCCATTCGTCGCAAAGAACGGTACGCGCTCTCTGCCATTTGTAGGAAGTGATGCTCCATTATGGCACATGTGCAGTCGACCGGTTTCAGTACTTCCAAGCTTGGTTTTTTTAACTGCATTCTGAGATTATTTACTTCTACCTTCAATTGCTTCAGGTACCTAAGTCCAAATTCTCTCATCCAATCTGCATTAAGAAAAAAAAGCGAAATCCAGTACATTTTCCCTAACTTTCCACTTTAAGCTGGAACTAGATATTAGCTTTTATCACGATTCAATGTTTGCTATGTGGTTTCTTCCGCAATAGCGTTACCTTATTAATGCCCAGAAGATGTTAAAAGATCGACATGAACTAAACGATGATAAACTTTCTGGACAATGGAAATTATTGCAGAGATACAATATTAAAATTTTTTTATTGTCGTATGTAAAATAAGCATGTATTTGAATACCAAAGTTCAAAACTTTTGAAATATCTGATTACTGTATTCGACTAGTGACTGTCTCACCTGTACGAAATTGAGAGGCACTCAATAGTCGAAATCGTTCAAGTACGACTCACATTTTAAAAAAGAAACTATATCAGTATTTCGCAATTAGTTTATGTCCAGTGTCATTGAAGCTTGTCATATAATTGTCAGTTTATCTCACCTTTACGTTGGAGTTTCGTTGGTGTTTCGAAGTAGTCTTCTTCTAGCTTTCTTTTATGTGATTCAGTACCGATGTCTACGGCACTCTTCTTATGCTCAATATCGGAAGTGACCCTGTTGTCTCGACAAGGCAGACATGCACAAGGAGCATATTGTTCTTGATTTATTGAAGATGACGGTCCTTTTGACCTTCGGTCTTCATCCGTTCCTGTTAAAATATCAAGCATTGTCCTTTGAACTATGTGCCTTAAAAATAAAAACAAAAGAGACCTTGTTCCGAAATTCCAGATTGAATTAAAAAATAGTTTATTTAAGTCGCATATTAACTAGATCAAATAAAGAGAAAAAATTTACATTTTTTAGAATGTTATTAAATGTTTTTTCCGCTGATATGACTTACACAATTATTTAAACTGATAAATAGGATGTACTGATATTTAAGTTGATAGAAACTGACATAGACTACAACTTATGAAAATCGAAATTACTGTTGGGAGGCTTGATGCAGTGATTTATTTTTTATGCGAAGTTCGGTTTAGCTGATTACTTATATAATTATGATTTGTGCGAAAGGGGTCATAATCATCTGCCAAAATAAATATTTGCTTTGGATTAATTGACAAAGTTCTTGGCTCTGAGTAATTTTTGTTATCATATTTTTGTGATAGAAGTTTCAAACGTTCAGTCGTATACCTGTGATAGGATCAGCTGCAAACAGCCTCCTTTTACTTGTTTCTCTAGGTACATTTGCGAAATTGAATGGAGGCCAACAACTGTTCTCGTCATCTGATTGGATGTGTGGAGAAAATCTAAAGGCGTTACTGTTTCCATAGCATGACGTTATTTCCGGTGAGGCGGGTGATGACCTTGGTTGTATTCTTTCAGCCAGCATCCAATCAGAATCGTCTCCTAGCAATGGGTGACCTTTATAACTATCACGAGAGAAGTTTGAGAGTTTGTCAGAGAGAATTGGTTTCAGTTGTATCGGACTTTTTCGAGATTCATCATCTAAACACTGGTTAACCGTGTTGGTCTGTTTGGGAGATAAAGCTGGTGTTTTAAACGATCTGCAAAATTTAGACACATTGGTGTCTATTTTAGGAGTCTGCGAATATAAGTCCTGAGCTTGCTGTGGTATACCATCCATTTGCAATATAATTCTAAATACTTTTGTCACCTTCTCGTTCTGTTCATACCTCCAACGAGATACTGGAAGAAAAAATATTATGGCAAAAGTTATGAATAAAATCATGATTTACTTTTTAGAAAAAAAATACTAACTTAATAATAAAATGTAGCTAATATGTGGTATATCTTCTTAAATTGTGGAGAGTGTCCAAGTCCGATATTGAGGACGTTGTAGTTTAATTTTCCATGTCTAAAACTTGATTTATAATGGGAATTTATCACAAATCAAATGACGAATATGATGGTTGGGCGTGGTTGTGTTAGATGAATAGAGAAATAACACATATACCCCTCTTTTTAACGGAAAATGTTTGATCAGAAATTGCCAAAGATGTTTTATTCACACATTTTATATGATGTGCCCTTTTTTGAACATAACGTGTACTTTCTAATGAATATTGTTCATATACCACTCGAGTAGCTTATGAAAACGGAATAATCAAGGCAGTCTAGTAAATTTAAAGGCCAATTTATACCTATTGATAAAGAGTGTATGCGATATGTTCCTTGTCCCCGTGGGGTTTTTTTTAATAATAATTCTTAGCACGCCTAATCTTTTTCGCATCAGTTTGCATTCATTGTCAGGACCTCGTCGTTTCTTCCAAAGCACTAAACTAATTATCTTTTATATATATATATATATATATATATATATATATATATATATATATATATATATATATATATATATATATATATATATATATAAATGGTTTGATCATAAACTTACCGGAATAACGTTTACCACTAGCATAAGCTTAAACAAATCAGTTAACGTTGTTTATTCAAACAGGGCGACGGTTGGTACATGAGAATGACTTTACTATTTTCATAAAGGATACTATTTCAAAACAATGTTATGTGAACCGTGTTTACTTCCCGCGTCACTCACTTTTCTTCACCCGAGCACTCGGTTTTTAATTTTTCAACTTGAATTTGACATCTAGCAAGGTGTAACTTATTTCATAACGGAGTATTTCTACCATGGATTAGAAACGTGTACCTTTCAGTGCCTGGGGTCATTTTCAATTACTAAATTACTAACACAAAAGCACAATGAACTATTATCTACTGGAACCAGTTATGAACAAAGAGAGTTTATAAAGTAAGGATGTATCTATTGCTAAATTTATTTGTGTTTTTATACAGCTGCATTAGTTTAAAACGATCACTAAGCAATTGCAACCCATACATTACAAACTTTAAACGTGGTGTTTTATTCAATAAGTTTTATACTACATGTAGCAGTAGTATCAGCAGAAACAGTAGTAGTTACTTTGATTCTGGTAAAAATGTTGTTAATTGTACTAATATAGCATCTGATGTACATCTTACTGTATGCAAACTCGGTTAAATTATTTACCACGAGGACCTCTGATCAAATTTAAAGTTTTATATAACAATTTAGTCGAACCTTTCAGTTATGTTACAAATAAAAACAAATTTATTCATGCTTAAGTTATCACTCAATTGTTAGCTAATTAGGCATATTTGCCTTAGACGAACTGGTACAGGTTTTCTTGGAAGAAGAAATAAGATGACATTGCAACTTAGTCTCCAAGACATATTTAGGTTTTATTACCTGGATATATATATATATATATATATATATATATATATATATATATATATATATATATATATATATATATATATATATATATATATATATATATATATATATAATGCATAACTCCAGTAAAACAATTGCACGTCTCACACCCCTAACTCCATTTAATTGTATTTAACCTGTCCTCCCAATCCCATCTGAATTTCTGTTACCTGTTCCCTACCCTTTACCCCATTTGTATGTATGTTACATGTTCCCCACCTGTAAGCCCATTTAATTGTCCGTTACTAGTTTTTGCAGGAATACTAGTCTCTCTTCACCGGCATGCCTTATCAGTACCGTCTCCCTACAAGGGCCTCTAAATATCCGATTCGTCTTTATACGTAGTGATAAGACCCGAAATCACCGTCATGGGGTGCCCTATGGGGGGTAAATATGATAGGCACCTATCCTACCCTTCTGCGTAAGGAATTCCCCAGCACATTGATTTACCGTATTCTTCCTGTGATCAACCGCATTCATATGGGTTCGGCGAATCTGGGTTTGTGAGAAATCTTTCCTGTAGCTTCTCGTGGGTCGGTGGTTCTTTCCTGGGGTTTTTCCCGGACTCTTCCTCTACCATTTATACTAGCAGCCTATCTTGAGCTGAAAATGGCGTTGAACCTTACAACAACAACAATAACAACAACAACAACCGCGTTCCCATTTTGATTTCCAGTAAAGGGAAACAGCGGCCTTAAATGGTACAGATCAAATTATACAGACTAGACAGTGTCGGATCACAATTTTAGGTTAATTGGATCCTGCAGTCGACTTTACGCACTATGGACAATGCAAAAACGTGCTACTTAAATCCAATGTTCATCTACGTTGTACAACAGTAAAGACTATGCACAGCGTACAATAGCAAAACCATCCATGTAATCTTATATCATCTATCAATAAAAAAGAATAAATAGGATGTGTCTAAGTAGCGTAACTAATAGCACCATAATTAAAACCTAAATCAAATCCAGTCCCCAGCCGTACAGTTTATATATCACCCAATTAATAAACTCCATAAGAAATTTAATGGTTGACATTAAAAGTAGTATCAGTATTATACAGATAAATAACCGACAACCACAAGGAAAATCTCTTATTATATTTCAAATAATAAGTCAATTTCTTAATTGCAGCGGTCGACAATACTTTTATATCATGTTTCTCTTTGAGACTGTTTCTAACAATCAGGAAGCATCAATAATTTAGGTATTATCTATTAGCACCAACCTAATATATATATATATATATATATATATATATATATATATATATATATATATATATATATATATATATATATATATATATGTATATATACATACATACATACATACATACATACATACATACATACATACATACATACATACATACATACATACATACATACATACATACATACATCAAAACTATTTTCTCTAAATATAAAAACATTCCATTCAAGATATACTTTTAAGAGTAAATAAATCATGAAAACAATAAATGGAGTATTTGAACTCAAATCATTTTGATTTGTACGAATACATAGAATATTTGATAAATGATAATTTGAGAAATTGATTAATTCACCTATAATAAAATCTGATGATAATCTATGAAAACCGATCTACCTATTCTCTTTGATGCAATTTTTTAAAAGTTCCTTTCAATTTCCCATTTCTGACTAAATTGAACGCTTTTTTCCTTCAATATTGGTATAATGCATTTGAATCAACTTTCTGTACAAAAATAATCACAATGACATTGTAATAATTTACTCATGATATTGGTAATCAGAACGGTGGTATTGACGACAACGACGACGACTGTGAAGAAGATACACTACTGCTATTATTATTGCCACTGCTACTACAACTAGTCGGTTCCCATTTGCTACGCTTGATATAGGAAATAAGTTGTTACAATTGCGCTATACCAAACAACAATATACTAAAAGAGTGTTATTTAAAAAAAAAAAGAAAAGACAAATAATATTATAGTCGTACCTGTTTCCCTTTACATACCTCCTGTTACCGAAACAACATCAAAAGTTCAAAACTTTTAATAATTCTCCCCGCAAAGGTATAACAATTGCTTAATTCCTCACGCACTGCTTTCACCCCGCGTCTAACGGACCCGTCAGCTTTTACCGTTAACCTATACTGCGTATCCCGGTTAGGTGATATGAATGTATAATTACGACCTTTGGAATGTGCACAGCACTGTCTGTTACTATGCAAAAATCGCCTGGTTCCCATCAATCGACGACAGGCAGTTTTCTGACATAGGAAATGGACACCGCGGATTGGCTGACAAGAAAACCAGTAGGCGTGGTCGAATATCAAGTGTACTCTATTGTTTGAGGATGGCTGGTCTAAAGAGGTTCAGTATGAAATTAATGTATCCAACAAGTATGGGTATTGATTCGGCACAACAAAGTCCTTAACAATTTTTCTATTCTCAACAAGCAATCTCAGATATGGGGATGTTATCGCGAGCCAAAGAATATTAAATATTACATTACTGAGAGTGGCTCGTATCTCGAACAACGATAAAATTTAAAACCGTTACCTGTTATGACGATGAAGCAATAAGTACGCATAAGAAAATCGACATCAATGATACTACTTTTGCAGGTCCTTAGATTCGGAAACTTACCAAGCTTTGTTATGCGACTGAACCAACACACTTAAGTTAAACTGACCTTCTACCACGATGTGTGTGTGTGTGTATGTGTGTGTGTGTGTGTGTGTGTGTGTGTGTGTGTGTGTGTGTGTGTGTGTGTGTGTGTAACCTCCTTGGGACTATAACTCAGAAAGAGCATTTTCTTCTATTTAAATTGCGACTAATCTTTAAAAAAAATATTAATATAAATTGTTCTATAGCTCTTAATCATTTGCAGGAAAGGTATATGTAATTTGATTAATAGTTATGCTTTATGGTTTTTCTTTATTTTCTTAAACAGCAAAGACATCAGAATTACCTGTCGAGTACACTGTGAATTTCTTATTAGCTGACTATAATTGGATTGATCCCTTATAGACACCTGACATTGAGAGACAGTGTAAATAACCACGCTTAGGAACAGACAGAACTTTACAAAAATAATCAGTTGTTTGTTTTTATTTTCGTTGACATTAGATCTCGCCCAGTCACACTATCCTGACGAGTCGACCAGTCCCAACACTAACCTCTTAATACTGAGCGCCAATCGATGCACCTCCCATAATCTTTAGCAACAGACATTACAGTGACGAAACACATAAATCATTTCCTCCTTGAACAGTTAAGTTATCGTGTCTTCTATGAACTATCTTATCTGAAGACGTTTCAATTAGTGCATTCGGTTATATTGCAACTTATATAAATTTCGATGTCGATGATGTTAAATTTTATGCAAAATGTTTGTTCTTCAATGTTTCATATATTTTTTTTTTTTTTGCTTTTTTACCTCTGTGCATATACATATATTCAGATTATTGAAAAGAAACTACATGCTCCACATAAAGAACTCTCCCCATTATAATGAAGAACAAAGTCGTTGAATGTTTTTAAAGCATTTTAACTTATATCAAGGTCAAATTCATACATTTTTTTCACTCACTGATTTGACAGGCATGAACTTAATACAAAAGGACCATGCAAATGGTGTTCGGAAACTATTTATGGAAATAGTTTAAACATTTGAAAATCTAGCGAATGTACCATGTGTTGTACACCGCCATATTGCAGAAGTAAAAGGTAGGCCCTATGATGTTGTGCTGGAATCTAATGATCCCTAAATTTCGTTATAACACGGGGTTGTTTTGAATTCACTTCAGGAATTACTCTAGCTAAAATCATTTTATTGCCTTACGTTTTGTTATTTGTTTTAGTATAAGAGCGAATACGATCCTTGTGTTATATTTTGTTTTTGACTCGACCCTTTTATGCCAAGAACGGCTTGAGTTTGTGATGATTTCATACCAGAACGAAAGTAATAAGTATGATGTAATCCCAAGAACTTTCACTTCAAACAAATGAAAATCATGCTTCATCAGCCTGAAAATTAGAACATCGGTTTAATGGAAGATTATTCAACTGAATTACTCGACGAATAAAGTAAATAGTTTATTCGACTCTGAGGTACTAAAATCGCATGTTTCATCTGCATTGTACCATATAGACACACGTATCACTGTAGACAGAACACGACCTTGCGACTTTACGGACAGTCGCTGATGGCTGCTGACATTGAACATATAACTTGTTATTATATGCAACAATATGTACACATAGATCTGTCAAAATGCAACTTTGCTTTAATTTATCGCATCTGAAAATATAAAACTGACCCATTATGTGCCTCATAAAATACCGTTAGAATAATAAATATATATATATATATATATATATATATATATATATATATATATATATATATATATATATATATATATATATATATATATATATATATATATATATATATATGAGAGAGAGAGAGAGATGTTTACGGCACATTTACTAAGATCCCTGATTTTTATAGCTAATCAAGCTTTACACAAGAAGTAACAACTTAACAACTTGCATCCACACAACTGACGCTATACTCTAAAGCTGAGAGACAAACTAGACTAATTCGTATTTTATTAACATGGAGAATCTATAAAGAATTGTTAAGTAATGGGGAATAAAGAGAAAGAAGAAACAATTTAAAATCGGTCTTAAAATGAAAAAATGAAAATTGTGTTTTGTGCTTTGTTGTCAGATTAGTATCAATTTATAAGAATTATCAAAGATGGGGTGATCTGATTAATTATGGTGCGGAGAACCAAATTGTCATTACATACTTTCAGGCCCAGGACGAAGGACCGGAAACATGCGTGACGCAAATTAGTGTCATCGTAGACTTATTTGACTATTATGTACTTAAGATATTATATCCAATATGTACAATAGAAATCATATCCAGGTAAATTATGTGTGGAATAGGTTGTAAAGGATCAATGTCATGAGAATTTTGTATCAGTATATTAAACAAAAGATACTACTACTAATAATAATAATAATAATTATTATTATTTTTTTATTGTTGTTATAATTATTATTATTATTATTATTATTATTATTATTATTATTATTATTATTATTATCAATTCATGTAAAGATTTAAGGAATATTGTTAAGATATATATATTGTGTCAAGAGTTGCATACGGGAATTAAACTGATGCCTGGCTATTTGTATAAGGAATACTACAATCTTTGACAGATGAAGCCCAAACTCAACCATATAGTTTTATTACTACAATCTTTTTCAAGGTCCAAATTTTGTCAATTTTTTGCATTATTACAATCTTTTCAGTTAGATCACAATTTAATCGAATCATCTCTATGTCAAAAAGATGTTCTGAATGCACTAAACTCATAAGGTCAACCCCATTGTAAATGCACACATAAATTAGGTACAGTAACAACTGTCAACCCCTCTGTAAATGCACACAAAAATCAAGTACTGTAACAACTGTCAACCCCATTCAACTCCATCGTAAATGCACACAAAAATTAGGCACAGTAACAACTGTCAACCCCATTGTAAATGCAGACATAAATTAAGTACATTAACAACTGTCAACCCCATTGTAAATGCACACATAGCGTAAGGAGAGTAACAACTGTCAACCCATTTTAATTGTACAGATACATAAAGTACAGTAACAACAGTCAATCCATTTATAACTGTACAGATACATTAAGTACAGTAACAACTGTCGTTTTGCAAAGTGTAAGCGTGATGATGTTCTCAGCACAAATTTGTCACTCTTCAAGAATGAAAAGAATGCAAAATACCTCACCACACCCAAAAATGAAAATTTGAAAAATATTCTTGACATGCACAATTTTAAAACAAATACACAACTAAACAAGTCAAGCCAAAGCAATGCTTTAAAATTCCATTAATGTAAATTTACACTACTTTATTGGTTCAGGAACGGATGTATTCGCTGGTAAAACAATACTGGTAATTTTGACTCATTTGTGTTCTTTTTATTAGCAATATATGTAGCAGATGTTATATGTATAGATGTGTAGATTTTACATGTTTAGTTTATTATTGCAGCTTACTCGAATGACTGTCAACATTTGATCCCGAAATACAGCCCTGATCTTACTCTATTATAAATAAATAAATAAATAAATAAATAAATAAATAAATAAATAAATAAATAAATAAATAAATATTTATTATTTTTAGGAAATGTGTCAATGACAATATGTCGACCGATACCTATACTGTTTGCCCTAGATCTTGTTCTAGGAAATTTAATGTTGATTTAAATGTTGTCTGCAAACATCATTACAGCTGAGAGACATCAGACATATCTGTGCTTTTTACTCCACCCTTCCAATCCTTCCTTCACTGAGGACTGCATCCAGGATCCGAAGCCATCCTTATTATCTAATTCTCCTATAGCATCATGCTGACTGTGATGACTCTCACTAAGCATGTATAAGATGGAGTCATGTTTATAAAGATTGAAGGTACGGATGGAGGGATGGTGGGAAATGTCTTATCACAATATTTGCAAAACGATCTAATTCAATATATTAGTTTACTCATTTCATGTATGTTGACAAATTGTATTAAAATATCTAAGACATCAATGCTGCTCCTTTGTCCTTCACAATTCCATCGTTCTGATCCAAGAGTTAGTTTTCAAGGCACATAATAAACCTAGAAAGTTGTAGAAGCTCAGGTCTTTTAATGGCGTCATTGAAATGACAGAAACTATCAGAGCAAGACCAATTAAAAATTGCATTATCACACAAAGTAATTTTAGCTTCGATATGAAATGACTCTTGAAATTGTTGTAATATTTACTGAACGCCTTTGAGTTTAACATTATGAATTACGTTTTAATCTTCCACTTTAAGAGTTACAGCCTTGGACACGAAAAGAAAGCACGCAGTTACATTTCCGGTCTCATGGTAACATAATCTGTACATTGGTGAAACTTCATCGAAATCTCTCCAAAAATTGCAAAGTAATGGACAGAACACGCACAAGATTTCGAACGGAGAAACGAATGGATGTCATGACGTAATACAAGAAGGGTGTAACAAATAAACTTGTAAGTCCTGCCGCAACCGCAGTTGAATGTTGCCATCTGTTTGAAGAAACGCTTTAATAATCCCGATAATATCAGCATCGCTCAAGTTTTCATTTGACAAAGACGTTGTTATTAAATCTCCATTCCTTTTTATACATACAGTAAAAGCTAATCGTCTTAAGAATAAAAATCATTATTGTATTTTCTACTTTCTGAAATTAAACATATTAAATTTAATCTGGCTTGTAATAGAACAGAAGAAATTGTATGTGTGTGTGTGTGTGTGTGTGTGTGTGTGTGTGTGTGTGTGTGTGTGTGTGTGATGTACCAGTGATTTGTGGTGATGTTAGATACCATTAAAGAGGTTCCAGAGTAAACTCCAATTAAATAAGAAAACCAAAGTCGAATTTGTATTTCTCATGCTAGTCAAGTGTATATATGCGGCAGGTTTTCTATGGGTCCTGTTCACGTTTAACACTGTCAATCGCTCACGTCAGTTATGAAACAAACACTACAAGGCAAAACATTAGATCGATTGATACAATTGCTTTAGTACTGCATTATTTTTTTTTTATTTTTTTTTTTCCAGAATTGGTATATTTACAGCTGATGGCACATAAATCGTCCAAATGTTCCTGCAAAAGACCTTGCATATCTTTTCAGGTTTAATGTACAAATAACCAATTAAACGAACGATTTTATACCATATATTTTTTGTGTGCATTATAAAGAAAAGTAACTCCATACGCCAATGTAATTACAAGCAATTTTACATAACTGAAACACTTATAAAACCACACAGTGGACAGAGTTCTTACATGACTTCCATTTGAAGTCTCTAAGATTTGCATGAATTGTACATTAATTTCGTTTAGCGTACTTTATAATAAAGATACAAATAAAATATTATTGGACAATACATTATTGCCGTGATAAATATTTATTCGGGCTGAGATTTAGATACATTATGAAGCTTAAAGAGCCACCTTTACCGCAAATTAGATCTACTGGATATGTCCAATGCAACTTCTTAGTTTGTTTTATTTGTTTGTTTTCTCTATGTTTTGTATTTGCCTTTGAAAAGACTCATTAAGAGACGAAAGCGCTCAGGCTAGTTCGATACTAGTCAGTTTATTGCAATATATATATATATATATATATATATATATATATATATATATATATATATATATATATATATATATATATATATATATATATATATATATATATATATATATTGTGGATTATGGAATCGTATTAAGCAAAATTGCAAATGGTGTCCATGACTTGCAAACCATTTAAATTTTCCAATAGTATTGAGATTTCAACGTATTAAGCGAAGCGGTACTTCTGTATAAAGCAGAATATACAACCAAAATTGCCTGCATACCCTTCAATAAATGCTGGCAACAGCGTCAAAACATGTAAGATTTTATTAACAAGGCTGTATCATGAGTCATTATGTGAATGATTCTCTGCGATTTAACATTTTCAAAGGATCAAAGATAAAAAATCTAATTCTCAATTACATTCCCATGCATCAACCGGTAGATATGTTTATCAACAAATCAGACATGACCAGTATTTGCAAAATGTCTATAAAGTTCATAAACTATTGAATTATATTCTATATCAAGTAAACGCGTCCGTAATAGACGTATAAAGACTGATTTGACAAAAGAAGGTTCAGTAATCCATATATGACGCCTATTCAATTACAAGTATGAAAAAAAAGAACGGATAGAGCTTAATTAGCCGTAGATTTAATGTAGTACACAATTTTGTTGTTTGACAATGCTGATGTTCTCTTTTGTTTGGTTGCCTGTTTGTTTATGATCAAGAAGCGTTTTAAATTTGCTGTCAATTCTGTGGAATACACCCCAACCCCGCAACAAAGAGCATCTCATATTAAATTCTTCCTTACGATAATTATTTTCCTCCTAATTCAACTTTGTTTTAGAAAAGGGAAACCAACTGAGAAATTTGTATTGTCTTTCTCAGTAAATCGGTTTACACTGGTAATTGCATATAGGCTTAATATTCTTCTGGTCAATTCTGTATCTGCATTTAGTAATAATGTTCTTAGATACAAGTTTTTATATTCATATAGTCTTAATGTTCTTAGATACAAGTGTGTATCTGCACATAGTCATAATGTTCTTAGGATACAAGTTTGTATCTGCACAAAGTCATAAGGTTCGTCTGTTCAAGATTGTATCTGGACATAAATAATGTTCTTCAGTTCATAATTGTATCTGCACATAGTGATAATGTTCTTAGACACAAGTTTGTATCTGCACATAATCTTAATGTTCCTAGATACAAGTTTGTATCTGCACATAGTCATAAAGTTCTTTTGTTCAAGACTGTGTCTGCACATAGTCATAATGTTTTCAGACACAAGTTTGTATCTGCATTAGTCATAATGTTATGGTGGCGCTCACCAGTTATTATGTACTTTTGAGAGAGTGATGTATGTAAGGTGAAGTTGTTTGCATTTTAAACATGCACAGTGCAGAGAATGTTGGCATACCTATATACTACTTTCATGTAATGTGGATGAAATTTCTTTGGATATTGTACTTTTGGAAATTTAACATGAGCTTAGGACACTGCTAACTAAAATGACTGCTCCCTTGTGCTCCAAAAATCAACCTAAATTTGTCTAAAGTACACTATTCTTGGCAGCTATTAAAATATGGAAAATGAATTTTGCCAAACTAGATAATACCAGCTTCTAAAAGTGCAATGACTGAATTACCAAATACATAAAATGTAAAAAAAAGTTATTGGCTCTTTTTTTTACAATTTACCTCTGAAGTTCGAGAAGTGAAAATGAGCAAGTAGAGCTAGCACTTTTTTGAAAGATACACATCTGGAGTAAGGCCAAGCTGTATATTCTCTAACCCATATTACACCTATCAATCATACATCAAAATAAAGGGAATTAAAGGTTCTTTGAACAACACCTAAGATATACAAAGTCTCTTTTAAATAACCAGTATAACTAGTGAGGAAACCCGGGGAAACTCTTTTTCTTGAAAATTCTAACCCTATGCTAAATACGAAACTGTAGAGCGCCACCTTAAAAACAAATATAAACATTTTTGAAATTATTTTTCTTATTTTCATATTATTATGTATGATGTTCTGAGTAAAATGGTACATTAACAATGATTTTATTCATGAAAATAAGCTAATTATGCTTATTTTTGCTCTAGCATACATAATTTGATATGAGGCATGTTTGGGTGAGTAGTGACCTTCATTATGGGGAAATTAGAAGTCTTAGAATATAGGAATAAAGTCAACTTAAATTGAAAAATGTTGCATTAAGTAAAAGAAATCCATAGTGAAAGTGTTTTATTTCATTTATTTGCAATGAAATTAAAAAATAAATGATAACAAAGCGCATTTGCTTTCTTCCATATCAAAGAATTAGTTAATATTTACCCTTTGACCTTTGACCTTTATGAACCTCACCTGTTATATCCCTTTTATAACTGTAACATTTATTGTTGACATCTCAGGAATAAATATGGCTAGTTTCATGTTCCTGTCTATCAGCATAACACTGGTTGCTATGTTGACAAAATGCAATGCGCATTTTTTAAAATAGTTCACTTTTTATCATAAGTAGGGGGGGCTGTACCGGTTTAAGACTCTGACTCTAATAAATGCTGTTCTGAGGGGGGAAATACATGACAATTATTACAAAGGACTGTTTTGATGCTTGCGACTTAAATATTTCAGTCGTACAATCAAAATTAAATCATACAATAATAATACCTATATTCTTTTTTTGGTGGCGCTCACCAGTTATTATGTACTTTTGAGAGAGTGATGTATGTAAGGTGAAGTTGTTTGCATTTTAAACATGCACAGTGCAGAGAATGTTGGCATACCTATATACTACTTTCATGTAATGTGGATAAAATTTCTTTGGATATTGTACTTTTGGAAATTTAACATGAGCTTAGGACACTGCTAACTAAAATGACTGATCCCTTGTGCTCCAAACATCAACCTAAATTTGTCTAAAGTACACTATTCTTGGCAGCTATTAAAATATGGAAAATGAATTTTGCCAAACTAGATAATACCAGCTTCTAAAAGTGCAATGACTGAATTACCAGATACATAAAATGTAAAAAAAGTTATCGGCTCTTTTTTTTACAATTTACCTCTGAAGTTCGAGAAGTGAAAATGAGCAAGTAGAGCTAGCACTTTTTTGAAAGATGCACATCTGGAGTAAGGCCAAGCTGTATATTCTCTAACGCATATTACACCTATCAATCATACACCAAAATAAAGGGAGTTAAAGGTTCTTTGAACAACACCTAAGATATACAGAGTCTCTTTTAAATAGCCAGTATAACTAGTGAGGAAACCCGGGGAAACTTTTTTCTTGAAAATTCTAACCCTATGCTAAATACGAAACTGTAGAGCGCCACCTATGCTCTTCAAGTTTGTATCTGCATTTAGTCATTATTATATTCTTAGACACAAGTTTGTATCTGCACATAGTCATAATGTTCTTAGATACAAGTTTTTATCTGCACAAAATCATAATGTTCTGAGATACAAGTTGGTATTTGCACATAGTCATAATGTTCTTATATACAAGCTGGTATATGCACATAGTCACAATAATCTTAGATACAAGTTTGTATCTGCACATAGTCATAATGTTCTTAGATACAAGTTTGTATCTGCATATATATATATATATATATATATATATATATATATATATATATATATATATATATATATATGCACAGTCATAATGTTCTTCTGTTCATAATTGTATCTGCACGTAGTCATAATTTTCTTGGACTCAAGTTTGTATCTGCACATTTGCATAATGTTCTGCTGTTCAAGATTGTATCTGCAAATAGTCATAATGTTCTTCTGTTCAAGATGAACTGTATCTGCGCATAGTCAGAATGATCTTAGACACAGGTTTGTATCTGGATCTTGTCGTAATGCTAGTCTGTTCAAGTTTGTATCTGTATAGCCCATTTCATACCGGATTTAACCGAGTTGCTCCGTATTTATCTGAAATACCTCCCGAGTTACTTTATACACCAGCCAATCAAACGCTGGTAGGCATCTGTACATAACAAAATGGCATACACTGTTGTTTAGACGTATCAGATTAAAACAAATTAAGAAATGCCCGCTACCTGCCCGCTAAATGCCTGGGATTTCTGCAGCTTTACCGTCGAAAAATATTCCAGGTTTTTTAATACTGCGGATTAATACGAAAAATTTCTTTTATTGGTAAACGAAACTCGATTTGTGGTAAAAAAAGGAGTACATTTTTAAAATCTACACCGTTTCCATACTCGCATGTACGTGTCCAGATGAAAACAGCTCATAGCTACTCTCTCGTATGGCTATAAAATCCAGAAAACAAGACATGATGGTTCCAATATTAAATTTCGTCAATATCTGTGGCATCATCGCTGTTGAATAGGTATTTTTCAACTCTATAAACGAAGCTGAAGTAGTTTGAACAGTTTATGCTAATGCTGAACTGTCCGCCTTGTTTTAACCTCTAGTCTGGTCCCCTGCTTAGTATGATCTCTGCGATGCACTCGGCTATACTATACTAGGGAGCATACTATGCAGGGGACCAGACTATTTGCCTACCAGCTATCGATTGCATATTGCGGTCAGTTGACCACCTGCCATGTGATCAAAATTCCGAGCAAATTACGAAGTTCGCCGAAGTCTCCATGAAATGGTCTATTTAGGCATTATTATATTCTTAGATACAAGTTTTTATCTGCACATAGCCATAATGTTCTTAGATACAAGTTTGTATCTGCACATAGTTATAATGTTCTGAGATACAAGTTTGTATCTGCACATAGTCATAATGTTCTTAGATGCAAGTTTGTATCTGCACATAGTCACAATGTTCTTCTGTTCAAGACTGTATCTGCACATAGTCAGAATGATCTTAGACACAAGTTTGTATCTGGATGTTGTCGTAATGCTATTCTGTTCAAGTTTGCATCTGCATTTAGTCATTATTTTATTCTTAGACATTAATTTGTGTCTGCAATAGCCACAATGATCTTAGACACAAATTTGTATATGCACATATGTCATAATGTTCCTACATACAAGTTTGTATCTGCAGATAGACATAGTGTTCTTAGAGACAAGTTTGTATCTGCACATAGTCATAACGTTCTTCTGTTCAAGGCACTATTTGCACATAGTCATAATGTTTTCAGACACAAGTTTGTATCTGCAATAGTCACAATATTATTCTCTTCAAGTTTCTATTTGCATTTAGTCATTATTATATACTTAGATACAAGTTTGTATCTGCACATAGTCATAATATTCTTAGATACAAATTTGTATCTGCACATGATCATAATGTTCTTAGATACAAGTTCTTCTGTTCAAGATTGTATCTGCACATAGTCATAATGTTCTTCTGTTAATAGTTGTAACTGCACGTAGTCATAATTTTCTTGGACTAAAGTTTGTATCTGCACATTGTCATAATGTTCAGCTGTTCAAGATTGTATCAGCAAATAGTCATAATGTTCTTCTGTTTAAGACAGTATCTGCACATAGTCAGAATGATCTTAGACAAAAGTTTGTATCTGGATGTTGTCATAATGCTAATCTGTTCAAGTTTGTATCTGCATTTAGGCATTAATATTCTTAGACACAAGTTTGTATCTGCACATAGTCACAATGTTCTTAGACACAAGTTTGTATCTGCACATAGTCATAATGTTCTGAGATACAAGTTTTTATCTGCAGATAGTCATAATGTTCTTAGATATAAGTTGGTATCTGAAAATAGTCATAATGTTCTTAGATACAAGTTTGTATCTCCACATAGTCATAATGTTCTTTTGTTCAAGAATGTATCTGCACATAGTCCAAATGTTCTTCTGTTCAAGACAATATCTGCACATAGTCATAATGTTTTCAGACACAAGTTTGTATCTGCATTAGTCATAGTATTATTCTCTTCAAGTTTGTATCTACATTTAGTCTTTATTGTATTCTTAGATACAAGTTTTTTATCTGCACATAGTCATAATGTTCTTAGACACAAGTTTGTATATGCACAAAATCATAATGTTCTTAGATACAAGTTTGTATCTGCACATAGTCATAATATTCTTAGATACAAGTATGTATCTGCACAAAATCATAATGTTCTTAGATACAAGTTTGTATCTGCACATAGTCATAATATTCTTAGATACATGTATGTATCTGCACATAGTCATAATATTCTGAGACACAAGTTGGTATATGCACATTGTCATAATGTTTTCAGACACAAGTTTGTATCTGCATTAGTCATAGTATTATTCTCTTCAAGTTTGTATCTACATTTAGTCTTTATTGTATTCTTAGATACAAGTTTTCTTATCTGCACAAAATCATAATGTTCTTAGATACAAGTTGGTATCTGCACATAGTCATAATATTCTTAGATACAAGTTTGTATCTGCACATAGTCATAATGTTCTTCTGTTCAAGTTTGCATCTGGACAAAGTCATAATGTTCTTATGTTCATAATTGTATCTGCAAATAGTCATAATGTTCTTCTGTTTAAGACAGTATCTGTACATTGTCAGAATGATCTTAGACAAAAGTTTGTATTTGGATGTTGTCATAATGCTATTCTGTTCAAGTCTGTATCTGCATTTAGGCATTATTATATTCTTAGACACAAGTTTGTATCTGCATATAGTCATAATGTTCTTCTGTTCAAGTTTGCATCTGGACAAAGTCATAATGTTCTTATGTTCATAATTGTATCTGCACATAGTCATAATGTTCTGCTGTTCAAGATTGTATCTGCACATAGTCACAATGTTGTTAGACACAATATTTTATCTGCACATATTCATAATTTTCTTAGATAACGAGTATAAGGCCATTCATTGTGTCAAGAATAGAAAATGCGTCCAATGCTATTTATGACAAAAGGTTTTCAATTTTCAATTTGCTTTAATAATTGGCACTGATTTAGATTTTATTCAATGAAAATGACAAATATTTGGGCAGGGGTCGACTTCATTAATGCAATAAACGCAGAAATGTTGATCTTGCATATACGGACAATGCACAATTTAACACGTCTTATGGTATTCTTCCCTGTTACTAATAATAGTGCTTTTGTTTTTTGAATTTTGAGCGGTGGTATTTGTGCTCCAATAGTGAACGGCATTTGTACATATGATATACTATTGATATTGGGAGATTCGCATCATTTAAAAGTAAGTGAATAAAGGTTTCAAAGAACTGCATCTTGAACAATACCCGATTTACATCGAAGTGGATTGAGTACACTGAAATACAAACTAGTGTCAGATATTAGAGCGATAATAATGATTTAGTTTACTTCTACAGGTCCTGCCTCTAATGTATAGAGCTGTAAACACAATCGTTTGAAATACATATGATTACTTTGATTATCAACGTTTGTTCAAATGGGACCATTAATTGGTTTTAAAAGCTGATCAACTGATTATTTAAAGTTCTCAAGTGATTATAACTTGTAGCATATACACATATAATACTAGACTGCATAAATATTCCTTTCATTTTGATGAATTAGTTTATGTGTTTACTTGCAACGATTTCCATCACACCAACTAAATTCATAGAGAGTGAATAGTAATTGATATGTGATATTATAAGACAAGAAAATCATAAGAACACAATGTACAAACTATAATATTAGTACTGCATATTACATATATTTTCTGTTATTTTTTGTGATCACTAGAGTTTGAAATAAAGACCTTCTGAAGTAAATATTTGTAATGGAATCTAAGAGTGATGCATTCAGATCCAAGGGCGCCTGCATAATTACTTACGGGAGTGTGTGGGGGTATAGTGGTCAGAAGCTATTAAGTTTTACGTATGCAGGCCAATAAAAATGATCAGAGGTGTCCTTTGATCTTCATTTGAATGGAGGTACTTAAAGTTAAGTGATCGGGCGCATGATGACAAATAAAGAGCTTTCGCTAATAAGTAGTACAAAATCATGGCCATAGAACGAAGGCTGGACAGCCTGAATGAGAAGAGATAATACTGGTCTACAAGAATTTTAGAAATCGTCTGCTTCAAAGATAAAATGTGCTATTTATTATTGATTTGGATGTGCTGAATTAAAATATGACAATTAAAAGAACTGATTGGATACTGTTTACAAGAGATTTAAGATATTTAAGTTTTTACATTTTACTTCTATGTATATTGTGATCATAAATTGTCAACCTAGGTCTTTTCATGTGTTTATGGTTGCTATACATGATATTTCACCTGTCCTGTTTATGCAACACTTTAGAAAACACCAAAAGGGTTATATAAATGAAATCTATCATCAAACAAAAGGCAAAACACTATTATGTTTATATAAGTGATTATATTTGTCCTGAGCTATTGTCTATTACGCGCTTCTAGGCTTGTCTCCAGTATTCATTAAGCGGAGCATCTCTTGACACTGTCTAGCAATAGTCTGCAAGCATTGATGGGCTCCATTTGCCCTGACAGCGTTCTTCTTCATTGTTGCAATGCCTTGGTGAAATAGCTCGCCGTGCTCTTCGCTCACTTGTCCGCAGTTCGTCGGAGAAAATCTAGATGAGAGTACAAAATGTATCTTTAGTGACATGTTGCAACAAAGGCTTTTGTATACATTGATGTGGTTTTCCACCAATTTCCTGTAGTTATATCCCTTGTTGTTTATGATAAAATTTGCTGTCACTAACTGGAATGTTTTCCAAGCAGTCCTTTCGTTGTCACGCAGTGCATGGTTAAATCGATCATTTCGAAGACGTTCACGAATCTGAAAATCAACAAAGATACATTCCTTTATCTTAGCTTCACTTAACCTTGGAAGATTTCCACTGAGGTACTTGAAAGCTGCTTGTGTTTTGTCCATGGCCTCGACAAAGTACTTCATCAGACCCAGCTTAATATGCAGGGGTGATTATAAAATCTTCCTTGATTCAACAAGTGGTGGACGCTGAACACTTTTCTTTCCAGGCTCCAATGACTGTGGGAGTGGCCAAGTCTCTATTAATGTAGTGGAAATCTCTCGCACGAAAAACCAAATCGCAGAGAAAAAACAGAGTACTTTGTGTATTAAGTCTGCAGACCAAGCAAGAAAGCAAGAACTTTTAAATCGCTAAAACTCTTACTCTGATATTGGTCATAGTTTTATGCACCTCGAATGTTGTTTCATGTTTTCATATGCTTTCTTCATATGGACTGCATGACCAACTGGGATTGATGGCAAAACATTACCATTATGCAGCAAAACTGGATCATGAACAATGTTGAGTGCTGACATTACATCATCGATGTTGTTGCAGGCTGCAAGATCACATTACTGTATAAGAAGAAGAATGGGCCAAGATCCTTTTGACTGTCATGGAAAATGGAAACCCCAAAATCACCTGCCAGGAGATTGTACTGCTGTAGTCTGGAGCCCAACAGATCTGTCTTACTTTTGGATAGTTCCAAATCCCTGATAAGAGCATTCAGCTTACCTTGTGTTATGAGGTGTGGTTGAGAGGAGGAGGATTAGAGTAAATATGGATGATGTAACATTGGTAGCTCAGGATTAGAAGTTTTATCCTCTTCCATTTCCTCGTCTGAATCAAATGAGAATAATTCTGGTACATCAAAAACTGACAGTAATAATCAGTGGGTTACTGGCCCTATAGCTGTTGGAATGTTTGGATAATGTACAGTCAACGTTTTCGTCTTTGGCACACCTTTTCCAACTGGAGGCACCATGCATAATTAACAATTGCTGATATAATATGTTGATTCTCTGCAAATCATTGGCATATATTTCCTTTTCTTGTTCACCCACTGACGTAGATTTGTTGCACAAGTGTTGCAGCCTATGCGTGGTTCCCACCTCGTTCTAATCTCCAGTTCTGCAGCCGGAATAAGGGTGGTGGGCTTCTTAACCATAGTGCGCTTTTGTGACGCAAAAGTCACTTCGCCACAAATATAGTCATAAATTCACATAATTATGAGGCATGGCTGCGCTCAATTTTACTAAAAAGAAAAGTGTTCCTTTGCTAAATCGAACACTGCCAAGTAAGATAGCATAAGGCCATAGTACACAATTAATTTTACTATATGGTCTCTACATTTGTTCCTCAGTACTGAACTTTCCACTGTGTGACAATCAATACAAATCATATGTTAATATAAAATACCTTCAAAGATAACTTTACGGTTTAGTTCTTGTCAAGGGTTGACCTGCATTTTTTTGAGAGGCTGAATTGTAAATAAAACACCAGGCAACGGAACACAGATTTCACTTCCGGATCATCACCATGACCTTATTACTCAATGTGCACTGTAGCCGAAATACACACAGACAACCACACCATAAGATCACATTTTAAAGAATAATCAATTGCCTTTAAATCCTTACCAATAATGCCAAAATCTAACTCTAGTATCATCACCAAATTTCGACCGGAAAAAGTGATCTAAAAATAGACTGGGACTACATTCGTGGGTACTGAACCTGATTTTATTAATTGTGTACTGATTCCTGAAAGGGTCAATGTTTTTGTCAAACTTTTATATTTGCATTTTATTTTGCATACCACTACTGTTTCAACTTCATACATAAAGTCTTTTGAAATTTCCTTGCAAGCAAGACATGTGACAGCTGTCAGAAAGTGTGTAGTGCTGGTGTTCTATAGGGTGCAATTTGAGGTCCAATTGTTCTTAAGAAACCAAAACTAAATTTGCTATATCTTCCTTAATTATAGGCATTTGTCAATGCAGTAAAAACCTAATTGTAATACTTGATAAGGCCTGTCTGAAAATAGTCTTGAAATTAAAAAATATTGATATATTAAATTTTAGTGAACATTTTAAAAAATATATAAATTATAAAAACTTTTTATTTTACAAAAAATAAATTTTAATACAAGTTATGACATTCAGTTTGACAAATTTAAGGCAGCAATGTTGATTAATGAATGGTCTTTAAAACGAATGGTAGTTTAGGTCTGTACAACTGATAATATTAATCCCAGGGGTACTGAAGCATGATAGCTCACAGTGATTTTGACAGCAAATTGCAATATGCCTATCCAGATGCATATAGGTGTACATACTAAAGAAACAATGACAGGTACTATGTTCCACATTTATTGTTTCAGGTACTTGGACAGTTGTTTGTATAACTAATATCCCACTCAAATTTAAAGTTTTGATAGGACCACTACCATGTTTTATAGCAAATATGCATTCCATTTTAATGCCGATAACTACAAAAGTCAACAATGCAATATGAAAATACAGTTTCACCTTACTGAAAAAAGATGCGAATCTCTCTCATGAAGATCTAAGCCATGTCTTTGAGATGCTGTATATCAGTGTACTGATATGAACTCATCTTGGTCACTTATAACAGCACACTGCACATGTCCTTATGAGACCTTGCTATCACTATTGGACTACTGGAGAGCTTCCAAATTGATCCAACTCTAATACTTTGTTCCAGATACCAGACTAGACCTGAAAATATATAACATGTTTCACTTAATTCTAAAAAAGGAAGATGTAGGCAAATGAAGTTAAAATGTGTTAGATATGGTGATTTCAAAATAACATTCAGGTTGCAAATATGGTTAAAAAAGGTAAACTTGATAGAGTGACACTCAAAGATGTGAAGCAATGGGCATGTATTAAAGTGACAAATGCATCCTAAAAATAGATGAAGTTTCTACAAGCATATTTAGTAATTTACAGGTTAAATAACTAATCAGGTAGAGTATGTATCATAAAGTTTTAGGCAATGTTGGAACGGTGAGGTTTGATCATTGGTGCAAACATTGATACATACCAGTATAGTGGAAAGTCAAATGACAATGTACCAAATTAAAATTTATTACTATATGCAATCCTATTCATGAAGGAAAAACAATTTTAGATATTGTGAGTGAATATAGCAAAATGTAGCCACACAGATCAACTATAGGTACCAATAGATCCTATATCATCAACTAATTTTCATCCCGAAAACTTGTAAACAAGGATGGATATTTGCATGTGTGGGACATATGCAATGTACTTGTTAAAATCACATATGCAAACATGATTCAAATAATCTCTTTGAACATTTTTAGTCTATTTTTAAGAGTCCTGGCTACCAAGTTATTAAGTTCAATGATTCAATGATTCAATGGAATCAAATATCAGCTGATGCTGCAATACCGCCCTCTGTCAAAGTACTAAATTGAAATGTGTTACCATACAGAGGCATATTCATGATGAAAATAACATCTTGGGATATTTTAAGTGCACACAGTCAAAACTGAGCCTTACAGATTCACTATAGGTACCATGTCAGCCTAACAATGTCAACTTTTGATTCCAAACATTACAAAATATATGTATATTTGTTCATGTCAGCTATGTAACCATGTTAGGATCAGTTGTAGAAAGTTAAATTCAAATAATCTGTTTGAATATTACGTATGTAATCTTTAAAGTGTCAGATAACAAATATTATTAGTCATTAATAATGCATAAAGCAAAATGGATCATGAGAATTCCCATAATATCATCTGGGCTACAATGTCGCACTACATCAATCAACATCTTAAAGACACTAAACAATAAAATGGAATGCATTCTGTGTTCAACTTACATCATTTTGCTGTTTTCTTACATGCAATGGTAAATATACCTGGGTAGAGTATATTTTACCCCTCTGACCTGTATTTCATTCTCTGACAGCTTAATATGATTTTGTAGAGAACTTGAACAGGTTCTAGTATAAAGTCTTCATCTCTGTCCTCTCACTAAATACCCTATAACTATGGTTATAAACAATTACTGATAGCTATACAAGCAGATATGTGTCACTCAGGAAGTCACCCCATCATAAACACATAAATTAACTGTTTGAACCCCAAATAAATAGTTTCAATGACCTAAAGGTACAAAGCAAAGTAGAATTTTGTCTTCATGTATTTTAAATGAGGGTCTCATTTTGACTAATAAAGATATTTTCTCTGATCAAATTTGACAAATATCCATCATTTGAGCTTGTATATGGTGTAGGAGTATATATATGCTGATATCATTTAATATCATTCCCAAAAAATATTATATATGTGTATACTTGGTGGAAATTTTTTATTTTTTAATTGTTTTTTTAAATTTCATTTAAATTTTTAAAATTAAATTATTTTTTTACTTCTAATTTCATTTTTATATTTTTAAAGTCAATATACATAACATATTAAAATTTCATGTATATGTCATTAATAATAAAAATTTATATCAGTTTCAAGTTTTTACTGACAGACCATAGTACACAATTAATTTTACTATATGGTCTCTACATTTGTTCCTCAGTACTGAACTTTCCACTGTGTGACAATCAATACAAATCATATGTTAATCTAAAATACCTTCAAAGATGACTTTACGGTTTAGTTCTTGTCAAGGGTTGACCTGCATTTTTTTGAGAGGCTGAATTGTAAACAAAACACCAGGCAACGGAACACAGATTTCACTTCCGGATCATCACCATGACCTTATTACTCAATGTGCACTGTCGCCGAAATACACACAGACAACCACACCATAAGTTCACATTTTAAAGAATAATCAATTGCCTTTAAATCCTTACCAAGAATGCCAAAATTTAACTCTAGTATCACCACCAAATTTAGACCGGAAAAAGTGATCTAAAAATAGACTGGGACTACATTCGTGGGTACTGAACCGGATTTTATTAATTGTGTACTGATTCCATAACACTGTATGATTGTAGATCTGATACTAGGCAAATTGTTCAGCAGAGTTATGTAAGCTTAGCTTTGATTGCGTCATCCATGACTTCTAGGAATAACACGATACAATTCATATCATGTATGACTCAATACCAACTTCAGATAGCATCATTCACTGTTTTGTCTAAAAAGCAGATACTGCCCAAACCCAGTCATAGATTTATTCATAGATCCAATCAAAGATGTATCTTGGTCATTTCTAGTTTAATGTGAGATCTCTTCCCTTTAAAACTCTTTTATCGCCCGCCATTCCCAAGTCAAGGGTTGTATATATTGACCCAGTATCATATCTCTAAAACTTGAACAAATCAACAATTTTAAGCATCATTTTCGTTTTCAGTGAACCAGAATTAGTACATTCCGAAGAATTTGGCTGTAGACTAGTGTAACCATTGGATAGTCTAATCGAGGAACTTCGACATCTTCAAACTAAAGCGGTTTGCAAAGTAATTTAGGACAAAGGTACTACGTTTGTGTGAGGATTGTACCAAGTTATGTAAGGTAATGTTTCATCCATTAATTTTTTGTGTGTGAATGTAGTGTCTGAATGAAAAAGTAAGAAACGGTACTTTGAGATTTGAACATTGATGACAAACACAAAACAATATACTGCAAAAATGAAACGATTAAACTGAATAAGGTAACAGAACCCAGACAACCTGTGTTATATATATATATATATATATATATATATATATATATATATATATATATATATATATATATATATATATATATATATATATATATATATATATATATATATATATATATATATATATATTCTTACGCTCTTTCTCAAGGAAACATTATACAGGATGCAAACATGGTAATGTACAATGCAACAGCAAGTCAGGGGGAAACTGGCAAAGTCTATTCCAGACGAATCCCGTTTGCAACAATGATAGCACAAAGATTAATTGCATACACAAATATGTAAGCAATATAAGCATCTACAAAATATTTTCTGATGGTGAAACCAAAATCACAGATTCTAATATTCCAATATCAATAAAAAGTAAAAAAAACGTACCTTGCAGCATGTATCTAGTGGCAAATCAGGTATTCCAAATTGTCAAGAAAACTTTTTATTGGCCAGTTATTTATGTTATTTAAACTCTATACATTTAAACCTTGTAACTTAAAATACTACATTCTTTTGCTTAAAATTTATATTTTTGTTTTTATATTTTTTTTGAAATTACTTCATTTTTATTTAAAACTTGAGTGGAAAAATGAAAGGACGTGGGTATGTAACTGATGACTTATTAGGCTGAGTAGTCTTTAACAGAATGTATGATATAGTTGGTGAGTGATTTTTTATATTTAATAACTTCGCCTACTTGGAATATATATATATATATATATATATATATATATATATATATATATATATATATATATATATATATATATATATATATATATGTGTGTGTGTGTGTGTATCTATATATGTATGTATATATATGGATGGATGGGGCGGGGGGAGTGGTGGTGTTGCCTCGAATATATATATATATATATATATATATATATATATATATATATATATATATATATATATATATATATGGATGGGGGTGGAGTAGTGGTGGTAGTGTTGGGGGGGGTGACGATCTTGACACTTTGAATTTCAAAAGATTAAATTTTTATGTTTTCTTTGTTCTTTAACTGATCACAAGCCGATTTTTGTTTGCTTTACACATTGACTTAAATCTGAATGAAACTGCATGAGTGACAATGGTGCTTCAGTAACGAACGTTTAGCTTAAGGCCGAATAATTTATTATGATCTCAACCAATATATTTCATTATTGTACAACAAAATAGATGTATAGGATAAATGCCGACAAAATTAATAAAACATTCACGTGTCAATCACTTATATACTGTAATGACGGTCATTTTAGTTCGTTCGTTGCTTAAAGTACCACGGTGTGTAATGGTCGTACAGCAACTTCCCTTACAGTAAAAATAATCATAAACCCAGTTGTATTATTAACTGGGTAATCAAAATGGGTAGGCCTTCAAGATTTAACATACTTTTTCATCAAAGAAAAGAATTGTCAATTGTACTAAATATGAAGTCGAATTACCGCGAACCTTTGTAACTATCATTCAAGAGTAATTGATATTGTTTAATTCTCCTGATTTAGTGCACAATAAATGATGACTATTCAGTATGAAATTAGTCTTAATACCTATTCATTCAACGCATATTCATTTCACCGCTGGAATTGAATAATATTTCCTAGTAATGATTGGTGTACTTAAAAGATAAATATATAATTTTATTTTTTTTTATTTAATAAAGTATGCGTGTTCACCTTGACATTTAAGAATACAGTACCTTTGATATTAATTTCAAGGCAGCTAAATAATAGCGCTATGCTTGCAGGATTTAGGACATTTTATATATTGAACTTATTATTTTCACATCCTTGGTGTTGCCTCGAAAATATAGACAATCAAGTATCGACCTCATTAAAACATCTTTTTTAACTAATTTGATCCGAAGCTACTTTTTGAGAAAGGATCGCATTCAGTGAGAGTCAACATGCCTTATGTATCCGGAATTATGATTGGTATGTAGAGGAAATGTTTGTCGAATCAAAGACATGGACTAGAAGTGATTAAAACTTCATTTATTTACCTGAAATATTATCTGTCATGCAATAAATATGTCTGGTAAGAATTACAACGAAACAAAATATGCTGCTTTTTTGTCTTTTTTCTTTTATATATTATCATACCGAAGAGAGAGAGAGAGAGAGAGAGAGAGAGAGAGAGAGAGAGAGAGAGAGAGAGAGAGAGAGAGAGAGAGAAGTTGAGGTATTCTAATATTGTTCGAAATATATTTTTGCCAATAATAATAATAATAATAATAATAATAATAATAATAATAATAATAATAATAATAATAATAATAATAATAATAATAATAATGATAAAAATACAAAGTCTGCTCCTCATGATCTATTTTCTATAACAGCCATGTTTTCTTTCAAAGAAGAAGTTGATATTTGGAGTACATAAAGGGAAGGATAAATTCGAATATTGTTACATGCCAACAACATATGGAAACATTTGTGATCGTAGCGGCGTCTTGTAAAATCTGCTAATGACTGCCAGTTAAGGGGCTCAGAATGAATTGTTGTTGATCAAAGCGACATTGTCACTCTAGGACCAGTAATAATATAAGTAATATGATAATGTCAACGACGTATCAACGGCTCTAAATTAATATTATCTGATCGGTATGACTTTTGTAAGCAAGAGGTTTATTCAAGCCAAAGATACGTTTGTTAACGATACCATTAGCAATAACACCTGAGCAGCACCGCATGAGTGCGCTTGAATCCCTCATCATCAAAAACGTGTCTGACCTCATCATTCACTAAAATCTAAAGCCAAATTAATAATAAGCTCTCGAAAAAGTACTTCTGGTAGATTTCAAAGCAAAGAATGCGTAATCTAGCCACATTTATGCGTTCCCACGCATCACTGTGATAGCTGATAATTAAACAATATGCGATATTTATCATGTTTCCAATTCAAATCTGACCTTTTTGTATACTAGTATTATATTTTAACATCCAGTTTTTTTTTGGTCCGTGAATCATTTGTTTTTATAGTCACCATCAAGGCTGCTGTGTCATGAGTGTTCCTGACAGAAATATGGCTTTATACGATTCAGACACTGCATGCCTATAAATCATGAAAAAAAAATTTCAAATAAGGTTACTGTGACCTTACACATACAAATATATTTTGAACGAAATCCTGTCTTTAAATACGACATAATAGATACACTTTCAGGTCAATATTGGTCAGTTACTGTCTGAAGCAACCCATAAAAAGTATGCCATTAAAATAAGAAACAAAAACTAAAACAAAACAATATACTTTTTTACCCTGGAAAATATTATGGAAGTTCTGATGTCTTTTGCAATGCCCAAATAAAATCTAGGGAGCTGATTACTTGATAACAACGCCAACATTATCAGGTGATATGTTAGACTATCATTTTTGTCACGAAAATGAATGCTTATCCAACGTTAATATTAATTTTACATTGTGTTACTGATTTAAATCATGAAACTCGGCACTAAACGAGTAACACATTCCTTTTTCTTAATTTGAACATACAGGTGACACGGGAAAACGTAAAATTCATGGTTAAACATAACAAAGTTATTACTCATAACACCATCACCAGTCAACTTGATTCTCAATTATCTCACTATATTAAGGGACTAACCATCTAAACAAATCTTTTTGTTTGGTGAGGGATAGCCTTGGATTTTCCTATCGAGTAGGGATTTTTTTTATTTTCCTACCTTCTTTTGCTAACAATCAGACAAAAATATGTTTTCAAACAAATCCCAGACCTCCCTTCTTCACTTTTTAATTCAAGGAAATACATTTTTTTGTTCACGTTTGCAAAACATTGTTGCATTTCTCTCCTTTACATTACCGAGGTTAAGGCCAAAACATTTTATATTTAATTTGTGATGTCTGTAGAACTTTTATCCATAATTGAGGATAGGACGTTGGACCTACATGTCGGTTAAATATGTTTGCTAAAATTGAGCTCCAGTGACAAGCTTGACTGTGGCTTTAGAATTTTCTGGAAACAAATTTTGTTTACTGTTTTATGGAAATTTACATTAGGATGACAGAGTTTTGGAATAATATTTTTCTATAACTTAGAATGTTCAGAAAATGATATTTTGACCCTCGTCCTTGCTATAAAATCGTGTCGTAGGTTTTAATACTAGGGTTTATAATATTAAATTTATTTATTCCCATCTTAACATCCAATGTGAAATCAGTTTTATTGTTGAGTAAGTTTTATTGAACTGGATTGGTTTATTTAAATTATTCACTTGAATTACAAATTGCTCAATATTTTCGGACTAAACCATTATCTTGTGATTATAATGAATACACTCAAGGATATTTTGGACTATATCATTCTAATACACCAAGAAACTTGGTACATCAGCGCATTCGAGACTACTGGCACATCAACACATTAAAAATGGAATATATTGGTAAGAAAAGCGCTGTTATTCATTCGGAATTCTATTTAGCTTTTGAATTATTTGAAATTTATTGACAATATTGTAAGTTCTTTTTAAATATTTGCTTGGATTATAAGGAAATAAATTATGTATTAAATTTTTTAAAACTTATTGATTTTCGCTCTTTTATGTTAGCTTAAGACCATAGATTCTTAAGTTTTAGCATGCTGAAATTCACACTTTTCTTCATATTTGCCAATGCTGCGTAAATTATATTTATGCTACTAATAGATGTTGACCTAAAATTTCGAATATATATGTTTATTCCTGATATACATTAGATTCTCTCTTCCTCCCCTATCTCCCTCTCTCTCACTCTCTTAGGTTCAAATTAGTATGATACAACGAAAAATAACATATAATCTAATTAATCTGACCAAATTAGTTAACCTGCTTAGTTTATACATACATACATACATACATACATACATACATACATACATACATACATACATACATACATACATACATACATACATACATACATACATACATACATACATACATACATACATACATACATACATACATACATTATTCTCAGTAACATCAAATAGTATAGGACCTTAAGGATGGAAGAACTTCAGCTCGTTGATTCGCTGCAATTTCTGCATTCCAGCTTGAATAAGCTAGTTAGGATCTTTGATGCACGATCCAGCGATAGATTAAAAATCACGTCTATATGGTACCACTAACTTTGACAAGCTAAAAGTAATAGCTAGCAAAAGAGGCATCCATACTAGTACTAAAATTCAGTTGCCACTTGTCGAGACATTTCTTTCGTAGTTGCATCGTGAAGATATTTGCGTGAAATTTAATGAACATGCCCATAAAGTCTGGTTCGCATTCAAATGATTGGCGACTATGACGAGGTGTATTAGCAGACGTTTTGCTGCAAACGGATGTCTTTGAGACTTTTCCTGATACATCTATGAGTGTTTATAAACTTTATCCCACGCACTGCATTTTGTCACCGGGTATGACTTGGGGTGCTCCTTTACTAGACAAATATTCGGCTTGATTTGCTCACTGATATGAACAAGTAAGTTTTTGTTGAGTGTGGAATCTGTGGCGGAATTTCTGGCGAGTCATCTTTATGTTAGAGTTAATATCACAGTCGTTAACAGATATGATTGCTCCCTCCCAAACAGTTACATGATGTATCTTTGCACCAGCAATATTTATGAAGAGTCAATGATGAAACCCATGCCTTTTAAAATAGGATTTAAACGCAGAAGGGGACATGAAAATGCTATACATGGACACAGACTCATTGGTGATAATAATATATCGCCACCAATGATGTGTACGCAGGCACGAGGGAGGAGTCGCTGGTAAACGAATTTGACAACAGGAGTTATCCGAAAGATCATCCGCTGTTTTAACGAACATAAGATGTGGGGAAGTTTAAAGACGAATGCTTTGGCGAGCCTATTGAGAAGTACTCTGAATGGTATGCATGAGAGTATCTGCGTGAGCGACTCGAGTTTGCACATGTGACTAATCTCATTTGGTCAGGACATTATACGATGTAGGATACGACTCGATGTGTAATTTCCGATTATGTTATTACTTACCAGTACGGGCACCACGGGGTTGTGAATTATCATGTCCTTGATGCGCTAGCACACTAAAATAGACCTTGGCGTGGGTTACGTTCCGTGGGAATGATCTCTATGGCAACAAGAAATAAGCGAATAAAACAACTTTTAATTAAATATTGGCACTTGTTTCCAGATGTTCCAACACAAACAAAATCTACCAGTGCTTTTGTCTTTTAGATTTTTACACCTGTGAAACAACATCTATCCAGGATGAATCCTCACAAGCAGGAAAGTTTGAAAAAAGAAATTCAGTATTTCATGGCGCATCATTTCATAGAACCACAATTATATGTACTAACTTTAGAATGGTGAACAGTGTCACCAAAACAGATTAATTTATAATGCCAAGAAATTATTAATGCATTAAGAAAACTAGAAATGCAAAATGTCATAGGTTTACTTTTTTCAATCTCTTTAGGTCACAATTATTCAATATATCCTTTAATGCATAATTTGTTTCACTTTTTCCCGTATGTTCTGGATGAATAAAAATTTCACAGTAACTTAGAGAGAGAGAGAGAGAGAGAGAGAGAGAGAGAGAGAGAGAGAGAGAGAGAGAGAGAGAGAGAGAGAGAGAAGATTTCAAATATATATTTTAAACTTCCATTTTTCAACAGCATGTTCATGGTACGATGTAGAAACTATTATATGTCTACACGTGACAGGCACCGATTTAGTCTTTCGTAGCATAAAGAATCAAGCACACTTGCGAATGGAGTGCATAAAAATACGATAAAGGGATTGTTTGAAAATATAAACGGTATCGGGATTTGCCTTTGATCAACTTTTGATTACAGTTGTCAGGATCAAGTGCTTTGGTGAAAGACCACGGTTTTAAGGGACATTCAAACAGGTGTCAAATATTTTCTTCTGGAAAAGAGGTAAATGTTGGTGGTCGAATAAAAAAAAAATGTTTTGAAAAAGCATCGATTTTGCTGTATATCATTAATATAACGGAGAAAAGATATCTGCGGGTAGACGTCTAAATTCAAGCCAAGAAGTACCGCTAGATATATGCACAGTAAGATCGATCATGAGATAGTGGTATCATTTGTTAGGGTGTTGAAAATAGTCACGTAATAGACAAGACTTCAGAATTATAATAACAAAGAAAAGAAATGCCAGAGATCGATGTGGCATACAGATAATATAGTGTGTTCTGTATTCTAATATATTGATCAGGAGACATTAATCGAAATGCGAAAGGTAGTGGTTCTTATTGAGTGTTGAATCGTTAGGAACTATATAGAATTATCAACTGTTCTACTGCTTCTCAGAAGAATCAAAAATAAGATTCTTTGTCAAAAACCTTGCAGGCAATATAAATTGCACAACACCGCAAGAGAACGCTTCAATTTCTATATTGCTAAAGATATCAAAGCTTTTCAATATCAGCCCAAACATTATCTTGATGTTTAATGGTTGAATTACAGTGAGCATTTAATATATCGGTGGCTGAAATAGGTTAACCCGTGACTTTACTACTTTTACTCAGTTCGCCACACGCGAGTGTATGGCTAAAATTCAGGAGTGAAAAATGTTTCTAACACATGAGTAAAAGATTTTGCCAGGGAAATTTGGCCAGCATAAAACGATATAAACACTTCTAATTCGGTTAGAATCATAATTCCCAATTCTTTGGAAATACAATTACTACAATTAATAGGTTCTGGAATATAAACATAACACCTTCAAAATGTTGCTTTTGCAGAATCTTCCAGTATAAATGATTTACCCTTTGCAAGCGTAACCGACATGTCCGCTGGCGTAAACAGAGAAGCACAAATTAATATCAACTGGAAAACATTAATTTCATTTTCATTGTCTATAAATCAATCACATGTGTTGGGTCCATAATATTTTGATTCAGTATCCATTGTATTCCATTTATGCCAACATTTTCAAACTCTGCCAGTTTGATTTTTTTAATTCCCGATAGCCACCGCGTAGTTTATTGATTGTACTGAGACTATTTTGTGCTAAAGCAAGGTGTGCAAATAAACATGTATTCGTAATTGCAGTCATAAGGAAATTATTTTACCCACCATTACTACCATCTAGTAGTATCGATATAGCCCAAACAATACATCTAATCGGCGTGTCTATAATGGTTGCTGTGATTACGATTCCTGTAACACCAAGGCCAAAAACTCCTGCTGTGGAGATTCCACAAATAGCGTATACGACCACACACAAACCCACTCACACAAGCATGCACGCATCACGCACTCACACACGTGCTTATTCTATTTTTACTGATACAACTGTCATGTACTTATATAAAATATATACTCATGGAATATTTTAAAACCCAGTAAATGTGCATTCTTGAGACCTGATATTATGTTCATACTTAATTACATTTATTACACTTTTAAATGATGTCTAAATGATCATTCCCGTCTTTATCCCAAGGTTGTTACACTGAAAAGTGTGTCCCTTTTGAAAATAGTCGAGATTTTTCTTTCCTTGGTTGGATTGGTGTTGCTTATCCTAATGAACGTGAAATACAACCGAGGTGGATTTGTCGGTAAACTTGACTTCATCTATATAGAAACAATCCCTGAGAATTTGGAAGACTTTTGTCGGTTTCTTTGTATATTATTAGTCTTACGCCAGACTGATTATTTATCAATGTCGTCATTTGACCTCTTCCACGTTAACAACCGAATACGATAAATGAAAACGATCATAACACCCAAGCCGTTTAAGATATGAGTCTTATGGTTATCAAAGCCATCCAAGAAGGTATAAATAATTTGATCATTTGTTATTATATGTTCAGCCTTTCGGCTCCTTTACTGGGTATGCAGTTCTTTTTATTTTGTGAATGAAGTTCCTATAGAGGGTAATTGGGATAGCACCTTGTGCCATTACATTCACATAATTTTTGATATAAGCAACAATATACCCGAGCCTCTGATTCCTCCGATTTCGTTGATTTCGGTCAGGTTTTTCCAGACAGCAGCTAGCAGCTTCATAATAACGCCTTTTATGACATAGTAGGTATAGTTTTCCTATAGCATGTGCAGTTTTATGTTGTTTTTTTTATATTACCACATGTTAAAATATCACTTTATGTGATTCTGATTGGTCCAAATAAACCCATGAAATTATTGTGTTTTATTTACCGATTGGCTGGGATCTTGAGAAAACGTTTTTAACCTCGCCTTGTGGAATGTTTTGATTTGAAAGAACAATTTTTTTTATGGCCATTTATTAACTCGACTCGCGAAAGAAAATTGAGGAAATATTATATCGGCTGTCTGAATATGGATATGTTAAACCCACAGGGGTTTGTTATGTAAAGTTTAACAATATCATCATAAGAAAAATGGCTTAAAATTACAAGTCAAGAACAACAATAAGAAGAAAAAACTAAGGTGTTGCTTTTTTTATATCGGGTGGTGGGGCGGGGGAGGAGGCGGTATATCTGTTATATAGAAATAGAATCCACTGTATATACAAGCAGTCTAAATGTTAACTTCGAGAAGTAAATAAACTCAGCTCTGTTCACAGAAGAATCTTGGCATAAATGGTTTTCCTAAATGATAGAACTTATCCAACCACATCATCTTTACGCAGCATATCCGACTTGAATAGAAATTTGCTTACGTTTTATGTACAATCTATTGTTCAAAATCAAATACTGTAAATATCAGGCCACAAAAGCGTATCCGTAAATGTGGGAATTTTTGCATTCATTAAACCTATTTCACATGAAAGTCAACACGCGCAAGTCATGACATATCCGGATCAGACTAGCCCAGACGTGAAGTCATGGTCGTCTTCGAGATCAAAGGAAGAACAGCAGCAGCAGCACTTTATGCACAAGCAGTGAAAGGTGCACCGTCAATCATGATGAACGAAATTATTCGTTCTTCTTTCTATCTAAATAATTTCCAATTAAAAAAACTATGTGATAAAAAGAATCTCAAATTGGTAATGATTTAATAATAAATTTATGAAACTTGTTGAACAATGTCCGCTTTTATTCGCCAAGGCTCGCAAATGCTGGACATTATTAAACTCGTTTCATAAATTCAATATTAAATCAGTACCTCTTTGAGCTCCTCTATGAATGTCCTTTTTTTAAATAGGAACTTTGTATATATTGGCATACTTTCTAAGTGACAAGGTAAACTCAACAAGTTCACGTGGCGTGTGACGAATTTGCAAAGACAGAGTTGAATAAAACAATTGTTATGTGACTGGTAGTCCAGGGTCGAAGCCCAGATTAAATAATCAATAACGTCAGGTGATGGTGCAAGTCAGTATAGGTCAAAGTACAATATATGTTTGGTGTGGTGTGGTGTTTATAATTTTTAACGTAGCTTTTAACAATTTTTCAGTCATATCGCTACGATGTCTGCAATGTGGCAGTTTATAGTGATATTTAGCACTGGGGCATCATGCCGCAGACATGTAGCATGATGTCCCACCCAGTTACATTATCCTGACACCAGGATGACCAGTCCTAACACTAACCTCTTAATTCTGAGCGTCAAGCGAGGCAGCTGTTAGTACCATTTTTGTAAGTCTTTGGTATGACTCGACTGGGTATCGAACCCACGACCTCCCGCATCCGAGGCGGACGCTCTAACCACTAGGCAACCAGAGCGGTTCAATATATGTTCGGGTGTTATCACGCATACGGCCTAATTATTCCATGGTACTGTTGCTGAATCATGTTAACAACTCATGTTTTATTTGATAGTTGGATTATCGATGTAGCCCTGGCAGCACGCACATTCAAGTGGCGTGACTCTAATGATTTCTGTGATTTGTACTTACTTAGCATCTAAACTGTCCCCGAAGGTTGCTTGGTGTAGCATTGGTGATTGACTGAGAAACGACTGTATTGACGAGTGTCCACAATGCATAAGAGTTAAAGACTCGTATGTGGTATCATTAATGTCAATGTTAACAACTCTACTATCAGCGACATCATCCTCATGCCAAATTGTTTCGTTAGCGGTGCATTTACCGGTTTATGTGGCCGTGATTTATTTCTGAAAAATGACTTTGGGAACAACTCTGTAAAACCCAAATATGTGACTGAGAAAAATCACACACGAAAAATATAATTGAGCTTCCTGACATTGTCCTCGATTCTGTACAGGTTGGCAATAAGCCTTCTACATTTACTTCCGTGGTGCCTGCATGATTATGAGGCTGCCCACTTCTATATGGAAGATGATCAATACATTCGGATCCATCCTCAAATAACTCCATAACCGGGAAAGTGGATCTTTCACAATCATTGCTGTATCTAGCGAGTCATAGAATCGTCATGGGAATGTCAACGTTATAGATAATTAGTTCTATTTTATTTCCATAGATATAACAGCGATATGACGGAGTTGTTAACAAACCCATTATTGGTCATAGCGTCATATGGATTACAATTGCCATGTTCAAGTTTTCTCACAATTTCTAAAACGTCTCACTCGGAAGAAAAAAAAAACTTACCTAGACGTATACAGCACTTGTAATTTAATTTTACTTGATTAGGGTATATAGCCGCGTGCGAATAATACTGAAAATCATTTTTGCTTCGATCTATCTTCGATGCTGCCTCCCCTTCAAAAACAGGATCACACAATTGTAGCAATATTAATATACGCCAACGATATCGTAAAATCCCTTGTATGCTTTACCACTTATGTCGAGACCTAGTACACAACTGTAATCCGCTTCCAATTGCCGCATTTGTAATCTTGGACTTTGGTGTTGCTCGAGTCAATAAATGTGGCAGTTGCTCTCGAATAGATTGAACAGCATGCTATGCTATATTTTTAAGCCGATCGGCAGCAAAGGTTTTGTTTCTGCCAGCAAATTGTATTGCAAAATATTTAGCAATTGGTGCAGCGCGCCAAGACATGACAGTAAGCACATTGTGAGCGCTGTAAAAAAAAAGACCTGAACAACAATGCTATGGCCATTTCCATAATGTCATTTAAGCTGGCTTTCTCTCGTTAGCAACTCTGACTGGTAACAAATGTTATGATTATCAAAATGTCCATATCGAATTTTAGGCCAACTGTTATACACGCATAAAGACCTTGGTGCGATACCAAATATGAAGGATTGAACAACGATGATTGTTGCAGAAAGTCTACAGTATATTCTGGTTTTGTTGATGAGATTGTAAGTCTTAAGGCGATTCTCGGTGTTGTATTTGCACCAGCAAGTTGCATCGCACCATTTAGTTAGCGTACAACATGAAATGTTTCAACAGCTTCAGAATTTATCATCATGGGCGTGGTATACATCACCGATGTCTTCAATGAGTTCGCTTATCTACACGCGAAAATTCCCCCGGCCAATGACATCATTGGTAAACAACCCATTACAAATTTATGCAACTTCTTAAATAACTACTGATGAGTTGTTGTGGAAGCGAAATGACCCCACACTCACTTTCAAACGATCCATAAATTATTGGAGGTCAAAGTGTGGAACATTGATCACCAAGGCCTTCTCATACAAATTCCTCTTGGTACGTTGGTATGTCTTCTTCTAATATTGTTATACATTAAAGGTTTGTTCTCACAATGGGTTGTATTTTAGCCTTCATCTCTTATAAAAGTCGCTCGAAACAACAATTTTGAGCTGGTAAAAGTTCTACTTATCGAGGTTTACGGTTTCTTTTGGGTTTAGATTTTGGTTATGGCACAGATTTAGGTGAACGTACTTTGAACGGTGGCCCGAAGTCAGGTGAACGTGCTTGCTGCCATAGAATATGACTCTTCGTTTTCTCTCCTCCGCTGCTTTAAATTCCGCATAAGATTTCATACCTGAGATCAACATCGTTATTGTTAAATGCATTGATAAAGCGACCAGAATTTTCAGGTCTTCTAGTAACTTCCATGATTATCCACTTGTAAAATATTTTGTCCATATCATAATCACTTGCATCTGCTCGAACATACATTGCGATAAGGAAGATTAGTTAAAAATAGATAGTAAAGGATTTCTAAACATTCACCTACGACCAGTTTCGGTAAATAACTGCTATGATATTTTCAACTTTGACTCGTACACAGGTGGCAATATTAGGATTGTCGTATACTTTCGGTGACCTTTCTAACGTATTTATCGAGAATCTGGGGGCATTTTTGCTATGTCTCCTTAGGTTGTATCTAATCCTACTTGGAATCTATCTCAGCTGGAAATGGCTTGGGCAGTCCTGAAAATCAGTTCCGGATTATCTTCTGTTCCCATCTTCACGTCGATGGTATGCGCTACTTTTCCACTTGTTCCCTACTTTCGCGACTGTCTCTTATTTGCGGTGTAAATGTGTTCAAAGATATGAAACTAGTAGTGGTTGCTATAACATTACGGATCAGTGGAACTAAACGGATCGAGCAAAGAAAACTCCTGAAATGTTATCATTGGTCATGATCATATATGCAACCGAGTCAAAACGTTGCTCTATCCATTTCATGGTAAACTCTAAACATCTTAGGAAACTTTCACCGTGTTTGGGGCGCAAGCTCTCTAGGGGGAGTATAATTCTGAATACACAGTTTGCCTCTCGTATCTAACAACAATACCGAATAAAATGTGAGATTTGTTCCACAACTTTGATTTCTTAAAACCTCAGGAACATTCAAACCTTTGATGTCCGTGCAGATGATATACAAAATACTTCGCAACAGTGAGGTCAACTTTACATTTGTTTTTACGATTCTGTGGCGTGATGGTATGCAAGCGCATACAAACCTTTTCTGTTGTTGTTATGGGTTTAACGCCATTTGTCAGCGCATGATAGGCTATACACGGCCGCCAATATATTTTGTAGAGGAAAACCACTGGGACAACCGTTTATAGCACGATGCTACGATCAAGCTTTCTAACATACCCACGTTGGCTGAGCCTGATACTTGAAACCATGGGGACAGAGGCGCGATATGAGTGAACTTTGAAGACGAGCGCCTTAGAACACTCGAAGACCCATGCCATCAAACAACATTTTTGTTCCAAGCGTACACATTAATGGCATTGTAAGGTTGAGTTCTTCAAACATTTTAAATATGGCTTTAGTAACCTGCACATGAAGATCTTTGTTAATAAGTTTCATCTAAGTTTTGTTGGTATTTTCGCGGCTAGTCTCTGTTGTCGCTTGTGGGGTGTAACTTGAGCGCTCGTTCAAAACATCTATTATTATAATTTTCTACATTTATCATTGACCACTGCGGAATATACTTTGACATTTCCAAATAATTAGACCCGCGAACTGGCATATTCATGGAATTATATGGTTGAGCTTCAAGATATTAGTCAAGAGTTCATCTAGTGTATTTTTCCAAAGTCTCGAGAATTTTTTCAAAACTGGTGTCGAGTTCGTCATTGATGGCTTTGTCTTTGCGGTTTACAGTAGCACATCTGCACAATTTCATTTAATTTGCATTCATTTTTATTTTCTGTTAGACTCGAAATATCGAAAAATAGCTTGAAGCAATGCTTACTATGATTTGTGGACAAGTACAAATTATATCCATTAGATTAGTTGAAAGAATTAATTACCTTGAGGCAATGGAGAGCAATTCTGGTTAGAAAGAAAGTCCAAGGTTTCCCTCATTCTCTGTTTAAAAAAATTATTGTCTCTTTAATAGATAAATAAGATGTTACAAAAATGTAAAAGTCATTTACTAGAAACGACAGAGTTGACGTGACTCCAGACTGCATAAACGGTGCCAAACTTTATTATGTGGTCAGTGGAGGGATTATCGCGGGTATCCACAGTGTCAATGTTGACACAAATTTGACTCGCAGTGACACCAGTGTTAGGACAATTGCATCACTGAAAGTAACCTTACTGGTTAATGCGATTGTGTTTGGCTTCGAAAATAATCTTGCGAATATTTCTTCAAATCCAAATATGTGACTGCGTGAAATCGTACATGAAAACAACGATTGATGTACATGAAACTCTAATTGACGTTGTTCACAGCCAAGGTTTAATTTTGGGTTTATAATTTGTATGGGATCACTACTACTAGTAAAAGGTCTAGCAGGCGCACCAGCGGGTTGTGAGTCCATGAAAGCAATCCACATTTGCTTTCTTGCTGGATATAGTAGTAGAGAAAAGTAAGATTTATAGCCCAAAGACCATTTTTTAAATCACCTGAGACCTCCTAACAAATACAAATTACCCCTTCTCTCTGTCCTTCTCTCTGTCCTAAACTCCCACCCCAAATGATTTACATAAAATTGAAAGGCAGATCCTAGCCCATAACATGTATACCTTAGACTTAGTAACATCTGTTATCTAATCATAATCATCTATAGAGCGCCAGCCAAGCTTTTTAACGGTATATGTAGTCTGAAAAGATTAATATTTTCTATAACAAATGAGCTATGTAAATTCTGCGGTGTGTTAAATTCAACCACGTGATGTTCTAGAATCAGACAGAACGTAACTAAAATCCTTTAGTCATATATACTCGTCATATGGAGATTTAATCATATATTTCCAGAATATTCCAAATCACTAGTATGAAAGGCGGTCAAATTTCTCTTATAATCATTCTGTTCTGCACTTTCAAGGAAGAAGGACGTATTATAAACCAGGCGAATCAGGTAAGTGATATTATTTATATTTCATCACCAATGATTAATGTTTCAACTGTTGACATTAAAAAGACTTCATTATCACGATGATAGAGACTAAACTTTACTTTACCGCTCACACAGCGACGAGATTCCAATAAATCTTTTATTTGTAGTTTGCTTAGAGGATTAGAGGATATTATTTGTTGATAAAATATATTTTTGACGGATCGAGATCAATTGTAAGTTTGGTATAATTTTGTTTACTGATTGGACTAAATCCCGCTAGCAACCTATGATAAAATGTTTCGAGATAATTGAAATACTCGATGTCTTCAGATCTGATGAGTGAAAATTTTAGCTTGTTACGTGTTCTACTAAAACATATATCTGATGTTTCATTATTAATTTCAACTGTTAATTGTTTGCCGTCCATCATCAGATATTTGATCTTGCTACTGTAGCTATTTCTCAATGTAAATTTTTAAACATTGTTTCTTTAGTTTAGACAAAATTTCAGTCGGAAAAGATAATGTCGAGTATAGATCTATCATCATGAAAATACCCAAGTGCAAGTGTATCTACCCCATTTTCGCAAAAACGTTTATCATCGAAATTACTCAATCCATGTTTGATAATGACATCTGTTTCAAGCTTATGATGATTAGTCCTAAAAGCCATAGCTCTTATAAAACTCACACCGCCATCAAGCGCATACTTGTAGTCATCAAATTTCATAAACTTTTTAACAAAATCGCGAGGTAGACCTTTTGTTTTTTACGTTATTTTATTATTGTCTAACAATACGGCATACATTTTACTACGCAATCCGAGAAAGTACTTGATAGCGCTCGAGTTCATTTCATCTTTGAATTTACCAATAACCTTTTTATTTGTGTCGTCATAAAATTTACTGTTACTTGGGTAATCGGAAAGATCAAACAGATGTAGATTATCATACATGTCCTGATAGATGTCCTCACATTCGATTTCATGTACGAGCTAATCGGTATCAGTAAACAATAATCTATTGGCAGGCAACTGATTTTTAACAAAAGTGTAATGAAAATCATACATCAGCCACTTTGATAAATCTAACACTAAAGCTCCAACAAAGATTGGCTTGTTTAGTTTTAGATTTGTTTTTCTTCTTTGTATCGCAACAAGATTCTCATTAAAACTGTTCATGCTCACAAGATCATCGTCTGACACAAGTTTGTTTCTACGAATAATATCATTAACAAGTTCGAGACCAGCATCGACTGCTTGTTTTAAAACTTTGTAATGCAAAACATAATTACGTTTATTAAGCAAATTTGGTACTAGTTTTGTGACCATGGAATTTTGTCTTGGTGATGCTGACATTTGTTGTTCATGAGATAATGAACTATAATACATAATCATCGATTCCGCACAGAAAGGGTAATCGTTATGCAATTTGTGTAGCCAAGTTCGATAATCGAGATCAACTTCAAAGAAATACGAAACATCAACGGGTACCTTTTTCTCTCTTTGATAGAAATTGATCAGCTGTGATTCAATGAAATCCACCAAAAGGCATTGGTTCTGCCATCGAATATCCGTAAAGATTATTACAATCTAGATAAATTATATACTTCGAAGAAAGCTCAGGAATATACTCTTTTAAGTATTTGTTGTTTGCTTCAGCATATTTCTTCGTTATCACGCTAATACCGCCTCGGATACCTTTTTCGATAAAATTGAACATATCAACGTCAGTCAGTAATTCTAACCTTACCTTACTAAACTTTAGCAGAGCATCCCATGACAGCCCAGGGGCAGAATAATACCAGCAAGGATCTGGTCCGTAATTATTATAACTCACTTCTCGAAAACTCTCAAAAACATCTGCTAATAATAACACGTCAGTTTTCAAATACAAATAGTGATAATTACCAAACGTCTCACAATCAAACTCTTTCCAGATATCTTGTGCATATTTGTACTCGTTATCAGTGATATTTTCATTTTTAAGTTGCGAATAAAATTTGATTTTGTCAGGTAAAGATGTTTCATCAAATTTACTCCAGTCGTCGAGATAATCGTATGGAAATACTTTTTTAGATAGTAGATTACATTTATCTCCAAAACTGTCTCTTAGGTTATCAAATTTACTACAACCTTTCACTAGCTCATCTAACGATGCTTTCATAAATTGCATGCTGTCAATAAAACGCAATTTACCTAGCGTAACTGACATGTATTTTTAAAAATTATTTGGAATGCATTTGATGACGTTATCGAGTTTTAGACGAGCTTTTACGTCAGGATCACCAAAAGCTTCTACGATAATGTGGCTATCATATCCTCGAAAGTTGTGAAGAATAATTGGAATAACATCTGGAGCATGAAATTTTAAATTGCACTGATCATGAGCCGTTCCACGGTACTGTCCGGTCAAATGACAATGGTCATGTACTTTTTTGTTATCGTCAAAAGCTTTTTCACAGATATAACACATTTCTGTCTGCTCGTAATCAGATCCTTGTTGAGGTGTTAATTTTATCGTTGGCGTTACTCTTTTCAAACGATAAGTAATATTATTAACTTCACTCATCAATTGCTTGAGAAACCAGAGAGATGGATTTTTACCACGATAGAGTTGGATTGGTTTAGATAATCTCGAATCAGTACAACAAACTATCTTGTAAGCTACTCCGCACGGAACATGATTTTGAGTTTTCCTTGTACTTGATTGGTTGTGATTATTTTCTACACCAAGTAGAGGTTGAAGTAAGCATTCGAAATCAGCGTATATGACAAAAGGAATTTTTAGTTTGTGATTAGGATGGACAAACTGTAACACGCTATTTTCTTTGGACGGCATTGTTATTCGTTGTATGTCACTACAGTACTGCAAATGCTTTTGCAATGTTTCATTATCTCTACAACCGTGCAAGATGCGATACCAAAAGATCTTTTTGTTATTATTCTTATTATACTGTCTATAAACTAGTCCGTTAAAGTTTTTTGATCCAAACGTAATTACTTTTATAAACTGTAAATTTATAGTCGATTGTGAAGCTTTTTCTGAAATATATCTCGGATAGACGTTTTCTTTTTCATATAGTCCGAAAAAGTTAATCGAAACATTATTTTGATTTTCAAACTTTGGTATTTGATTTTCTGCCACTGGAAAGTCGTTATCTTTAAAATTTAATCTTGACACGTGACTGATATACTTCTCAACGCGATCAGCATGTTTTTCTGCTGGAAATAGCGCGGAAAGAACAGTCCTTTGGAAACATTTGCTATCGTCGTGTTTTACGTTTATACAACATTTTTTATTTTTTATTTTTGGTGGCAGGTTGATATACGAACTACCACTTAATGCGTCATATTTCATCGTGTGAAACAAAATTTCTTTGATCATTTCAAACTTCCAACCCGAACCTAATTCGGTGAATTCTTCTATTTTTTCCAAATTTCTTGGTGTATTTCATCAGCTAGTGACAGAAGATCAGTCCCAAGTTAAACACGTTTGGATTTTGCGTTGATGTAAGGGTCTATAGATTCCTTGTCAGTAGATTCTTCCATCACAAGTAGTTTTGAAAATATAACGTGATATTGTACTTTTATTCTTATACCTTTGTGTTTTTCAAGCACATGTTTTACGGTTGTCTGTAGCAGATGATAGAGATTTGTTGCAGTAACATTTATCAGTACGATTTGATTATCGAACCGATAACTGTTGTCAAATCCTGTAAAAGCAATCGCTAAATTTTTCAGGTTCTTCCATAAGGATCTTTTTTTTGGCTATATCACGCAATTTCAACATTGCTATACAATAGTCTAATATCTAATTGATTGTTCGATCGATAATTTATTGCACACAGCGCATGCGCTAAGGTTAAAAAATCAATTAGAGTTATAAAAAATATAATAATATAATGACACAGAATCTAACAGGGCATGCGAGCAAGAGCGATATACTCACCGTAGGTATGAGCTATACGCTGGTAATGAATTAGGTTCGGTGATACATATCATACACAATCTTCCTGTTGGAAGATTAACACCAGCAGGTTATAAGATTAAAGTATGGTACCGAAAGAATGGAAATGTTTAGAAAAGATTTTATTTACACATTATTCTGCAACGAAATTCCAAAAGGACAACGTGTATATCATTATAACGGTGCGGTCACGGATGACAATATCGAAAACTTATCCTTACAAGATGAGTTTCAGCCACATCCGGTCTTTGATTTATACGAGGCTAACGATCGTGGTATTATTAGAAACAGAAAAACTAAAAAAGTTCTTGGTACTATAAGCAATATGAGATATCTCGTAGTAACTGTTAATCGACATATTTTGTTAATTATCAATCGCATAGGTTTGTCAACGAGACGTTTAACAGATCTATACCCAATGGTCTGGTCATTAATCACATCAATAACGTAAAAACAGACAATCGATTGGAAAATGTATAACTAGTTACGCAGCAGGAAAATGTGAAAAAAAGGACGAGGTGGTAACGGTAGTAATTTTATATGTCCAGCAAAACCTGTTGTTTCGTTAAACCTCGAACCGGACGTGGAGATCAAATTTAAATTGATTTCAGCTGCGGCGAAATATTATAATATAAATCCCAGAGCAATAAAATTTGTAGCTGATAGAGTAACAAGATCAGCTTTTTCAAGCGAATACAATGCTAGGATTTGTTTTAGATACGATGATTATTAATATTTGATAGCTCGGTTTTAGTCAAACAATAATGAGCAAATGCTATAACATCATCGCGATTAAATTTTAGCGTTGTTACTGCACTTTCATTAATTTTATTTGTTTCTGCTGCTGTTAGCAACATTTTATGAGAATCATCTTGCATCAAAATAACGTCAACGGAGTATACACTATAACCAGACAAGCATTTTCTTACCGCTTCGGCTAGTTCCTTATAATTTAAAATATTAACTTTTTGGTGATATTTTACATCGTCGGTAATCTTATAATAATAAATTAGATAAAAAATATATTATAATAATGGACCTTATGAAACGACTGGCTAAACTATACGCAGAAGATACCACTGCAAGAGATGTAAACATTAACGATAAAGTTGCAGACAATATTACAATCACTAACAATATGATAAACAAATCTGCTGGTTATAGCGAAGACGATATTTTATACAACAACGAGTCTGACGATGATGATAAAATAGTCACCGTCGTTGATAGATCAAATTATAGCAGACCAACTACTGGAAAATATAATATCAAGCATCACATTGCTAAAAAACTAATAAAATTTAATTTTACCGTTGCCGAGGAACAACTGTTTTGGCAGCTGATCAAACCTTTCTTAAACATCAACATTCCGGGCCGACAGAAAAACATCAAATTCGATTTCATATTTGTCAAAATTTTTAACTTAATGACGATCTCTGACGATCGCAGACAATCTCTAATATCGTTATATAAACCAGTAAAATGTAAATCTATCAAACAAAAGTACGATGAAATTTATAATATTATTTCTTAATTTGTTTGGTTGGAATCCAACTGTTAAATTTATCGCCATTCTTGACTAAACTTTTATTTCCTTTTTTCCTAATCACTTTTTCGATCACGAAAACATCTTGTTCAGTTTTTTTGTAGTTTTTGTTCGTAAAAACTGCATACGATAGGCTCTTCTGCCAGATCTTTTAACGCGTACGTCACAGGTATTGTTAATAGTACTTTATCAACCACAAATACTTCTTTGCCCCAGTTCGGAGTAAATCCTTTTTCAAATACCTTTTTGGTCAGAGAAATTTTAACTTTATCACCGACCTTAAATTTATGTCTGCGGTACATGTTTTCAATTGCCAATATCGGATTTTTAATCGCGTCATTGGGTGACATTTTAATGGTTCGATGTTTCGTGTTATTATATTCACCTACGATTTGAGAAAGGTCATCAATGTACCTGTTGGTATTTTTATCTGTCAAATGTTTGTGTATTTTTTCGTTTAGCCTGCGATTAAATCTTTTGACAACAACTCTTTTACCTTCGTTTCCTGTAACGTATTATTTTATATTATTTTGTTCAAGAAAATGCTCAAACGTTTTGTTTAAAAAACTCTGCTCCAAGATCAGTCCAGATTTTATTCGGTTTTCTTTCTGTACTCGTTATTATTTGTTTTAGTGCATCAGTCATTGAAGTCCCTGTCTTATTCGAAACAGGTACACTGAAAGCGTATTTGCTAAAATCATCTATAATATTAAACAAATACTTTTAATATCGTTAAACTGAGCCAGATTGGATACATCCACCAAATCTATTGCCCAGATATTATCTACAGCATTAGCGACAACTTTACGTCTCGTAAACTTTTTTTAGGTCTGTGTAGTTCGACTGCAAGATCATCGTATAATTTTTTCCAAGTCCAAGTTTATATTTTGCCCCAATCATTCCCTGAACAAATCTTCTATCAAAACGTTCTCATGTTTTTTGCTCCATATCACGTAATTCGTCTAACATTACTTTATCACAGTCTGATCTCGAGTTTTCGTGATCACGATAACATATATCATGACACATCGCTATTGCATCCACTTGATTGTAAGGCTCTTGTCCTGGCAATGGATTATCGTTCTCGTCAAGTTGTTGATCTAGCGGATTATAAGGTCCAGTATACTGATGACCTGGCAAAGTCCAACCGCCTTTTGGTTTTGGTAATTTACCAATAATTTTGTGTATATCTATATCTGTACCTATTATTTCTCTGTTGTTACATGATTGACAGTATGTAACGATTTTTTCCTGTTCGATGTTCGATGCAAAGATCTTTGTCACAATCGCAGTTGCATTTCATTTTATTTTATTACGTTTCATAAGATTAATCGTCGATTAATATAACTCTGTATGAACACATTCCAGCTCCAGATTTTAAAAACATACTTTTCTTTTTACCACAAAAAACACAAATACTTTTTAACATCATTCTATTATTTTTTGTTTTTTTTCTTTCGTCTCGTCCTTATTTTGTTTTAGTTTTGCATTTGAGACAGTATGTCGACATTATATCAGTGAGTTTAGATAAAATTTATTGCAATCTTTAGATACAATTTATTGCAATCTCATCATTTGCATGAGAAGGTTGCTCATCAAATTGTAAAATTACATTTAAAATGTTTTTGCTCCCAGAGCTCATTTGTCTGACAATCATGATGCAATAATAACCACAAGCGAATGCTCCAATCGGCTGTATTTGATTAGACGAATAATGTATTTCATCAAAGTTTTTAAAAATATATTTTTTATGAGATCGCTGGGAGGAAGTCCAAACGAATCAAAATAATTGTTATCGTGGACAGCAACCCAGTGGGTGCCGGAGCCATCGTTGAAGTTTTCAATATTTACAACACACGAACCACCTGCTGGCACGTCATCGAGTTGATCCTTGGAAACTACTCCTCGAAATCCGACAGCGTCCTTCAATTTTTCGACGATGTCAAAATTGCTCAATAACGTCTGGTCCTCGGTAGAGTCAATCCGCGTCCGATTCCTAGTAAGTTTGGAAGAAGGCTTCCCGCTAATCCTGCTACTAGCGGAGCGAAAGGAATAATTCCTCCTTGTTTTGTTTGTTTGCGTTTTGTTTTCTTTTTTTTCCAACGATTTTGTTTTTCTCGGCGACTTTGTAGTTGGCATTTTATTTTATACTGTTACATAAAATTAACGATAGATTTGTTTGATACCACGACCTTCCACTGCTTTGTTCGTTGCGTCAGAGACTGCTCCTGACGCAGCCGCAAGTCAAAGTGTACCAAGCATTGGTAAAACCTTAGGTATTATTGTGCAAGCTAATACTGATAACGCTGGTCCAAACAATCCACCTTGTTTTGACATTGCAGTGACTTGAGAAACAGATGGTTTCAGCACAAACGGTTTGATAAGATCGAGTTTATTGATTTCTTGTTTCGTTAGCATGACTTTTACCCCGCATTTTTATTCGAAGTTCCCGGAGAAATTATCAAAAAAAACAGAGCTGCGTTTAGCAACAGCTGCTTATAATTTTTCAACTTGACCAAATGTTATGTATATTTCTCGAGTTGTGTATTTGGTTTTCATGATGTTATATCTAAGGTTGTTAGATTAAATTTGTACCCTCATTCTTCCTTTGGTCGAATCGATGGTCAGAAATCTATCACTAACCAATAGCGCCAACCAATACGTTATACTGTTCAGATGGCAGAGCGCCCAGTGTCCACATGACCTCGATATCTGCAGTCGATCCTATAACACGTTCCAAATGTTTTGATACGTCAAAGTAAAAGATTGGATAGTGCGATCGAAACTTTTCTATTGATAGTTGAGATCCACTGTCAGAGTCCTGATATTGTTGTATTGCTTCCATAAGATACATATACGGCCTAGAGATGTTTTTTGTTTCATCATCAGCAAAATTTCATTCGATAGCACGTTCGGGATATTGTCTGGAATTTATTTTAGCAAATATTCGTCTAACGTCTGGGTTATCGAATACAGAGTTGTTCATGATCTGATTGTTACGACGTGCTTGTCGTTGAAATACGACGAACAAGTGTCGCGGTAGTTGTTCGCTGGGCGTGGTTGTCACACGCCAAGTGTAATCTGTTGCATTTGGAATGGCTGTTTGATAAATCATGTTCTTCTCGAAGTGTATCTTTTTTGTAAAGCTGGCTAGTAAAGATTCGAGCTCCATCGTTTTAGCTAGCGAGGGTACAACACGAGGCATCCACAGTGCTAATCTTGTAGAAGCAAATTGACCTGCGGTTACCCGATCAGCATGCATTATGCAATCGTTTTGATCAGCTCGATCTAAAATTAAGGTATGTTTTATTCCTCGAAACACTTTATCATAATCATGACAAAATCCAAAGATTGTGCTTAACGGCAGCATCATCGTTATTTGGCGAGATTCTGTGGCAAATGCTTTTTGTTTAGCAAATCCCTCGTTATATTTTATATTACGTGTGCTAATAACTCCGTTTATTAAATTTAACATCGCAACGCCATCTGCAGCTGCACCTGGTGGAGCTATACCAAGATTATTACAAGCGGCGATGAGTGAATTTCTTGTAGTGGCTGCGTCAGCGTCTGCAGCTGGTGCGTCTATACCAAATTTTACTGCATTTGCTCTAAGAAAATTTCTTACAATTACAACATCTGCGTCGGCATTAGCTCCGTGTGTAAAAGCACCACTTGAAATAAACTCGCCTGAGGTAGTTGTTCAAAACAAGGTATCTTTAAACCACATCATATTTGTGGCCACTAATCTAGAATAATCATCGCTGAACGAAACGATGTTTAGTATTGTACTCGCTATGGGTAAGTGCATTGAAATATCTTCTACGGTTTGATTAGCTAGTTGATATCTTGCAATTTTAAATAAGCTCCTGGAGCATTATTGACGAGGGCAATTTCTGTACCAGCTGCAAACTCACCACCTGCTGAAGTTAGTATTCGACCACGCACTTCTAATACTGCCTTATGCGGTAGTAGAAACACGTCCTCGTCTCTCGTGTTAAAAGTTCTAACTCCGGTTTTATTTGGTTCGTTTGAGTTTTCATCCAGATACTCGATGTATTCGAACTCTGTTACAGTGTCGTCAGTATCAATTTCTTCAGTAAGATCGAGATAATTTTGAGCGGACATTTTATTTTATAATCGTTATACAAAACTAAAAGGCAGCAGGAGTTATCAGTTTTGTTTTCTTTACGAGTTTACGTACTATTTCTTCGCCACTCGGCGATAATATTTTTTTTGTTGTTGTAGCTATCATAGCTCGTTTTGTTTCTTCTCTCGGCGCAATAGCTGATATTAGTCGTTTTATCTCTGATGTGGAAGGTCCTCTAATCTTATCAGCAATCTTTTGCCCTACTGCAATACCTGCCGCAGAAGCTGCCCCTGAAGCGAAAGCTTTACCTGCGTCGAGTGCAATAGGTGCTACTTTACGCGCAATTCCTGGAATATTATCTGCAATTGTTGTAAATATATTTCCAAAAAATACATTTACGAGTTTTCTTCGATAAACTTTTCTTCGTCTCATCCATAAAATTATGTTCACAAAATTGCAGACTTACTCAGTGCGTAGGTGTAAATAATACGTTACTGTCTCATTGTTCAAATCGATCTGTCTATCCAACTGGTCTGTGAGTTGCATTGTGATGCTTGTGATTTGATTTTCGAGACTAATTGGATAATAGATAATCTGACGCGGATTAATTTGCATGATCGACCCTGGTGGAACTTCTGGTGAGAAACTGTAGATTGTTTGTCCTCTGGTGCCCTTGGCTGAGTAAGATCCAGAAGCAATAGAGCAATTGACAAGTATCGTATTTACTTCTGTTAAATCTACTGGTAGGTCACTATCATACGTAATAGCTTAATCAAGAGCACTATAACTTTTTCAGTAAATCCTAATAGTTGTGCAATACTTCTTTCCCTTGGTTCGAAACCGATTAACATATGTTTTAGAGTTATCCTAGCTTGCAAAGTGTTGTAATTCGCTGTTAACTCAAAATTATCAGCCACTCCGCCAGTTTTTGTTATAAGTTCTTTGATTGTCTTGTTTAGATCAGTGACATTATAAGCTCCTTGTATAATTTGTAATCTTCTTATTGTAGATGTTAAAGATGTTGTAATCGGAGTAAATGAAATTTCATCGTTGACCCCAGTTTTCACGTTATGCATACCATTCCAACAAGTACAAGAAATTAATCCAATCTCATATTGTTTTGCAGGATCTAGATCTATTGGCAGATTATACTGCACAGAAAAGTTTGCGCTGTTTCCTGTTGTCTGCGACGAGTGGAGCAATAATGTTGTTGACATTATACTAATATTTTAAATAAGATCGCGGTGTTAAATTTCGTACTCGGATAATGTTAGTAATCCGCTCGATCTTACATGATCAAGTATATCAATCATTTCGTTATCGATCTCTACATTTTCGTTACCAGCTTCTTTAGAGGATACCAAGATCATTAACCGATCGACTATTGCTGCGTTTGATGCAAACACTTTGACTCCAGATCCAGTGGTTTCCTCTGGTAATGTTTTATCTCGTTCTCTTTCATATTTGCTAAGAAGTCTTTTAAAATTCCAAACTTTACCATAACCTCCTAGTTTATTTCGATACTGATCTGCTGTTTTTGTAAAAGATTAGCAATAATTCCATCCCTTATCTGTTCAACCAATGTTTCATCTTTTTTTATCTTTAGTTATTTTCATCAGCAGAGTGACCATCAGTTATATTTTTTCTAGTTTTTCTGTCAAATTATTATATTTTTCGAATATTGTCAATATCAGTGATATCATGATTTTTAATAAACTCGTCAGACTCATTATCTTCTATTTTTACCCTAGCTATTTTTCTATAAATTTTTATAGATTCTCCAAAAGGTATTATTTTTATCACACTTCCTTGTAACATGTTTTGTTCCTCGGATAATTTTTCGGTTTGTTCTGACACTTTTTCTATTAGTCTCTTTAACTCATTTGGATTAACCGTTATTTTTGTTATTGCATGTTGAAGTGCAAGAGGATTGTTTATTAGCCTATCAAACTCAGCTTGTCGTACAGCAGGATCCGCAAAGTGTCTTACAAGTTCGTTTACAATTTTTAAAGTTTCTTCTTTCGATCTTTCTCCAAGCAAACCGAACAAACTTTTTTCTTTCATTTTTGCTAGTTCTTCTGGAGACAATGTTGATATTTCTGGTTGCTTTCCAAGCATTGCCTCAGTAACAGGTTAAAAAGTTTAGTGTTTTTTTTCCTCAGCCTGAACTTGTCCACGCCGAGATTCTTCCACTTTTTTCTTAAAAGCCGCTCTAGTTTCAAGAAACGTTTTTAGCAATTCGATTTTCTGTTGATGCTTGTCCATTATTTTATATACGCTTTACAAAATTAGATCACGAAAACGTGTCAAATAAAAAGAAATTGTATCGATCTTTGGTTGCATGATGATATAATTCGATAACTTTATCTTTTGTAACGTCACCGCACTGTTCCTTTGCAACATTTCTCATATCCACATTATCTAGTCCGGGAAATAATATGAAACAACCCATATTTCGCCTAATAAATCTATCGACATTATAGAAACCTTGGGCAAGATAAACAGAATTGCATCTTTTATTACGTGATAACGAAAAAAAAAGATTTAATCTTGTTCATCTCCTCGTTGTTTAGCGGAATATCGTCGAATACGATTATTTTATGCTCTGACGAATCAAGTTTGCTCAATGGAACGAGTTCTTCTGGTTGTTTTATCAAAAAAATATCCTCACCAGTGCCAAGTTCATCACGAAGTTTATTATTGTACTCGTTTAGTAATTCGTATTTGTCTTGTTTGGGGGTTAATGGTGTAAATATATACCTTATCACAGCTAAAGTTATTGTTGAGCAAAAGATTTAATAACAAATTTGTTTTACCTGATCCTATGCGACCAACAATAAGATAATGACAGTCTGGAAGTTAGTTATTATGTACATGTTTCACTAATCGTTCGGTGTCGAAATTTATTATCTTTGCCATCGCATAATTTTATGTTATATTAAATCAACAATTTTGTGTAGAAAGATAGGTATAATGAGTTACTATACAATGTATGGAACATTACTGATAGATTCGTCAGACAACGCTCAGCAAGTTAATTTGTCAAGATACGCAACTCTTGACCATCTTAAAAATGAAATCAATAATTTATTAAATATCACAAGTGTGGATCGAAATGAAGTTGTTGTTTTCCAAGAAAGAAGAGGAAAAATTAAAGACGGGTAATGTACAATTGTCAGATGTACTTACACGAATTCCGGTTGTTAATAATAGCATTACTTTTAATAACCAAGATAAGATACAAGATTCGGGTAGGTCAGTCAATGATTATGTTAAAAAAGCTGGTGATGTATTTACTGAATATATTTCTATGAACCAGAACAAGATTACATATCTTGAAAACCCAAACGAAGATAATGACGCTGCTACAAAAAAATATGTTGATGATCAGGAATCAAAGTACGTGTCGGTCAACGGTGGTATGATGCGTGTATTTCTCAACTTGACAATAAGGCCATTATTAACCTTAGAACACCAGAGTCTGATTTTGATGCTGTAACAAAAAAATACGTCAATGATAAGAAAGCTCCAATCAGTAATGAAATAGTCAAAATCGAACTTGAATTTACCGGTCACGTGAATAAGTTATTGAGTTTTTGCAGAAACATAAACAAAATTAATAACGAATTTTTGGAAGTCCACCAAATGTTGATATAAAACTTACAGATATTAACACAAAACTCAATAATATTGTTAGCGGGACTCCTGATAATATTGACAAAACAAATCTGATTAAAATGCCTCACAAACAAATAAAAAATATCGTGTATACGGTTGCTTCTGGAATGTACACATGGTTACCGCAAAACAACACTCTTGAACACACTGCAGATGTCACTGGTGTGTATTAGCTGTCCGTGTTTAGCAGTGCAAAGTTTAGTATATTTACTATATTTCCATGGCGTTATTTAACTGATGCTTTCTCTGGAACAGTGTCTATAGTGTTAAACAAAAACGCTGAAGAAACGTTTATGCTGATAGCAGATGACAAAAAATTAACCTCAGTATCATATTGGTATTGTCTAAAATTTGTGGCTGAAATACCTCGTTTACCTACTACTTAACCAAACATGGGACTATGTAAACTAATATTATAATGAAAAGAAGTATAGTTGATTTCAATCATATTTCAAAAGATATTCCAAAACAAGATGTAGACGCATTAATACAATACTACAAATATTATCATAAAAAAAACTTTGGTGCGTGAAAAAAAGTTGCAAATACTACAACAAAATACTTCGAATAATATCATATCTACCGTTGTTAATGACCAGTTCTGGTATAATTTCAAGTGGAGCATCATTAAACCCGTTTTTGCTAATTATATCTGGTGTTGCTGTTTCTATTTCAACAGCGTGTTAAAAGATCGAACCTCGACTCGCAACTATAAAGAATAGTTGCCAAGCGGTCATTATCACTTATAAAAAATTACTTGATCAAATACGATCTTACTTGCGTGGTATAAAATATGATATGGACGATTTAATAGGCGAGTTCCCTATTATTGACAGTATGTTAGCATATATTCTACCAAGGAGGATCAGCAAGTATGAAAAAGATTATCAAAACAAGTATGAAATAATGTAAAATATCTAAACTTAAGATATAAATATCACTTACCTGATTCGCCTGGTTTATAATACGTCCTTCTTCCTTGAAAGTGCAGAACAGAATGACTATAAGAGAAATCTGACCGCCTTTTATACTAGTGATTTGGAATATTCTGGAAATATATGATTAAGTCTCCATATGACGAGTATATATGACTAAAGGGATTTTAGTTACGTTCTGTCTGATTCTAGAACATCACGTGATTGTATTTAACACACCTCAGCATTTACTTAGCTCATTTGTTATAGAAAATATTAATCTTTTCAGACTGCATATACCGTTAAAAAGCTTGACTAGCGCTCTATAGATGATTATGATTAGATAACAGATGTTACCAAGTCTAAGGTATACATTTAATGGGCTAGGATCTGCCTTTCAATTTTATGTAAATCATTTGGGGTGGGAGTTTTAGGACAGAGAGAAGGGATAATTTGAATTTGTTAGGAGGTCTCAGGATATTTTTTTTAAAAAAGTGTCTTTGGGCTAGAAATCTTGCTTTTCTCTACTACTGATATAGATTTATGATCGAGTTCGGGTGCATAATTATAAAACATCCTAGACGTAATATTTGATATATTGTAATAATCGTCGTGGCAATAATAAGATTGTCGTAAATTGTTGATATTTCCTCTCAATTGACGAAATAGTGTGCACTGTTGAAAGCTTCACGATACCTTTCCTTAAAATTTCATCCCTGGCATTGGCGGCATACGGGTTATTGTTGATCTATATTAGTTTTCCTTCGATTTTCAAGAAGACCGCTCACGGAATAAACTGCTGAGACAAGTCCTGTACACTTCAATAGCAATTGAAAGAACTCATATTTGAAGTTATTAGGGTTAAATCGAAAACATGTGATCACATTTCTCCTGTATTAGGTCCATGTAAAAACTGCGCCATTTCGAATTACTATTCCATTGTTTATTATATGCATAATGATGCATCGCAGGCATGCATAGTCCTGGAATAATAAATCAAGGTCTCTCAAATATTCATATTCTTTCAACCAGCAAAAATTCGAGTATTTTTACATTAACAATTATCAACTTCTTCGACACTTTTATAAAGCCAAGAAATTGTACAATTCCGCTTTGTAAATAATCATCACGTCATAATACTTCATTTCTTGTTTAATCTCTTGAACATTAAACTGCACGCACGAAATATGATTTAATAACTCTTTGTACACGAGTCAACACTGCTCTCGTAATACTTAACATAAGATCGATCGACCAGCCAGCAAGTGATTAATTAGCAATGGCTGCATTGATAACTGAGTTCTACACTTATGTTTCTGTTGTGTGTGTGCGTGTGTGTGGGTGTGGGTGTGTGTGTGTGGGTGTGTGTGTGTGTGTGTGTGTGTGTGTGTGTGTGTGTGTGTGTGTGTGTGCGGGTGTAATACACTTCCAATAGTAGTGGTTACACTGCTTACCATGCGATCGTTGATACAAATCATGACAGTTACCAGTGGATAGTGGACGTGATCGTGAACGTGTATGTGCTCGCACATAATTCCCATGGTATCTGCCCGAAATTGACGTCATATCGGAGCCAAAGTATTTGTATCTGCGTTTGTGTATTTGTATAAGTAGCATGATACTAGCTGTTTTGATGGTTACTGATGTAGGATGAAGTCTTCTACCTCACATGATTATCCTCTGGTGTGGGCCTTTCATGGTACCTTTGCTTGAAAACGAACGAAAATAACATTATTCAAATGCGTGCTCGTGTGATGTGCAGTCAGATTTATGGGGTAAGAAATCTTTAACCTAGATCTATAACAAAATTCCAAACTCTCGTTATTTTCATACTACTATATCTGATGTAGTATATTTATAAACAGTAAAAGTGCCTATATGAGTGTTGTCATACTGAATCAAATTCCTGACACAGCATATTCCATAGACTCAAGAAACTGTATGACATATATTGTAACTGCATGTTTAAGCTATAAGATGTGCATTTATTACTATGTATAGTTATAACCACAAGTATTTAAAACGGACTATAGAAAACGGCAATGGAGTTCCATAACATTGTATGGCCATCTTAACTTTATCATTTCCTTGCATTTACTTTGGCATGCAGATATAATGATTTTGTAGTATTAGAAAATACATCGAACTGAACAAAATGTAGAATGTATGTTCATCAATGACTGAGTTACGCAATTAAAACTTTCTCAACAATGTTAATGTATTGAGAAATATATATATATTTTGCTTTATATTAATTATTATCATTTTTATTTTACTGTTAGTCAGACTAATAGTGAGATATTGACACATGTGCATTAACTACAATGAACTGTTTCAAAGAGGTCCGCTGCGTTCAGTTCATGTCTGATGCTGATAATTATTCTATCAAGTTCCATTTATTCTTTCCCAAAGTCATCGATATAACATGACTAGATTGCTCAGACATAAGCTGGTGAACAATTCTCAAAGTTAGTTCTATAAATAATAACACAATTGTTTATGTTTCACTTGAGCAGAGGATAAATGTTCGAAAAGTTCTCGTTTGTATGCTATAATATTGATTTTAAGTATTTGTGGTCAATGAATAATTGCATAAACTGCGTCTCAAACAATACTCGAGTTACGTTTTGATGGTGTACCCAGATATATGACCAAGGGCAAGTTCTGAAACATATATGATGTGGAGCTAAAAATTGTACTGATCATGAACTTTATATATGACATTATGGGTGGCATGGAAAGAATTGTCATTTTAATGGCCATAGATTGCATGCTACTGCGTATTGATTCTATCAAATTATGCATGCTGTATTTTCGATTTTCAAAATCGATGATATTTACAATGTTTGAATCGGACTTTGACCCTTACGATTCTCGATGTATCAGACACAGCAAAGTATCATTTTATATAGAAAAATGTCCTTCGTGTACGTATATTCGAAAACCCTAAATGACATTCTCCATTTTACTGAATTTGAACGAAGCAATCTTGCCATCTAAAACAAGCTGCATTTCAAAGGAAGAACACATTACCACAAAAAATAATATAGGACCTATTCAAGTTTTGTCTGGCTGGGCATTATGTAGCATCGGGAAATTATCATTAGTCTTGAATATTTCGAATTCCGACACAAATATTTTAAAATACACGTTAGAAATTGTAAAAAATCCTTATTGATAAAAGTGAATGAGCTGTCATTTGAAAACAATAGTTAAAGTAATAAAATTTATTGAATTCATATGACATATTGTAGGTCTTCAATGGCTTAATGTGCATTAAAAAGTGAAACACTAAGCTGACATATCCATGAAAACATCTGCTTTGAGTGACCACGTATCCAACGCACGTGCAATGAATATATTTTTATTATCAAAACGACTCTCTTTTCTTATTAATCCATTCACCTGGCCCTTAGGTAAGAAATATTGAATATGTTTCTGAATTTGTATTATCATTTATTTTATTTCTTATAGGTAGAATATATTTCTAGAGCTCAAATACTAAAGTTTAAAACCAAATTAACATACATTAAATTTATTTTTAATGCACTAAGTAATTTTCAAAGCTACATGGAAGATATAGTTTATTTTCAATGAGAGTTGTTTAATACCTAAATTTGTTTGTGAATTAAGATAACGTTTATGTTTTGTTTGTATTTTTATCTTTCAAAACCTGTCATTTTCGGAGCCAATAGCTGCTTCAAAATAAGGCAATGCTCCACTTGTCACATTTTCGGGAAGAAACTATTATTAAGAAAGAAAAAGAGACGAATTTGGCCTTCAGTATTCATTGCTGAAGAAGCTAACTTATTTGTGGCAAATGGGGTACATATTAACTATCATTTGTACCTGAAGACAAATATCTGAATTCATAAAGGCTTTAAAATATGTTTTGGTTTTCGGAATAATCTTTGAAAAAAAACAACAAACAATTGCTATGAAAGTCAACAGCGAGCCAATTATGGAACGCTAATTTTCAACTTTACATATCAATATCTACATGAAAGGTTTGAAATCAAACTATTAATAACAGTTAGGGAGAGACGTTTGAATTTAGAATGCATAACTCATCAGTCTTGTAAGAAGGACAAAATTGAGTAGACATAACAAAAGACCTATAATTATACCAAAAAAATCAATGATCTAACTGGGCAATTTGGGCACCTTCGAAAATTTATAATTCTTATCGAAATTTGATTTCTCTCTTCAATAAAATGCACATAAGTATGAAATCCAGCAATGATTCACAGCAAACCAAAATATCGGCACATAAGTAATAAAACTAAATCCACTGCAATAAATGCAAACGATATAACGCATTTAAAACAAAGGCTCTCGAGACAGATTTTATCGATTTATGTTCGCCGTTATAATTCCACACAAATAATTGAAGAGAGGTATGCATTCTAATGATTATTGTTAAATAAACCGTTGAAATCCTTTGGGATAAACGTAGCATTTTGCTTTTTAATTCTACCTCAAATAGCGGATTTCACATAATTACTGTTCTTAACTATGGTAACATGCTTTATTATTTGCGAATCATCGATTGTACGTCATATTTCTCTTACAGCATCAACTTTAACCTTTATTAATATAGACAGTATGCAAGTTGAAAAAATAGCAAATGCATAAACCAGATTAGTATGCAATCTCCAATTTCACCATCATGATAGATTGTATTTGTTCTTGAAGGAACATCTACAAACCAGTGTTTATATTCAAGTAAGAGCTGTTTTATATTAACTCGTTTCTTGTTGCTGCAGATTTGACAGTTTCTGGTCCAGAGTATTCATAATTTCTTAATTCTGATAATTGATTATACTAAATTCATTACAGTCCAATTGCATTCCATCGCTTACATCCTCACTGTGCAGAACAGGAACAACTAAATTGATTGCTTGATTAACTTGGCTATGCCTATCAACATCCTATTTTAACATATTTATATGGAAAAGTTGCTTTTGTTTTCATATGACATGGATATTGATGACATAATTTAAATTAGTTACATTTTTTTAAACTGTGTAAGGACTATAGTACTTCGCTTGAGGAGGATTTTGTGGTATAGGAAGAGATCCAAGACCCTTTTTCCAGGCTGAATACTTCTTTCCTTTATATTTGTGTTATACTTTAATTTTAGTTTTGACTGAATAGAGTGAAGTTTAGTTCTTGCAACCTCAAACGTCGTTTACAACTTGTACATAAAATTTAATCAATTTCGAGAAGACAATTTCTATACCTTCATTTAAAAAAGTTTCTCTTTTAACAACTTTAGTCCAAGGACATTGTCCAAAAACTAGGAAATAGGGAATAAATCATAAAAATTATTAAACTAATTTTCTAACAGCAAATAACAGCAACTGAACACCTTAATTCCAATAGTTTTCACTATAAAAGCAATATGATCGAATCATATTTTTCAAAGTTTGACCAAATGTTTCTAAAGCCCCTTGGCCTTCGTGGTAATAGGCATACTGGATGCATGCGTAACCTGTTGGAAAATTCCAGACATAGATTTGACACTTTATCTGATTGGACAGATTTGGGGAGGCCAAATTGAGTAAACGTCTTTATCAAGCTTTGATTCTTGTTTTAGTTGCTATATTCCTCAAATAAATGGTCACTGGGAATCTTGCGGACGCACAGATTAGGAATAACCAAGTATTGGTTGCCTGACTTGGTCTTAGGTATGGGACAGACACAATTAACGATTATTCTACTAAATGGTTCTTCAAGTGCAGAAATAGGTTACAGATGAGCCTTAGATATTTTCTAATTGGGTTTTTATACCATTTGACAAGTATGACATGATATACAGTATTTACAAACATCAATTTTTATTTATGGCCAATATCAATATCATGTACTAAGTCTTATTTATTCCTACATGACTAGCCAAAGGAGTTTCATGGGTCGCACAAAGAAATACTAGTCTATACTACATTGTAACTACAATCTGATAGTTCACTAACGACTCGTCATCAATAGGTATCCCAGGTGGTCTCATTTTCTTAAAAGGACACCATTTTTAACAAAATAATAAATAGGTACTTCTGTGGTTTTAATTTCGCTAATAGCCCTCTGAAATAAACAGGATATCTCAGGAGCTTTTCGTGCTCCACTACAAGTGATCGCTGTATGTCACTCTCGATAAGATATAGAGATTGAGTATCTAAAAGACAATCATTCGTTTGATTAATTTAAACGATGAGCAAAAGCGACCTAATCAAAAGCCTGATTTTTTTTTCAGTAGGATCGACTTTCTGATCCAAACAAGGTTTGTCAGTCACAAGTGGATTCACTAAAACATCATTTCAGCAAAGAGATTGCCTAGTAATAAATGACTACCCTCGATTAGTAAAGACGATTCTGAGACCGAGTCTGATGACAAATTTGAAGAATGGAGAGGAACATTAACAAAGCCAAACTCCTCTCCTTAAATAAGTACACTCCCGTTAAAAGAAAACGTCTCAGAAAGCGCAAAGTACCTGATAATAAAGGATTCTGAAAAGCTCATGTGTACTTTAAACTTTAAATAGAGATAGTATTGGCAGAATCGCTTATAAACAACATAGAACCGTTCGACACGAATGATCAATATGAAAGTTTCATAATTCTCCATAAAAAAATTAGAATGGAGTTTGTTTGACTCTGTAAATGTGTTTCTTTGAATACGTGGCCGTGATCTTGACCTATTAGAAATAAGAGCATTTTAAATAGATCTTTCTTGTTTAACGTGTCCTTTATTCTTACAACAGCTCCAGGTAGGAAGAGATAGGGATTTCTGGTCAATCTTATCAGAAACTTGATTTCTGAAAATTGCGCCAGTTTTGAAATTTGGAACGGCTCGTATCAGGTTAAAATATTTTTACCAGAACACTGCGGAGTGGAACACTTAGTGACAAAAATAACTTTATGAACCAAGGAATAATCGTCAGGTGTAAGATGATCATTTTCCAAAGTTTCGATCTTATGCTCCTCAATGTAAGTCTTAAAGTCACTATGAACTCTTCAATTATTATAATTGTCTGAGATTTTCATAATCTTTCCCAGCTTTTTGACTAAGCACTACCTATCAAATAAGTGTTCATGATCTCGTGCAAATTCAACATGAGTGTCCAGCTACTTTTTATATTTCGTAAAATTTTGTCTATATGACTCAGGTACCAACTCATAATACTCCTAGATACATACCTTAACCAAATCAAAATCAGCACTTTGTTGTTCTGATGTAGTTGCAAGTGTATTAGTTTCAATTCCATAACTTAACACTTAGAGTCATACAGATATTAACTAACCAAATCCAAAGTACTTTTATTGTAATCCATCTTTTCCACCAAATATTGGACAAAAATATTTGTTTTTCTTGATTCGCTAAAGAAAACTTTTTCCTCAGAATGGTCATGTTTTCTGGCAGGCAGAAGCAATTCATTCTTTCCAAGGAGTTAAAATGTTCACGGGTGTGATTCCACATAAAAGTTTCCAATTTAGATAACACTGTAAAAGCTTATTAGTTTTACTAAAGATTTTGAAATGCGAAATAATACCAGGAACTTAGACAAAACAATAAAACAATTAATTCTGCTAATAAAATGCTATTACCTATGGAAAATAACCCTCTTCAAGCATCTCAATGCTAACAAAATATAATCTTAGCAATAATTGAAAGGTCTGTTATTAAAATTATAATATGGAAAGTGAAACATAACAATTAAGCCAGATATATTTTAAAGGGGAATTTCAATAACTTAGTCCAACACTCAAATAAATATGTTTACTCCTAATAACAAATGATCCTAGTATTAAACCCGTACACAAAAAGAATATCTTAGGCATGTATTAGTTGTTACAGAATTGTACAAAATAAATGACTGAAAGTGTAGATAGGTTAACATATCGAAAATTAGGCTAGCGAAGATACATATCCCAGCGTTATGTCTCGTTCTGTTTTTACCTCTTTTTTAAATTATGTTATGTCTGAGAGCTTTTCTTATGTTTGTGTTGGTTAATAATTTTATTAAATGGGCCTGTCTTTCAATTTATAGGCTGGTGGGGTGCATGATCAGGGATGGCAGGGCCATCCCGAGACGGCACCTACCTCCAATGGGAGTATTCGCACTGACCATGCCTCCACCCTCTGGGCCCAAGCAGATAGGACAATTTAATTTAGTATTTATATTATTACTGTAAATTCCGTGATGTTTTAATCGTTATAAGAAGAATAAGGAAAAAAGAACTTTTTTCTTCATTTCACCTTCCTAATGTCTGTTATTTACTTTAAGTAGTATAAATTTCTCTGTAGTTCTAAGCTCAATGAGTAGATCCTACCTCCATGTGTATATAATACCATTCTCTTTTAAGCTGTCCATGTTCCTTTCTTTCCTTTTTTTAATTCCAGTCGAATGTATGTGTCACTTGCCTTCACAGACAAGTTTGAGAAATTCCCTTCCCCAACCGATAAGCATTGTGTCTGAAAGTCTTTAACTCTTTGCAACTGTTTCTTTGCAATAATTTTAACTTGCTCTGAGGAATGGCATTGTAAAAAATATTTCAGTAACTTATTTTTATCTCGGTTCTTTGATTTCATTTATATTATACTGTTCTCTTTTAATTCTTCCCACTAACTCACTGCCTCTGCTCGCTAAAAATTCATGAAATATTACATATATTCCTCTTCGTCTAAGATTGAATTGTTAAGTTTTCTCAAACCTTGTCCCCAATGTCCTTTTTTCCAATCTTATCATTAAATTAACTACAGTATCGTCTTAAATATTATTAGATCATTTTTTGCTCAGTTTAATATCCTCTATTCCTCTTTTGACAAATACGGTTTGTTTTCACGTGTGTGTGCATGAGTGTGTGTGTGTGTGTGTGTGTGTCAATGACTCCATTTTAATGAACATTTCAACTATATTAAAACCTGTACTCCTATCACTCTTCATTCTCCACCATTTATACTGGCCGCCATGTATAGCCTGTCTTAGGCTGAAAAATGGCGGTAAATATTTCAACAACAGAACAATAAGAGTGTACGTTTGTGATTCTGTATGTTTGTAAATATCATTCCTGTGATTACTTGGGAGGCACAGCATCTGTATGTAAATTATTACAAAATTCATGGTTTACATGACTTCCGATGCCATAACATGTAATGTTAGGAGTTATTTGTCGAGAAACAAAAAACATAAAGATTAAAATGAACATTTTGCTGCATAGTCTTTATTTAAACAATGTAATATACTTCCTCAAAATGATACAAATCATCGAGCTGTATTAACCTTTATTATCCAGGTTTGATTCAGTTTAGTCAATTATCTTCATTAGAAAAGAAGCTGATCTGAGTCGGAAAAGCTATTAATGCTTTTAGAACAGCATAGCATGAAATAGCCAAACCACTGGGTTACTTGATTAGCAAAAGGAAAAGAAGCACACATACAAACAAGTAAATGGAAATGACAATAAAGAGCTAAGGATAAGAAAGAAAGTCAAAAGAAAAAGATGAGCGCATATGATACGAAGTTCGCAGTAACACAAACAAATGTGAATATAAATGGAATTTTATGAATATCTCATCACATGTGAGAATCTGATAAATGTATTCTCTTAAAATATCATTTTCGAAAGTAAAATTGTTGTCTTGCCTTAAATGAATTTTATATGACACGTGTATATCTACATGAGTATTGTTTCTATTATTTCCGTTTAAACCTCGTGTCCTTATTTAGTAGCCTACAAGTAATCAATAATTTCCATGTCCATTTTACTAGTCCCTCTCCCCTCAGCTTCCAAATTCACTTTACTAGCCCCTCTCCCCACAGCTCTTATCTGGAACTTGCACAGATAAATAACTTATTATTTTTAAGTCATCTTGTAAAGATTACTAGAGCGGAACAGATTTTTCAGATGAACTGTGTGATATATTTTCCAGCACGCCAATATTATGCACTATTATGAGGACGTGTAGTAGGGACATTTGATATGATTCAACTGTTTTCCAATTTTCTGGTCATGTATGTAAGCTCACCCCATGGCCTTAGAATTACCCTCTACCTATTGAGAAGGAAGTCATTTGTTTTTGTGCAAATTATTTAAATGATTATTTACAAGATTTATTAATTAAAGATTTTGAAAATGTTGATGATATTAGAGACAAGATAGTATATTAAGTTTCTCAAACTAACAAAAATAATTTGTATATTGTTTTGAAAGAAATATATATATTTATACTTGAATTCTGACAATCTTTGCCAACCTTTACCTATAAACTTCAATTATTTAACATTATATTTTGAAGGTGAAGTTGTAAGTGAGTGTTAATCTGATCAGATATATTATAATTATTTATATATTTTCAAATCAACTTCTGGACAACTCATAAGTGAGATATAAAATGTTTAGTTTAATGTAGGAAACACAGATTCTGTGTACCATAAACAATCAAGCCACTAATATAAATATGATATCAGTAGTAATCCGTGAAGTCCGCTGGGACTAGATATATATTGAGCTTTTTAATTTGAATGAGAGGTAAACACATGACTATAATAAAAGATCGGTATCGGTATCGGTTGAATGAGAGGTGAGAATTTGGAGACAGTGAAAAGTAACCATTAAAGAGATATGTGGCCTAGACATTTGTTTTGTTTGCTAATTCCCCAAAGTAGCTGCCACCTACCCACATGAAAACTACATACAGTTCACCACAGCTACTACAGTTTGGTGCAGCTTTACAACAGAAGGATGAAGACAGGCTAAATGTACACATGCTTAAACATAATTATTTTATATGGCAGTTGTTTGTAGGAAAGAGTAGACGTCAAATAAAGAAACTTTAACCAGTGTTTCATCATGTCATTTGCTTAGCGAGTAAGAATACTCAAGGATGATAACTCACAGCATTACATAAATATTCCTGGATCGTTGACTAGCACAACAGCTATGTTTTCTTTATGCAAATGAAACTTACACTAAAGTGCTTTCAAGTCCAATTAAAAATGAAATATCACGACATACCAGTACGTATGGAATAGTCGCTTTTTTACATATAGTATTTACCTGCAGTTTGAACAAAAGCCTCAGTATGAGTATAAACAATATGATTAGTACATATATAAACAAAATAATTAGTACAAATATAAACAATGATTAGTACAAATATAAACAATATGATTGCTACAAATATAAACAATATTAATAATACAAAGACAAAAGACAAACAATATAATTAAACAGTATAATATTTAACGAAAAGTTATATTGACTATGATAAAATGTATAAATGTCGTTTTAAATTAATGTTGAGTTTGCTACCAGTTGTCTCCAAAATAGCTTATAACACGTCACGAACAAAGCACTTTTAATATTTGGGATTTAAAGAGGAAAGCTCGGTGTAGTGACATAAGCGATTCAGTTTTTAAACAAATATTTGTTTGCCTCGAAAACAATCAATACACCGTTATCAAGGAAAAAGAACTAAATTATTTTATTTTTTTATATAAGAACACAAATAGTGAGAAACAATTTACTGGAAATCATGAAATTTATTTTACATTTGAAGTGATTATTTTGAATTTTCTTCTCCCGTCGTGTATAAAGGGTTTTACTTTTGTGAAGAAAAAAAAAACTTATTAATGTGACGTGACTGTGGCCTTTATGCGTATGATTATAACAAACTATTCATTTAAGTATGACAAAACATGTTAAGCTAAAATCCTATATGAATATTAAAAATGCCAACAAAGTTTTGTCAGTAACAGGAATATTGATACATACTTATGGAAGATTCAATTCACCAATCTGGTATGAATAAAATGAATTTCTAGTAAATATATTCCATAATTTGAATTATTGATTTCACTTAGCGATATTTGTTGCGATATTACTTGCATTTGTTATAGGGTATTTTTGTAATTTCGTTGGCAGACCTGACCAAACAAGTGTTATGGCTGGTTTACTTGCCCGTGCCGTCGATAATTTAATGTGAGGACAAGCAATGAAATTGACCAGGCAGATCTTCTTATTTCTCCCACATGTTCGGTTATACAGACGAATATACAAGTACGCTTAAACTGTCGTGAATGTCATTTGCATATACAGGAAGCTGAACCTTTGACGTTTAAAGATTTAGTAAGTGTCGCTTACTTGGCTGAACGTAGTCAGTTAACATGGTTGCTGTGTTCTTGACAAAACAAAACGTACGGGTTCGTCAAGGAGATGTTAACTCAAAACAGATGGCAAGCCATTGTGGAACTATATAAACGCACACTTGAGGGATGATTATCAGTCACCAGTATTCACAGAAATTGTCCATGAATGGTTAATCTCGCTCTCGAACGTAGATGATGCATTTTCGCCGAGTCATAGTCGCGTTCTATAATGAAATCACAGTAGTACTGAATTTGAAACTGCAGAGAACTGCAGCCACATACAGTCTCGTGATATATTGGCATCCTGGGCTGCCAGCACACTACCATTTGTTACGAAACTACTTTTGCGGTCCAACCCCGAGTGACGCATTCACAGAATAGAGTATTCGTGTTAGATGAATCATACGGAATTGCTTCTGAGGTCTATTTTAGTATGCTAATGAACAACAATCGTATGGTGTCCGACCGCGTAAGTGGTTATTCCGTCAGGGAAAATCTATCGCTTGATATTCAGCGGGGAAAAACTCCACTACATGCCCATGTGAAGTTGCCTCATTTATTCTTGCCGCTCGCGTTGACATTCCAGTCATGTTGTTCAAAAGATCATTTTGCACAAAACGATTGAGACACCTCTAGTCTTCTAATAGTGTATGTGCAATGCTGGCTGAAATCAACTCACTGCTGTTATACAGTTTCTAAAAGATCGACAATTGATCAAATATTATAGCGGAGGAAAATAAAGCTTAAAGTTAAAATATATATTAAAACTATTAATTGAAACAATTTTTGTAGAAGCAACATATCAATATTCCCTTTGAGATTAATACAACATAAATGTAAACACAAATATTCCTTTTACTATAAATTTTGAGTGCAAGTTAAATACGTTTCTAAAAACAAAGACAAATACTCATGCAGCTTGACTTATTTGAAATGAAATATAAAGACTACTGGAAAAGATAATAATGCAAGCTATGGAATAGTGTGTCAAGCAGCTGAAAACATACTTCATAAGTAGGGAAGTGTTATCGGTGGAGATAAATGAGATAGAATTAGACATATAAATTATACAATTCAGTCGATTTTAAAACAAGGACCATCTCAAACCTTTTGTAAGTTAATGTAAATCTGAAGCACATACAGTAAATACTAAAAACTTCTTATGCTGAGGGCAGACTTCCTTGTTTATTTTTATTATTTTGATTTTTAACGTAACTTCAAAAATTGTGAAGTCATATCGTTACGATGTCAGTAGTGTGGCAGTTAATAGTGATGTCTAGTACTGAGGCATCATGCCGTAGGCATATATTATGACGTCCCACCCAGTCACATTATCCTGATGCCCGACCGACCAGTCCTAACACTAAACTCTTTAATGCTGAGTCTAGCTGTTAGCACCATTTTTAAATTTCGTTGTAATGTCTCGGCCGGGGTTTAAAAATGCGACCAATGGTCTAAGAAAAACTGGAAGAAATGACGATAATACGAATGCTAATTCAGCAATATGATCAGATAATTTATTACATACTTATTTAGTATTATATAGTTGATCTGGCGTTAGACATGTTCAATCCATACCTCTCTCTCTCTCTCTCTCTCTCTCTCTCTCTCTCTCTCTCTCTCTCTCTCTCTCTCTCTCTCTCTCTCTCTCTCTCTCTCTCTCTCTCTCTCTCTCTCTCTCTCTCTCTCTCTCTCTCTCTCTCTCTCTCTTTATATATATATATATATATATATATATATATATATATATATATCTATATATATATATATATATATATATATATATATATATATATATATATATATATATATATATATATAGATATATATATATATATATATATATATATATATATATATATATATATATATATATATATATATATATATATATATATATATATATATATAAAGAAGGAATCCCACCAGGTCTTCTACAAAGAAAGGATTACCGTACGAATGTTGTCTTATTATTTTATAATCACCCAACGCTCTTTTCCGAGAATTAGACTTATTTGTTTTATTGTACCAATATGAGAGTGTAAAGATTGGAGAAAAAAATGTTAATGTTTGACACTACAACCTCAATATCTTTAGGAACCATCGTTGGAAAAAATATCTTTCATACTCATTCAAAGAATATGTTTCATATTCCTTCAGAGAATATCTTTTATACATATTCAGGTAACAGTAGCGCCGTCATCGCTAATCTATACCTACATCATAAATTTTACCTTAAAGAGTGTAATTTAATGAGCTTGTCATTTAATCAAAGTACATTATTTATAATTTTATTTACTCCTAAGATTAATCTAAATTAATAGCAAAGTAGAATTGATCATAAAGTTCATAAATACCAAATCATTTGGATTGCAAATGTAATTAAAAGATCAAACATAAAATTCATTCATTCTTTATAATATTGTTATTTTCCTGGGCTTATCCAGACCATAAAGAACACACAATTATGACCATCTAAAAATTACATTAAAATTTTATAAATATAATACGATTCAGAGACCACAATCCAATTATAATATATCAAAACTAACATAAAACTTCAAAGTATTGCTGAATGGACTGCAATTATTGAGGCAAAGATTTATCTGGAGATGTCAGTATTCTCTCTGAATCGATTTTCGAATGATTCATTTTATTTAAACATCAGTGTACTCTTTGTGTGGAAGCTACCAACAAAACCGATAAACACACCTTACCACCCTAATCTATCGAAATGTTTTATGGAATCATTGGTCGGGGAGGGGGGGTCACAAATGCTTAGTTGTTTATCAAGAAATTCCCCTCTGCAGTATTTGAAGCTTTTAAATATTGCAGTCAACAGTGATAGAACGTATAAAAAGTAGGCTGAATGATGAAACTTTACCTTCAAACTAAAATTAAAGAACGCTTTTAAAATTGTGTATTTACAAGTTTCGGGTATTGTTTTAATTTAACTACCATTTCATTGTTGAAACAATGTCTGCTTTGGTCATGAACAGTATCAGAAGAAAGGTTGGATAATATTTTCTTTATTATTACAAATAAATTCATTATCATATAGAATGTAACTCATTAACAGTTATATCTATAATTGCAGCACATAATTTATCCGATCATTTCCTTGAATTAAAAGGTAATAAAGAGAGATTGTGAAAAATAATTGTGCTTATATATCATATACTAGATACTAGATGATGCCATACAAAAAGCCATAATAAGAGAAGTTTTTGTCAAAGTTTGTCTCAGCCGCCATAGCTTACTTTAATTATCACATTCAGTGAGAATGTAAATATGTATGATTTTGGATTGCATGCCAATGATTTAAAGTCTTCGTAGTAATGATTAAAAATTAACAGCAAACTTGTGAATAAGGCTTTGTGAAACGGAATCAATTCCTCTTGACGATGTGTACGCTATTATAGTTGTTAAAATATACTTATTTATAGCCATCGATAAAAATTCTCATGGGATCTTCTAGATTTTTTTAGCCGTTTGAAAGGAATCAAAGAAATGTTTTCAGTAAAAGTCAAACTGCTGTGTTTAGAAGTTACAAGTAAGACTAAGGAAACTTTACCACAAACTGACATAAAATAATGGAAGATTGAATGACCTTTTTGGATATTCTTCAGAACTTGGCAATGCTCATCTTCCAGAAATAAGGGAGACTTCTTCAATGATTTAGTTAATAGTGATTACTGTTTTGAAATATTTGATTGCATGCATGGCATATCAACTTTGATTTAAAATATAATACCGTCTGCAGTGTAAATTATGTGTATATGATCAAGTATATGTCGTTTATAAAGTTTTTGTTTACAAAAATATCAGTCAGAATTCATATCTTAATGGTTAATCCAATTTTTAACACAAACACCAAAGACAGTAAAATTCCCATCCAGATAAATGCTTGGTGAATGAACTCCTGTGACTATCGATGAATAAGAATTTACATTACTGTGTGACTTGTTAATATGTGATATTATTGGCACATAATCACAATGAAAATTCCATTTACCATTTATCGATAGTCCTGTTCGTACCGTTACTTCCGCCTATGATAAACAAAGTATGATCCAGACCTTTAATATGTGACCTTTAGGTTAATAAAATAGATTTGTAGTAAGAGAACATAAATTGTGTCAACCACTTGCTAAGGTTAAGACGTTAATGTTTGTCTAAACTTTGATTAATTCAGTTACTGCGTTCCAAGAAGTTACTAAACATGGTAGTGCGGGTGCATCTGCGATCTGTTCATTTCACCATTGTCTGTATCAACGTCATCTTATTAAAGGTAATCGACAAATCAGTGTCCATGAATAACCTGTCGTCATGATCTCAGCCAGATTCCATGCGAAAGCCAGATTATTTCAACTAGAAAATATATTGAATGTACACATCTGATGTTTCAAGTTCAAGTTCACCACTTTGTTCATCAAAAATCACAAAATCACCTTTCAAACAACAACACGACCAGCAATCTCAGTCAAATCCCCTTTGGTTTATAAAAATTCTCAGATCCACATTAGCACCGTGTTTTCGGGTGGGTAAAGTTCTTAAATGTTAATTGACATTTATTTATTATTGAATGTACTTTAATGTGAATCAGAAAGTGTTTGTGTCGTTGACTTCCAGAAAGTGCATGGAATATTTCTACAACAAGATGACCACATAATATGTGACCATCCAACCTTGTTCGTAATGGTATACGCGAATAAAACAATTTCTGTCGTCGAGGTTTACCATGGAATTGAAGCTAAATAATCACCAACTTCATCTTGTGGTGTAAGTCCATACGAGCCAAAATACAAAACAAAATGTTGATGTGTATTCAACCCATTGAGTGCCAGGTCCTATTGTCAAACCCATGTGTACAATACCAGTTTCACTTGTGGGAGACATCATATATGCAAGTTAATTTGGCACAAAATATTGGTCACTGGACGCGTTACCTTCTGCCTGTTGTGTTGGGAATCGGAGACCTCTTCTTGATTGTATTCTATTATTTGTTCATGTTAATCGGATACATTTCCTTTTGTATAGACTATCAAGTTTACAATGCACACCGCCTTTAGAAGAGCCATTCAGGATGCAGTTCCTACAGCACCTAACACCACATGTTTTGCAGCCGCTGGAACTGCTGCTAACAACCCTAGAATCGCTACAAAGAATGGAAATGTTTCACCGATCTTTTGCATTTGTGTCATATTTGACGTGGATCAAATTAATGTCAAGGAGGTGTTATTGTGTTTGATAACATCAATCTTAACGAGTTGTGCTGAGGTCAACCAAACTGGAACATTTTAGGTAATTTTTTTTTAATAAAAGTTTAGTCTGACCCCAATTTTTTTTATTATTGTTTTGCATATTGTTCCAGCTGATTTTCACTAAAGCAGACCTTCGTGATAGGACATATTTTTAAATACTGTAACAAGTTCAGTTGTGTATTGTCTATAGGTGCATTGAGGATCCTCATTCGGCCACCATTACCATCCCATAACATAGTCTTATCAGAAAGTATCACAGCATAACATTTGTAATAAACACCGCCAGAGGGAGCTACACGTGCATCAAAACTTATTTCATTGAAGGACTCTCTTAACAGCCTCTGGTGTTCCAAAGAAAAGTAATTGATAGGGTACAACTTACGAAAGTCTTGCTGCCTAATTTTTAAATCAGTGTCAACGTTTTGATGTCGGTACATATTGCAGTATGAAGAGTTGCTTTTGCATGTTTAAGCCAATTTCTTCAGAATGTTCCTGATGACCATTTAACACTAAAGTAACTTCAGTAAATCCTAAGATGTCAAATATCATCTGACTTAATGTTAACAATTCAACACTACCATCAACACCTCCTTAGACCACATTGCAGCGTTTAAATTGTTTGTACGAAGCAAGGTGACCGAGTTTAGCTTCTATAACAACCATAATAATTCCTCTACAAAATACAAATAGTCACTAAGGTGAATGTGAGTACCAAAGTTTGGCTCGAAAGAATAATAGCCAGCTACAGTTGTTGCAAAGTACGTCCAGCTACAACTGCTATAATGGGTCAATGATCTGCATTAGTAATTGGATATTTGACAAACATCATTGTTGTACCAGCCAATTTCGTGTAATCATCGATGTACTGACAAGTATGAGTTTATAAATAATTCATGAACAAAGTCACCAAGACCAGTTCAATAATAATTAAACGGGTTTACAACAGATACTTGTCTTACACGTCCGCGTACGACTGTCATTATTTTATTTAAATGTTAGGTCGATCTCTAATGTACCGTTGTATTAATAATGCTTCACCTCGAAGATCTACAACATGCCCGTCCTAATCCACAAGGGTAAAACGAATACGTATCAATCGATTATTATGACGTGGAAGATACAAAGATGCTTCAGTCCTGCTTTCGTAACTACCATTGATTGCGTTATATGTTTAAATCTTCTGCGTTGATGAGGTAATTGTGATAATGTTAGGCGCAATATGTTTTCCCATGCGTCCAAGTCATTCATTATCTGAAATGTCGTCAGTCCAACCTTATACTAACCTTATTGACGACTGTTTAATGCCAAATTATACTAGTCGCCATATATAGTCTATCCTGCACTAAGAAATGGCGTTGAACACCCAATCATCTCAATGTAAGCCTTCTATATTTGAGATTCGATTACAATGACATAACTGAGTGTGTAGTCATAGGCACGTAGCAATATAGTTTTATAGAATCTTTGTTACTCGCTAATATGATTCTACTTTGAGTTTATTCATTGATCTTTTTCATACGCCCCCAGGGAAGATTTAGTAATTCCTGCAAGCATGCATTAGTTGTTTGCGGCAGACCATCAAATGGTTGTGATCAGATATTAGTACAATTGTAATAAATACTCAGCGATGCTAGCGCAATCTCAAGCATGTAGAAAAGGTCACGCTGTTTTCTGGTTGTGTTGATGAGATTGTAATCATAAAAGTAACGGTTTGTGTTGTATTTACAACAACATGTTGCATCACAGTATAGATTTAGCGTAGCGCACACAGCATTTCAATAGTTTCAGAACCAATCATCGTTATACAAACTTCGTTCGTCTTATAGATTTATTGATATCTTCAATAAATGTATGATCAGAATATGATATTATTTATGTCATATCATTGGTGAGTAACCGCTGAAAAATCGATGTGGCTTAATTAATGGCTTCTGGTTCGCTATTTGCTCGCACGAACGGATCCCACAACTGTTTCCAACCGATCACCAAGGTCGTTAAGATCACCTAGTCCATTATACAAGATTGTTCAGACGTTGTCAATAATATTTTGGCCATTTCCGATTTTGGCTGTTTATCAAATTCTGTCTGTTTAGCTGGTCCAGAACAGTTAATTCTCTTTCTTTGTGGGTGCATCACGTTTTTGTTTTTCCTGATGTGCACGGTGTTTTTGTTGTGGTTCCTGTTAGAAACATAATCTTCTTGTACACGCTGAAGATCTTTCTTTCTAGTATATTCAATGCTGGTGTCTGTGTCCCTAGGAAGTTGTTCTGGTTGTAATTGCACCGTTATTTGAGGTATGCAACTCTATAAATTCTGCCATAACGTCTCACGTTTTTGAATGTATCCTTTAATAAGCGTTTCTATAAAATGAGCTTAATGATCACGGGTAGCTTGTTTCTTTTCCAGTCCATTTAACGTCCATGTATTTACTAGGCCTCTTACTTACATTTTTCGCAGCACTGCAAAACAAATTTTTAGGAATGTTTAAATTAAGCTCTGGCATTATTTACCTCTGTAGGTTATCGCTAATAACACCACAGTAAACATCATTGTCAGTGGTCAGTTGCTGGATGCTAAATACATGCAGCGTCACCATGGATGTTCTTATGTGCATGTTTGATGTGTGGTTTAAGCAACCAGGCAAAATTATTTATGCATACGTAATGAGATAACAATTCTGAACTAATTATATCACTCAGAAGTAATAAATCAATATTGATTCGTCCATGTTGTCCATGTGGGGACAGTGAATACAGATACAAGTCTTTATCCCAAGTGAACACATTAACTGAACCAGCTGTAAGTGTTTCAGATTTGTTCAGTGTGACCTTATTCACCTGCAAAGAAAATTCGATATTACCAAAATTATGCTCACAAATGTGCTGCCAGTATTTTCGAGGCAAAGCTTGGTTATCACTAACTGGATATAATGCTGATAAAACAACACATTCAAGTCATATGTTATCAATGTTTTAATATTTACATCTTACTTTTGTAGCACCGCTTTATGTTGATGTGTAACTGGATCCACGAAATAGCATATATGTAGAAATACGTACCTCGACTTGGGCACATCTTTTGAGAGTTCCTCCCGATAATTCGTGTATTTCTCCAATGTTCGAGGATATGTTCAATGCCTTTCTCAATTTGGCGCTGGTTTCGCTACAGTTAACATAACTATTGTACAAGCACCGATAAGAATCCAGTTTTAAATCCATTCTTGTCGAATGGCATAAACAAATGCGCATAATAACAATATCTGATCTAACTTCATATTGGATAGAGCGTTGTAACACCGATGTGATTCCAAGAAGCATGTTTGCTAACAGTTGTCGAGCATCTTTAAATTCAGGTACTTCTGATTGCAGAACAGACTCAGCAACTTCAACAGCAGATGCAGTACGATTTGTTCTGTCCATCCGGAGAAAGGTTTTATTCATCCTCAATGCGACGAAAGTTTTGTTCAAATCCGTCTAAAAATGTATGTCATCTCCTTTGCACTGGGTAATCGTATATTACGCTCAAGTGTAAATTTTGTTCTGGATGTTGAACCATTGCTGTATTAGCAATCATTGTTATTGTATTAGCAACTGATCGTGGAGTTTTAATAATTTAATTATGTCAACTTTTCGCATTTATATTATTTTGCTAAACAAAAGCGATCGATTAGTAATTGTAGATTCCATTGTTATATTAATACCCAAAATACATTTGTTTAACTGGTGTGCACGTGGATATCTTTATCATTACAGCTAGAATATTTACTAAAATCATCTCACAGTTTATTTGTAAGACTGTCTTCGCTCGTATGATGAACTCAATTTCAAGGATTACATTTTTCTTGCATTATGTTACATAATTTTTTTTCTTCTCATAATTGGCGTTGGCTATTTTGTTCAGTTTCAAATATAATTCCTAGGCTAATCAATTCATCATTGTGTTCTGATTATATGTCTGAAAAAAAATATAACATGCAACATTTTTTAGGCCTCCTTGATAATATGTATGATGCATTGTAGCGAAAAATATTTAAATTTATTTGCTACATTTTAAAATTTCCAGTCATTGGATAGATTAACCGAATATTTTACCAGCGTGATCATTGGAAATATTCCAGGTATGTTTTGATGTTACCAAAACAGATTTTGTTTTCACTGACTCTTACTTAGTTTAAGGCAATAGAGTCGTAATAACCTGTTATTGTAAACTATGCGCTACAGGTTTTGAATTTAGGGAACTGTAAAGGGATATTTTTGTTCTGACATTTTGATTCAGTTATATGCTGATGTTTTATCTGAAAGTGAGAAATCTGCAAGTTCAGAAGTCCTCCCCAGAAGTATAAACACGATGAAACTCCAGATGCCCGCTCCTTACTAAAAAAATTAATTAAAAAGGTTATACTTATAATAATGATGGATGAAACATACGTCTATATGGTCCCCTAACTAGGAAGACCGAACATTGTGGACAGCAATGTGTCAACGAGTATTGTTGGATACACGTCGAAAGTTCCGTATGGCCCAGTTCCTTATGGCGTATGCATCATTGGTGTTCGTGGCAAAATATCATTATGTGCAGCAGCACAATAGTAGAAAAGTAAGATTCATGCAATGGTATAAACTTCTAATATAAGCACGAAAAATAAAAACTGATAAATTCCACTGACAGAAAAACAAAGGAAATTTCGACATTCGTGACTTCCGATGGACTTTATCAATATAAATTGATGCCGTTTGGGATGAAAGGGTCACCTAGTACTTTTCAACGTTTAATGAACATAATTACATCTGGTCTAGATAATTGCCATGCTTACATCGATAATGCTACCATCTACAAATATACCTGGAAAATCATTTAGATACAATTCAAACATTTTTTGACAGACTTACTGAATCAAATTTGACAATTAATTTATCTAAAAGTGAGTTCTGCCGTGATTATGTCGCATTTATATGACATATTGTGAAACACGTACAAGCTAAACGTATAGGTACTAACGTCAATTCTATCTCTGAATTACCTGAGCGTATCAGTAACAAAGCAACTTATTCTATTTGGAGGTATGACTGGATATTATTGCAAATTTTGTTCCAATTATTCCATAATTGGTAAACCCCTGACAAATTTATTGAGCAAGACCAAGTTTCAACGGTCTCAAAATGTCATGATGCTTTGATAAGTTAAAGGCCATAATTAAGAGTGCACTAGTTCTTACCGATTTAAATTTCATTCAGTAATTTAAACTGTTTATTGATGAGAGTGATATTGGGGTTGGAACCAGTATTAATTTTGGAAGACAAAAATGGCGTAGATCAAACCGTTATCTATTTTTCTAAGAAATTAAATAAACACCATATAAATTATCCCACAATCGAGAATGAATGTTTGTGCTTTGATATAGACATTAGCTCAGCTCCTTCTCCAATTATTCTGTTTACTGATGACAACACCCCTACTTTCATCAAAAAGATGAAAAACAAAAATCAGAGATTATTTAGGTGGAGTTTAATATTACGCAAATACAATATTCACACCAGACACGTCAAGGGAAAATACAATTTAATAGCAGATGCATTTTCATATGCATAAACATATATTGTTTCATTTATAATGTCATTAATAAGATTTCATCTTATGCATATTTTTGACTAATTGTGAAAGGAAAGCTTTACTGCTTCATCGTTTTTTTCTTTTTGAAGTTAAGTGTAATGTATAATTAATTTGCTATGCTATTTATTTGTATTTTTTAAATTCATCACACGCTGTTGTAATGTAACATTGTATATTGAATTTCACCTTGTCCAATATTGAGTTCATTTCCGCTTGACCTGAATTGACTATTCTGCAAACAAATAATACATAGCTAAATTATTTTATATGCGTATGGGTTCAACATAATAATTAGTATTAATAAAAGTAAATATGTTTTGTAATTCTCTTAGTTTATTTTAAATAATCACGGTTTTGGATTTTACTTTGTAAAAATTAGGATCATGCTATTATTTTCCATTAGATAATAGTTTTGTTTTAAAGAAAATGCTAATTGTCATTTGAGATCAAGTTTGGAATTACATGTATATAATCTGATAACTGAGAAGATTTGTCAGTCTTTTGTAAGATCTATAACTTTCAATTTGTATTGTATATCGTGTCCATTTGGACTGAATTATAATGATCTAAATAGTCTGATATCCTTTCCGTAGGGTGCCTGTTACCGGAGATTATAGGTCTGCCAGGGTTTCCTTGTTTGTGGATTTTGAGTAGAAGATAAAATCTACATGCCCTTGGTTTTTCTGGACTTAAGTAGTGTTTAGTTTGCTGGTCTATGTGTCTTATAATCTCTGGTAACGGGCACCCCACAGAAAGGATATCAGAATATTTAGATCATTTTATGAAACCACATGTCTACATCTTTTCAGAAAGCGATGGATCATCTTATAAAAAGCAAAGCAAGTGAACCATTACTACCAGATACATTACGTATTTCATTAGATGTCACATCATTGTATACTAACATACCGCACAACGAAGGGACACGATCGTGTAGAGAAGCATGGGAAACAAGAACTGTAAACAATCCACCCACACAATTCCTAGTCCAACTCTTGGAACGTGTCCTAAAGTTCAATAACTTTTAATTTAAAGAAGAAAACTACATCCAAATCAATGGAACCGCAATGGGTACTAATGTTTAATGATAAAGTAAATAACGCTAACATTTTTATGGGAAAACGGAAGGGTCAGCTATAAGCATCGGTTGACGTACACCATACCAGTGGGTACGCTTAATCGATGATATAGAAATGAAGTGGCAACATGGAAGAGAAAGTCTGGATGATTTCATATCAAAGGCAAACAACTTCCATCGTTCAATAAAATTCACGACAGAAATCTCCAACTCAAGCCACGTTTTCCTGGATACAGACTGGTCGAACACAAACAGACATGTACTCGAAACCAACCGACAAACATCTTTATCTCCTCCAAACCAGCTCTAATCCAAAACACTGCATTAGGAGCATTCCATATATCCAGGCACTGAAGATAAGCTGAATTTGCTCCGACGATAAAACATTCCAAGAAAGGTCTAAAGAGCTGTCGAAACATTAAATTTACCGAGGCAATCCAAAGGGTTAAACAAATAAATCGCGATGACCTACTCAAATATGAAAAGAAAGAAAAGGCCGATAGAATAATGTTTATCGTGACCTACCATCCAGAGTAGGTAAAATCATGGCGAAACACTTGCCCATCGTGGAATCGTCAGAAAAAGTTAATCCTTCCGAATAAACCGGTAGTAACCTACCGGAGAACAAAAAAACTCAAATACATCCTAGTCAAGACGAAGTTAAGGCCAGTCACTAGTCAAGACCACCCCAGTCAATAAAAGATAAAAGATGCAAAACCTGTCAACTTATGATAGAGACCAAGACATTCACTCGCACGGTGACTAGAGAAAAACTAAACATACATGGTCCAAACAAAACGTGCAAAACAGAGAATGTAATTTATCTCATCACATGTAACATCTGTAGCCTTCAGTATGTCGAAGAAATTGAAAAGCTACACAAAATGATAATCCTTCATAGATCTGATATGGATGACAAAGAAGCTGTACAGAAGCCCGGTCGCAGAACACTTCTCCTCCCCTAGCCACACTTTCAGTGATATAACACTTATCTCAATTGCTAACAACCCCAACTGGAGTTCCTAACAAGGAAGGAAAAGAAATCTTACTGGATACGCCGACTTAGAACATTGAAACCGAACGGTCTAAACCAAGAAGACCAGAAAAAGAAAGCTTTGTACTGTTAGAATTATCCTTTGCAGCCGACACATTTTCTTTTCAAACTTTACTAAATCTTCTTCGTATCCTTTAATTACTACTATAAGAAAAAAATATCCGGAATATAATCATATATCCGGGATATAATTTGCGTTACATAAATGTACACAAAAGTAATATATGTCTCTATGGCTCATAAATTTCTAATTAACTACAAATATTTCTCAGTATCTGCAACAAGTCTATATAGACTGGTTGAGACATAATGCATCCATAAGTTTAATTCATGTAGAAACAGCAATGTAGGGTTTTACAAACAAAACGTTTTCTATGTTTTATTTGTTGTTTTGTTCATGTCATGTATATGCCTTTGAAAAAGACTCATTAAGAGTCATAAGCGCTCAGGATATATATATATATATATATATATATATATATATATATATATATATATATATATATATATATATATATATATATATATATATATACTGAACGCTTACACAGACATACCTGACACTCAGGGATAATACTCCAGAACCACTTTTCATGAACCGCAATGGTCAACCAGTTTCTAGAGTAGACTTTAGTACAGAACTTAGAAGCGCACTTTGCTTTTGTGGCTTTGACTCTTACCATTTTAAGTCCAAAAGTTTCAGAATTGGAGCTGCCACTGAGGCGGCTAGACAAGTTTTACGTGCCAACCAAATAAGGGAATTAGGCCGCTGAAAATCGGATGCATTTAAGAAATACATAAGTTTAGGCAAAAGGGTTTCGGCTTTGTAGCACTTTAGTTCAGTCACTTTTCGCCATTCTGCTGTGTGGTTTATTATTCTCTTAAAGTCTCGTGGGTTTCGCAGACCTAGATCCCTGGTCATCGACTGTGCTTTGCGGGGATGGCACACACTTGACTCGGACTAATCTGTGTCTACCTGCCGTTTCGACCGCCGGGAGCGTATGAGTGTACTCTAACAGCTCCGGAAGACCAACAGCGCACTCAAGAAGTACGCGGATCAGTTTTACATTCTCTTCTCAATTCTTCATACAGGCTGGATATACCATAACTACCGGGACATATGAGGGTGCTCTACTGCCTGGGCAATACATAATTAATCGGTTTAATATTGATCAACATTTATTTTGTTGTTCTTTTCTTTGATGCGGGACATTTTTGTTCTTTGCCCCACCAACCTTTTGTGGCTGCCAGAAATGCAGCAAGTTCGATTTGCTGTATTTCTGTTTATGGCGGTTGTAGCCTCAAAAAAATGTATATATTATACTGTATCTCATTGCTCATTAACATGTTTACTCTTCAGACTTTGTCCAGATAGTTATGTTATGATATAAATACATAGCAAAATTTTGGTTCAATACATTATATTTATTTCAATATAAAGTCACGAAAGTGGCCAGCATCAAACACAAAGTTTGTCTTTGTTTTAATTATGTACCCATATACTTTGACTTTGTAATATTTGAACGACTGACCTAATGAATTCTGTCTTTCACTCTCTGTCTTCCTTTCGACCATATCGATGTCGTAAAGAGTAGGATGGCACATTTAATTTTACAATCTCATCAAACACATTAGTAATAAAGATACATGTTTTCATTCACTTTCTGACAATAACTTGCGCCCCTCTTCTACATGCTTAATAACTTATCATATATATATATATATATATATATATATATATATATATATATATATATATATATATATATATATATATATATATATATATATATATACTGAACGCTTACACACACACACACACACACACACACACACACACAAACACACACACACACCAGTTAGAGGGTCCGCCGTGGATAAGGGAGGTCGTGGATTCGAACCTTAGCTAAATTATACCAAAACGTATAAAAATGGTACTAACAGCTGCTTCACTAGGTGTTTGGCATCAAGAGGTTAGCATTAAGACTGGTCGACAATTGGTGTTATGATAAAGTAAATAGGTAGGACATCATGCTGCATGATGCCCCAGTGCTGGACGTCACTATAAACTGCTACATTGCAGAGACACAACTAAAATTGTTAAAGTACGCTAAGAATCCAAATCACACACACACACACACACACACACACACACACACACACACACACACACACACAGGTGCATTATTATAAACGGATTTACATACATGCACAAACTGCAACATTGCAGAGACACAACTAAAATTGTTAAAGCTACGCTAAGAATCCAAATCACTCACACACACACACACACACACACACACACAGGTGCATTATTATAAACGGATTTACATACATGCACACATTTGCGCACACGGAACAAGAAGAAGTTGTGCATTCATAAACCAATAATAAAGAAAATAAATAACGGATCAACTATTGAATTATTTAATAAACATGAATCTTTTAGAAGGAACAAAGAGGTAAAGCCTTTTGCCAGCAGTCATACACTAGACAAAGTGAGAAATCGGATGCAAGAAAGGAAAAATGCAGAATGTTTTAAAAATACAAACTGTACATGGAGAAAAACATAGCAAAACCGACTGGTAAATTAACTTGAGAGAGAGAGAGAGAGAGAGAGAGAGAGAGAGAGAGAGAGAGAGAGAGAGAGAGAGAGAGAGAGAGAGAGAGAGAGAGAGAGAGAGAGAGAGAGAGAGAGAGAGAGATCCATTTGTTTCGAGTTATGGTCAGATTGACGGCTTTGATGATATTAAATTGATTTCAAAAGCACTATGGACACATGAAAGGCAATTTAGAAATAGTCAACTGGTTTAATGCCAAGGCCACGGAAAAATCATACAGTTACTCAAGAAAGCCCTTAAGATATTAACGCTATTTGATAAGTGACTTCGCAAGGTTAGTCTCAAGAGTTCCAATGTTCAGATTAATAAATTAAGAGTTTCAACCTTCTGATAAATCTTCTAAGAAAATGAACTTTTCAATTTTGCTTTTGCAGTTCATTTTCAAAATCAAATTTTGTTTTCGAAGGAAAAGGTTTATGGAGTACTAGATTTTGTAGGAAAATGATCAACGGAATATCAGAGAACGTGAAGTAAACATACAAGTTTTCGTGGAAGTCAAAGAACTATTCATCTATCAGTTATGAGCATGCATTAATACAGATGAGATCAGTCTCGGCGCAAGATGAGGGTTTTCATTATCTACGCAAAAGAAGGAATGAGATATAAAGCAGATATGCATCAAGTACGTATGGTTTATCCGGATGGGAACCGTGGGAATAGGCTTTTAATTGAACTTTATTAAACGTGAAGAGTAACTACTAACAAATTAATGAAGTTCTGATGAAGAAGAAATATGTATGTAAATGACGAGTCTTATTTTGATGATGATAACCGTTTCTCTTAGTGAAATAACAATATATCGAAAATCAGATTGTTAATACAAAGGAAAATTGTTTCCAGCTGACACAAACCAAACCACATTAAGCAATGTCTAAGAAAAGTCAACCAGAACGAAATCATCACTCTTTAATACACTTCTTTTAAAATAATTGAATTAGGTTAAAATTAAGGGTAATAAATGATCCTAAGTAAGAAACATATGTATCGTGCGATGTTCATATAACTTGCAACACATCAATTTAGAATGATGGAGTCATAAAGTATGCAATGTTATATAACAGACAGATTTATTTATTGAATAAATATGAATTGTTTCTACCTCTTTAGTTTGATGCTTTTTAAGTCCTTAGTTGAAAATGGTAAAAGCTTGCCGTAGTTTTTTTTTTTAAATATTAAAAAACACGGTGTATCCAGTACTTGATAAATCCCTGTTCTAAACTGGTCTTGTATATGGATGTATTCAAATAGCACAGATGCTTAGTGAACAACAACACGTGAGAGCCATATTCAAGATTTGATTATAGTTGTCGCATTGGCAACGCTTTTATAGATTTAATTTTCCTCCTTTCAAAATGTAATTACTTTGCCTCAACAAATAATATTAGCATAGATTAAATAAATATATGATAACCATCAAACGAAAGGAAACAATTATCAATACGGCATCAATATGTATAGTACGTTATCAATATGTATCGTACGTATCAGTATATATTGTTCGTATCAATGTGCATCTTATGGCGTCGATATGTATAAAGCGTATCAATATGTATAATAGGGCATAAAAGTAATACCAATTCATATAGTGAACAAAATGCTTTATACACCCATTACACGTCATGAAATTGATGTATTGTGTTTTATCTTGGCAGTAATTCTATCACAATAACCAGCATATCAAACCGCTCCGGTGACCTAGTGGTTAGAGTGTCCGCCAAGGATGCGAGAGGTCGTGGGTTCGATTCCCTGTCGAGTCATACCAAAGACTTACAAAAATGATACTAACAGCTGCCTCGCTTGGCGCTCAGCATTAAGAGATCAGTGTCATGACTGGTCGGCCTGGTGTCAGGATAATGTGACTGGGTGGGACATCATGCTACATGTCTGCGGCATGATACCCCATTGATAGACATCACTACAAACTGCAGACATCGTAGCAATATGACTGAAAAATTGTTAAAGCTACGTTAAAAATCATAATCACATCACATCACTTTGCATATGATTTGATTATCTTCAAAATGTGTTTAAATTATTTGCACATCTATATAACATATAAGGAACGTGAGTCACATTAAATATGGCCAAAGATCACTGGTCTCTTCTGCATCTTCTCCAGATACAATTCAACATTTGTTTCAAACAGTTTATCATGTTATGTATATTTAATATGCATTTGTTGTTTTTTATTTTTGATTTTCTTAAAATTTATTTTCATGATGCACTGTTGATAATGTATCAATCTCTGTTGGACTTTACGTTGTCCAAAATCAGGTTTATTTTTTACCTGACCTGAATCATTTATATTGTTCTTTCATAAACAACTAATACATAGCTAAGATATTCTCTAAGTGTATATTTTTAATATTAAGATAATATTAACAAAGCAAACATATTTATTTGGGTCTTGGTCTATGTTATTAAAATTTCCCATTAAATATACCTGACTTACTTGATATGTCCCACTTCCTATATTATAATCTTAATAACAAACCTTCTAATTATTGTTAACATTAAGATGTTTCAAGAAGGTTATACTCCATTAGGTAATATGTTTCCTTTTATAGAAAATTCTAATTGTGACTTGTGGTGAATAACAGATTATATAATCTTGTTACTGAAAAGGTTATTCATTCGTTCTTTATGCTCTTAGCAGAATCAATTATCGTGTCAAGAAATTCGTTTGGAATAGAATTGATTTATATAAATTATTTAATTCAAGTGATTCATACATGGAAATACGAAGTGATCTTGAAAAATAACAGTTTTGGAAATAAAAACTTGAATTTAAACTGAAATGTCAAATAAGGATATATTCTTGGATTGTATTATTGTTATCCAACAAAAGACTCGTGGTGCATTACTACCTTGCTGGCCACAACAGGCACATACAAATTTTCAGTATTAGAATTAATTTGAGGATACACTAAAGTTTAATCAAAACTTTATTAATTAGGATTGAGTCTTTAATTCTATTATTATTTTAGGATTTAAATATCAATACCGTAAGTTCCTTGTTTTTACATTTTCACTTTTTATTCTATGGAAATAGATTATTTGTTGAATTTTACAAAGCTTGTAGCTTCTTACTCTTTTATATCACGGATTTCAAAGTCATAAAGTCGTATTAATTATATGCACAACGTCTCTCCACAACACGTTCCTGATGATCTACAGGAACAAGAAAGCTGCACAAGATGTTTGAAACACATATTGCAAACATTACATCATAAGGAGAGGAAGGCCATACATTTTGCTTGAACAATTTATTCGTCATCAAATTGCTAGTAATGTTCACAAGAGTATGTTATATTTAGATTGGCAGCATCATCTAGCCATGGCAAGATTATCAAATAGTTTTAAAGAAAAATTATTTTTAAGGCCTTGAAGAGAATATATCACTTTTGTTTACTTCTTACTGAACGCATTCCAAATATTAGAAATAATAATAAAGTCTAGCTTTGTTCCTCGTCCTCATTTGTGGCCTCTATAGTAATTTTAAGGTCTTCCGTATTAAAAAATGGTATGCTGCGTATTAATCTGAAATAAAATGTTCTACAGTATAACAATGTTAATCGCCCGACACTCCACACGCCATGCCTGCAAGTACTACAATATTAATCTTAATCTTTACTCAATTCACATACAGTAAATGGCTTCAATCTTTAACAAACATGAAATGCCAAGTTCTAGCAGAAACAAATCTTTATAGAAATGTGTAGATCAATGAAACATTCCTGGAGATATTACACTGATTTTGGCATATTAAATTTGACTTTTGTAATATGACCATGACATTTTATTTAAAACATGCCAATAGTGTTCCTCAGATCGGTTACGTCGTTGGTTTTCAAATATTATATTTTCACATATGTTGCCCATTTTCTTCATAACTTTCCAAGGGAATACAAACTACGCTAGACTAAATGACCGAAAACTTCCCAATGAAAGACTATAAACTAAAACATAAAATTCAAAACATCTGGCAACACTCCTTACTGCTACAATTTTGCAAGAATGACAGATTCATGAAACTATAAAATTTTATTTTAAATTGGCCAGAAAGAAAATATTTTGAGAAAGAATTTGTAGATGAAATTCAGAATGTCTTCATTCATGTAACATCCGAAGAAATATTTTTAGCCATATTATTGCTATATTTACTAATAACTTACGTAAAAAATCAATGTTTTAAATATACCTTCTTTAGCGATTTATGAGGCTTGTATGACCTACAATTCTCATGAACTGGAGTATAACTAGAAAGTTATGAAATTGTAAATAAGGGTACATATTTTTGCATATTTCTGGTATTGGTTTCCAGAAGAAGAAAAAGAAAATACGTCATAGATAAAATGAACGACAATAACCCAAAATGTAAGCACAAATAAACTGTACAAGATCGGTCACTATGGCTCATTACGGAGGTGTTCATATAATTGTTATATTGCGTTTGTTCCTAATAAGTGTTACCACTTGTGCAATGAGCATTGCATTTATTCACAAAGTTTTGCATTTATTCGCAATATATTTTTTCTGACACAAACTATTTGACACTAATGGACTTTTGTACAACTCAATAAAAATTTGACACTAATTGACTTTTGTACAACTCAATACAAATTTGACACTAATGGACTTTCGTACATTTCAATACAATGTAGCTTTATGCCATTTTTAAGACATGAAACAAATTTGACATTAGTGTTCACTTCGCCGTTGTTCACCGCTCGTCAACTCCGTTTGTGTATGTAAGGTACACATAATCTGGGCAACCGTTAGTTTTAAGCAAGTTAGTGATTTCGTCGTCCCATTTATCAAAACAGGACTTAAGATTTCAAATATCACGTTAGTGGGAGATATTGCCGCGCTAGCGTAGTAGTTGAACTGAGAGTATTAAAACTTTAATTTCTCGAAACTTCAAGACGAAGATCGCACTATTTTAAATTTCACATTAATCAATACTCTAGATTTATCTGCCACTGTCAATGCGATAAGAAGCAACACATACTTTTTCTTTTATTAGTAAAAATGATGTGCACAAATAATGTCTCAATACTTTGTTCATTGCAAAACAATATATGTAATTCAAACTGTAACATCCTGCACTCCAAAGAACAGGATTTGTGTTAAGGCACTGCTTTACAGATTCGTATTTTGTATAAGGTTTAATGTTTAATAAAAATTCATTCCCCAGGGTTTCCTCACTGGCTATTCCGGTTATTTAAAATTGAAATTGTACATTTTAAGTATTATTAATAGAACTTTAAATTTTCCTTTACTTTGGTGTATGATGGATGAGAGTAAGTTGGTTTTCAAGAGTATACAGCCTGGCCTCACTTCCTGGACTTCAAAGGTAGATTATAAAAAACAGACTATTATAACATTGCTTTTTTTATTTTACTTCTTGTATAGTTTGTAATTCGTTCATTTCACTTATAGAAATCGTATTGATTACCCTGGCAAAATGTATATTTTCCTATTTTGCTAATTGCTAATGTTTATGTACTTTGGACTAGTTCATAGTAATTTTTCGATGACGTGAGGGCAGGAGTCACATGTGTAGTAAATTATGCATTTTTTCCACAACTGTTAATAAATTTCAGTCACAGTACATGAAAGTAGTATTGAGTTATGTCGATGTTGTCTCCACTGTGCATATTGCAAATAAACTCACCTTAACCTGATAATTGTTAGAAGTAGGTAATATCTGTCTATGTGTTGGATTCTATTGATGTAGGAATTATTCGAATACACTCAGTCACATTTTCCTATTACCTCTTATGAAATCTGCATAATCGTCGTGATTTTTAAACCTGATATTCATTCGGCATTTCGTCTTACAACTGATATAGACTTTATATTTATTCATATATGTTTGAGGATTGTCATGAGGTTGATATTTTTCAGTATTTTCATAGAAAAGTTTACGGTATTCAGCCAAAAATTATTAATGGAATCAATGTTTTTCTTTTTGATCATCTGTTACGGATTATAGATGCCAGTAATTACTATCAAGTATAAATATAAAGGTAAACTGAGTTTATTGTGCACTGTTAATATACGGATGGAAAGATTTTATGCTGTTTAACTAGTTGCTTAGCCAAGCAATAATAGTTAACTGCATGAATTATGTCTGTGACTTTGGAAGAAATTGCTTTCAACATAAGGGACTATTACGAACTAAGGTTGCGTAAAATATCACTACTTTTTGTAATAACTTCAACGACTTTCTTTTACAAGAAAGACATCGTCGATCTCATTTTGATTTACTTCAAGAACAGAGAGAACACGAAGACAGAGATCCACTCTACACAAATTGCCACAGTTTCTTGTGATACACATACAACAGGATACTGTACCCCTATTACCTTTCGTTCTATTTCAAACAATGGGATTTGTTGTCTCCGTATTGCAGATGTCAGTGCTCTAGTCAGCTGCAATACTGCTTGCAACTTGTACCAGAATGTGTGTGTATGTTTGTGTGTGTGCGATTTTGATTTTTCAGTTATGTCGTTTCTATATCTGTAGTGTGGCAGTTTATAGTCATGTCATCATGCCGCAGACATGTAGCATGATATCACACCCAGTCTCATTCATCCTAATACCAAGCCGAAAGGTCATATCTCTAACCTCTGAATGCTGAGTGCCAAGCGAGGCAGCTGTTAGTGCCATTTTTATATCTTTCGTATGACTCGGCCGGGATTCAAACGCGCGACCTCCTGGATCCGAAGTTGACACTCTAAGCACTAGCCCACCGGAGCGGTTGTACCAGAATGTCAAATTTTAGTCTAAATTATACATCATAAATAAAGCAAACTGCCCTTGATTTTCTCATCCGACTTGCTCTGTATTTTATATATTCTCCTAAGTTTTGTTTAACTTCTCAAGCTGTCTCCACAAATTGTGTGTGTGATGCTTCTGACAACATTTGGGGGTTTTGTCTTTCTTTGTAGAAAGAGAATCGAAGCGGTGAAATGACTATACAGATTTAAAAATTATACACTTACCGTTCTTGTTATTCTTTGCACAAAAGGCATTCTTCCAATATGTAGAAATTAAACTTTCCTCTGTGATATATCAAGGCTAATTTCAGAAGTATTCTTTATGTTTATGGCTGTTCGTGCTGTTGTCAAATTGATCCATATAGTACAATGAAATACCTATATCACCTGTTGGGGTTTTTTTTGTCTGATTGATCGATATGGTACAATGAGATTGTTGTTATATCAAGGCTAAAACTATAATAATAATAATAATAACAATAATAATAATAATAATAATAATAATAATAATAATAATAATAATAATAATAATAATAATAATAATAATACTATCTACGGAAGTTAACCTGGTATTGAAAATGATTAAGAATCGTGGTATATTATGATCTTTGAATCATTTTAGAGCAAACGCAAAAAACGTATTTGGTCACATGTATTTCAAGACTTTTTTAATTTAATTTAATAAAACTAATGCACAAGAACTGTCTTCCATCATTTACTAAAAGTTCTCCAATATTTTACTTGATTCGTGACCGTGAAAAATTTTAGGGGAAGACTCTCATTTTCCTTCTAGAAAGTTATCCTAAATAACTATAATTTTTATTTCTGTTTCTAAAATCAATGAACGGTCAATACTAGTCATCCTAGTAACTATCTCAACATGATTATGCAAACTGTCCCATCTTGTACAATGAGATACCAATAGCAGCTGTTTGTACGTCAAACTGATATATCTGATACAATAAAATACTAATAAAACGTGTTATTACGTCAAACTGTCCCATCTGATACAAGGATATACCAATAGCACGTGTTATTACGTCAAACTATACCATCTAGTACAATGAGATACCAATAACACGTGTTATTACGTCAGACTGTCCCATCTGGAACAATGAGATACCAATAGCACATGTTATAACGTCAGACTGTCCAATCTGGTACAATGAGATACCAACAGCACGTGTTATTACGTCAGACTTCCCATCTGGTAAAATTAGATATCGATAGAACGTGTTATTAAGTCAGACTGTCCCATCGAGAACAATGAGATACCGATAGCAGGCGTTATTACGTCATACTGTCCCATCTAAAACACTAAGATACTAATAGCGCATGTTATTACTTCAGACTGTCCGATCTGGTACAGTGAGATACCAATAGCACGTGGTGTATCGTCAGACTGTAATATCTTGTGCAATGAGATACTAATAGCACGTTTTATTACGTTATACTGTCCAATCTGGTGCAGAGAGATACAAATAGTACGCATTATTACGTCAGACTTCAAATCTGATATAATAAAATACCAATAGTAAGTGTTATTACGTCAAACTGTCCCATCTGGTACAATAAGATAGCAATAGCATGTGTTATTATGTCACACTGTCCCATCTGGTACAATGAGATAGAAATAGCACGTGTTATAACGTCAAATTGTCCCATCTCGTTAATGAGATAACATTGGCACGTGTTATTACGTGTTATTCGGTCAGACTGTCACATCTGGTACAATGACATGCCCATAGCACGTGTCCTTACGTCAGACAGTCCCATCTGGTACAATGAAATACCAATATCACATGTTGCTACCTCAGCCTGTACCATCTGGTACAATGGGATACCGATATCGCGTGTTATTACGTCAGCCTGTCCCATCTGGTAAAAGGAGATACCGATACCACGTTTTATTACGTCAGACTTCCCATCTGGTAGAATCAGATACCGATAGCACGTGTTATTACGTCAGACTTCCCATCTTCTACAATTAATTACCAATAGCAAGTGTTATTACGTCAGACTGTCCCACCTGGTACAATGATATATCATTAGCACGTGTTATTAAGTCATACTGTCCAATATGGTACAATGAGATTCAAAAAGCACGTCTTACTACTTAGGACTTCACATCTGGTACAATTAGATACCGATAGCACGTGATATTATATCAGAATGTCCCATCTGGTAAAATGAAATAACAATAGCACTTATTTTTACTTCAGACTGTCACTTGGTGCAATCAGATTCCAATGGCACGTGTAATTTTGTCAGACTGTCCAATCTGGAACAATGAGATACCAATGGCACGTGTTATTGCGTCAGACTGTCCCATCAGGTACAATAAGATACCAATAGCTCGTGCTATTACGTCAGACGTCCCATCTTGTACAATGAGATGCCGATAGCACGTGTTATTATGTCAGACTGTCACATCTGGTACAATGAGATACCGATAGCAGGTGTTATTACTTCAGACTCCCCTTCTTGTAATATTAAATACCAATGACGTGTTATTACGTCAAACTGTCCCATCTGGTACAATGATATACATACAATTAGCACGTGTTATTACGTCAAACTGTTCCATCTGAAAAAAAAATGAGATTCAAATAGCATGTGTTATTACGTTAGACGGTCCAATCTGGAACAATTAGATACCAATAGCACGTTTTATTACGTCTCAATGTCCCGTCTATTACAATAAGATACCAATAGCACGTGTTATTACGCACACTGTCCTATCTGGTACAATGAGTTACCGGTAGCACGTGTTGTTATTCCATATTGCCCCATCTGGTACAATGAGATACCAATAGTACGTTTCATTGCGTCAGACTGTCCCATCTGGCACAAGGAGATACCAATAGCACGTGCTATTACGTCAGACTGACGAAGCTGGAACATTGTGATACCGATATCAGGTGTTATTACGTCAGTCTATCCCATCTGGAACAATGAGATACCAATATCACCTATTATTTATGTCAGAGGGTCTCATTTGGTACAATGAAATACCGATAGCATATGTAGCTACGTCAAAATGTCCCATCTGGTACAATGAGATACCGATAAGACGTGTTGTTACGTCAGACTTTCCAAAATGGTACAATGAGATACTGATAGCACGTGTTGTTATGTCAAACTGCCCATCTGTTAGAATGAGATAAAAATAGCAGGTTTTATTACGTCAGACTCTCCCATCTGGTACAATAAGGTAACGACAGCACCTGTTATTACATCAGACTGTCCCATCTGGTACAATGAGAAACTGATAGCACGTACCTGTTCTACATCTTGCGTTTCTTTATAATGATTCCAAATTACAGAATTTTTTTCATGGTTTTAAGATTATCAGATATATTTAGGTTAGGTTGTAATTGTCTAATAGCATTAATAATACCATTAATATTATCATAATTCATTATATTATACATTATTTTTTTTAAGATACAAATAAAAGTCCCTAAGGACTGTTTCATATGGTTATGATTATATACAATGATTATGAATTATATACAATGCAGATGAGTTATATACAATGAATATGTATAATGAAAATGAGTTATATACAATTAATATATACAATGAAGATGAGTTATATACAATGAATATATACAGTGAAGATGAGTTATATACAGTGAATATATACAATGAAGATGAGTTATATACAATGAATATATACAATGAAGATGAGTTATATACAATGAATATATACAATGAAGATAAGCTATATACAATGAATATATACAATAAAGATTAGTTATATACAGTGAATATAAACAATGAAGATGAGTTATATACAATGAATATATACAGTGAAGATGAGTTATATACAATAAATATATACAATGAAGATAAACTATATACAATAAATATATACAATGAAGATGAGTTATATACAATGAATATGACGGGCCTTTTCTATGTGTCAATAGAAACCCGGGGGAGTGCAGAAGTGCACCCATTACGTGTTGACATGGTGGAAATGTGTGTAAATTTCTATTGACACGTAGACGGGGAACGGCCGAAGCACCAATTAAAAAGTTTTTATTCTGACATTAAAATCGCCTTCGCAAACAATTTGTCTTTCACGATATTTTAACTACGGACCTTGGCACCAGAGTTTCGACTCGTTAGCAATGATTTATCGGACATCACTAGATGTATATTATAAAATATTTGTTACGTAGTGAAGTGTACAGAATAAAATCACAATAGTCGATTTCTTAACAGAATCAAAGTTGTCGATTTCCTAACAGAATCACAATTACTGTGTAAAATGTGAATTTATTTTCATTTCCACGCACATTAAAGGAATATATAAGACCCGCATTCTGCAGAGATATAAATACATCTGACGTCAGGAGCTACTAAAAATCGATACTTTTATGATACCATATGCAGTACGTATGATTTTGTATGCATAATGATGTGAGCTGCTGGCACATAACTATTAACTTATAGAACATTGTCTTGATCACAGTAATATACGAACAGTTTAGAAACAACATGTAATTTTACATGACTTTTATCAGCCTACTGCCCCAATGGCATATACAATACAAAAATATAGATGTGTTTGTTTTGGAGGTGAGACAAAAACATTTTTGGGATTCACACTATTAAGTGTACTTTGATTCTTTGTATTGTCATTATATAAAGGTATTGCTAATGGACCAGAGAGCGTATGCAAACGGGTAGTTCATCCTGATCAATGAAGCGCTTGAAAATGCTAAACTGTCTTTACGGATCCCCCTTATCATATAGCAAGATATTATAATAATCATCAATTAGAAGTAATATTTTATATAATGAACGTTTGCGAAAACCTAGTCCCCCAAAGAGAGACTCATAGAATAGTGTGCATGATAACGAAATTATTGAAAATTTTCAATTACTGGAGGTTCACAACCCCAGCATTTATATGGTTGATTTTCGTGATTTTTACATTTACTTACTAAAAACAAGAAATTATGATGAGAAAGCCACACATAATATGTAAAAATATAATCATTTTGACCAACTTGTTTAATTAAGTCTAAAAGTCACGAAACTCAACTAGAGAAACGCTGGTGGATTGACCAGTGCAAAATTAGAAATTTGTCGAAAAGCAGCTAACAAATTAGCAAAAAACTAAAAAGCAGCTAAACATAAAAACAGCTAATAATTACATAACACAAATAATTTTTCAATTTTTTCAGATCTATAATATTTTCTGAATAATGCGCCGATTGCAAAAGATTTTCTTTGATAAACTAACAATATAAACAGCGCCATGTAAATATACTTATTATTATCAAAACAATGTTAGTGTGATATCAGTCCTAGATACACAATATGCACTGTATGTATGTATGTATGTATGTATGTATGTATGTATGTATGTATGTATGTATGTATGTATGCATGCATGCATGCATGCATGCATGCATGTATATATATATATATATATATATATATATATATATATATATATATATATATATATATATATATATATATATATATATATATATATATATATAAAGAATACAACTCATATGGCGAATAACAACCCTTTCAAGCGTACTGGATCCAACAAGGGATCACGTGTGTCAGGGATTGATTAAAATAGATGCAATAAACTGACGACGAACAGTACGAAACTAGTAACTAACTAGCCTAAGCGCTTTCGACTCTTAATGAGTCTTTTAAAAAAGGCCAATACAAAACATATATACGACAAACAAATAAACACAAAAACGTTGTGTTTGTAAACCTCTACATGGCTGTCTCCACATGTGTTAAAACTATAAATACAACCAGCTTGTATAGACTAGTTGCGGAAACTGAAAACGGTGTATAATTCCCTAAAAGTCTATAGGCCAAAGCGACATCTATTTTTACTTTTTGTAAATTTATGTAACGCAGATTATATCCCGGATATTTGATTTTATACCGGTTATTCTTATAGTAAAAATTGAAGGATAATAAGAAGATTTAGAAAATGTTAAATTCTACTAGTGCATAGTTTTCTTTTTCTAGTCTTCTTGGTTTAGACCGCTTGGTTTCAATGTTCTAAGGCGGCGTATCCAGTATGATTCCTTTTCCTTCTGGGTTTCGGAACTCCAGCTGTGGTTGCTAGCAATAGCGATAAGTATTATATCACTGAAAGTGTGGCCAGGGGAGGAGAAGTGCTCTGCGACCGGGCTTCTGTACTGCTTTTTTGTCATCCAATCAGATCTATGAAGGTTTATCCTTTTGTGTAGCTTTTCAGTTTCTCCGACGTACTGAAGGCCACAGATCTTACATGTGATGAGATAAATCACATTCTCTGTTTTGCACGTTTTGTTTGGACCATGTATGTTTAGTTTTTCTTTAGCCACTGTGCTAGTGAATGTCTTGGTCCCTATCATATGTTGACAGGTTTTGCATCTTTTATCGCCACAGGGTCCAGATTGACTAGGTTGGTTTTGACTAGCGATTGGCGTTAACTTTGCCCTGACTAGGATGTCCTTTAGGTTTTTTGGTCTCCGGTAAGCTACTACAGGTTTGTTCGGAAGTATTAGGTTTAGTATGTCTGACGATTGCACGGTTGGCCAGTGGTTTGCGATGATTTTACCTACTTTGGGATTGTCTGGGTGATAGGTCAGAATAAATGGTATCCTATCAACCTTTTCTTTCTGTCCATATCTGAGTAGGTCATCACGGTTTGTTTGTTTGGCCCTTTGGATTGCCTCCGCAATCAAGTCTTTGTCGAAGCCTCGGTAAATTAAATGTTTAGCCAGCTCTTCAGACCTTTCTATGAATCTTTCATCGTCGGAGCAAATTCTGCGTATCCTCAGTGCCTGGATATATGGAATGTTCCTAATGCAGTGTTTTGGATGACAGCTGGTTGGGAAAAGATACTGGTGTTTGTCGGTTTACAAACACAACGTTTTTGTGTTTATTTGTTTGTCGTATATATGTTTTGTATTTGCCTTTGAAAAAGACTCATTAAGAGTCGAAAGCGCTTAGGCTAGTTAGTTACTAGTTTCGTACTGTTCGTCATCAGTTTATTGCATATATATATATATATATATATATATATATATATATATATATATATATATATATATATATATATATATATATATATATATATATATATATATATATATATATAATATTACTTATTGGGTTCCGTTAATATAAGTACGAAAAAAGCAAAGTTTCATGCTAGAGTCGGTTATCTCGCTTGAACATCTAATACAACAGGAACATACTGAAATATGAAATTTTATCCAACTTTGAACAAGAACTTAGATTTGGTAGCGATATCTGCCAGCATTTCACTGAATGTGATGCCAAGTTAAAGTATTTACTGGCAGAATAAATTGACTTAAACATAATTTTTTACCCAGTGTCTGTATTTACAGATTTAACAGCACTTGCATATCGAGCGCAAAACATTTCCTGACTAGCAATTTTGACTATGTGCGACAATTCGTAAATTGGTAAGCGAGTTATCAAGTTTATTACCACTAATGTGATCACCTAAACGTCCATCTTTAATGACTACAAAATAATATTCAAAGATGAATCTATATGATAAATAATTTTATTTCCACCTACATGAAATCTAAAGTAATCGTTCACTGCCGACTGGTTTTCTCAATCTGCAGTTGCTAATTATACCATTCCGTGATTCGTCATAATTGATAATGATTGGATGCTTCACAAATTCATTTTCCTCCATTTATATACCAATATTACTTGTTTAAATCATTATTTTTTGAAAATCTAGCGAGACATTCCTTTGCTGCTTATATAGGAGATTCACTTGAGGCGGTTAATGTTATTTTTTATATTAATATCGTTTTAGTTCTCTGTATTTTTACCACCGCACTGCACACAGTTGAGTTTTTCCTCTGACTTCAAAACTACATCGCACACATGGTTTTGGTCCTCGACTTCCGTGTCTAACGCACTGGATATGATAACTGCAGAGTTCGTTTGCGCAAGTTTTGTTGCATGGATACGTATAACCATTTTTAAGCCAGTGGCATTGGTTTGGTTGAAAATTCAATTTAAATACATATTTCCCTTAATAATAATTTTCAGGAATTATCCTCCATTGAACATTTGGGATATAGATTTAATCCTGATAGATTATATCAGTTAAATAATAAGCATAACGTTGTGAATCTCAAACCTATGAAATTGTCAAGGATACATTGTGGCCGAGCGTGTTACAGAACACTTCACAAACACGATTCGCAGAAATGGTTTAACAAATTTACTACGTAAAAAATAAATACGTGGGCATAATTAGTTAGAGATACCGGAGCGTTTATCAGAGACGTTGCTGAGCTAGGAAAGAATATAAAATTCCCAATACCAGCTAAGACGTTAACCGGAAAGATTTTGCACAAGCCAAAATATAAATCGGAGATTTTGCACAAGCCAAAATATGAATCTAGAGGAGCTTCGATAGATATTATATATCGTAACGCACATGCATGGATCGTGGCTTTAACAATATTTACACGAGATAAAACGGTTAAATTTTATAATGGTGATATATTTATAATGGTGATATATTTCATTTTATCAGAAATATCAGTAAAAGTAACCCTGTATCTGTTTGGCTGTTTCAAAGTTCGGAATATGATTATCATTATCAGTTTGTACGGTCCAATGGTGTTATTTATCGTACATAATCTCTCCATGAACGATCATGCCCAACGCTTTTGGTGTGAATATTCCTCTGATGATGTCAAAGTTGTACAATTACTAAATAATTGCTTTACCGCTCCATTAGGTGTTGCTCACACTTCTCAGGAGAAAAATTCATGGAAGCCGACACGATTGGAATTTCTTGAAGATGTCCAGAAAAGTGGTATTGAGTACGGACACTGTGGATTGGGGAATACTAAATACGAATATAGCGACGTTTTGACGATATGGTAGCGTGTTATCCAGTAAGTTTTCTTGGATATGGAGAGTGTTCTGTATACTTTAAGAGATTTGGATATCCTACACACGAAATGACTAGAGTTTCGATAAGCAGCCCCCTTCCAGACTTTTACGTAACCGGATTTACCTGCATAGAATCGTTAGAGTTATACTCGGATCACCATCGATTGTTAACGCGTGATTTAAAAGATATTTTTCAGAAAACTGTTGGGCTCCAATATTACTATTGTAGTACATGCTTGATGCTGTAATTGTAATGTCTTTACGCGTTAGTAAAGCAATTATATCATACCGCGTGGAGAAACAAGTTTGTTTGCCAGAACCTGACATATTTGGTATTATTAATGATAATCCTAATATTGTTAAAATTGTACATGAAATTAGGAGAGAAAGTGATGAGAAATTTACAAAAGATATCAGCAGAAAAATAATCGGTAAATTTACGCAAAAGGATCATATGATCATAAAAGAGAGTGTACAATGTTAATTATTGACGATGCTGAACTCGATTTTACAATTCCTGATACAACGGAGAAAACACATTTATTAGTCGCAGTAATATTTATTTATCAGACGGTGAGCTATACTGATGATGAGACACCGCAGTTTAATCATTTATGATCTTCGATGCTGGCGTAAGTTTTGATAAATTTATAATCGATGATAAATAGATTTCCTCATTACGCAGTCAGAGTAGCGACAGATTTATTTTATATAAATACAAATATGCGGATTCGTTAAAACAATTGCATATTAACAATAATACATCATTTGGCGAATGGAGAATAAAACATGAAGATACACTTAGTTATTCTGAATCTGCTGATGATGCAATTTTAGAGAAATATTAAAAGAATAATCAGATACCAAGATTGTCATCGACACCATCTGTATATGTTTCTGTGGCTAGACTTTCAATCGTTTATCTTAGTGGGTGTGGTGGTTTAATCAAAACAATATTCGTGATTAAATTATTCAGTAAATATCCAGATATGATTGTTTTGACAACGACGCATAAACTCGCCAGGGAAATCAAAGAACAAGGAGTAAAATTAAGTACATATCATAGTTTCTTTAGACGGTGCGGACACTCATGGACTCCATCACGGTTGAGTAAAAAACATACATTCCTAAAATTATTATCTGGGACAAGATATGCACGGTATCGCTAGAAGTATTACAAATATTTCTTGATTGGTTGTTATCGAAAAATACAAATGTGGTAATGTGTGGCAATCATGGTCAACCGCCACCCTTAAATGGATCGTCACCATGTGAGTGAAGAAGAAAATGTGTTTATTATTACGAAGAAATAAATGATAATCATAAAGCTATAAACGAATCATTGAAAGAATTAAGAAAGTTAATAAGACTACAGCTAGATAAAACACAGTGTTAGATAATGCGTAAAGTGATTCCAGACTCTTGTGATAAAATATTGGACTTATAGAGACCTGCTGATTTGATAGTTGCAAGTAGAAAAATAATTCGCGATTTACTTCACCAATAATTATTTACGTTACATAAGGAAAAATGTTCAAATCTACTAGTACCTTTGTGTTATCGCCCAGCAGATAACACAAAATCTTGTGCTAAATGATATTGTTTTGCTTGATGTTAATGTTGTTGAAAGCACGTAAAGCATTGATACATCGCTGTGGACGTTATGATACGCTATAACGATTCATTCGTCGCAGGGATTAACCATCAATGATACCAGAATCTGGATTGTCGATGATTGTATTGTGTGGTCAATTCAGTTTATCGAGTCAGAAGAATATCTCAACTGCGAAGGGTTATAGATTGCATAATAATCAAAGAATCACTAAAAATGTCGATATCAATAACAAAAGTAGCTTGCTATAAGCAATGAAGCAATGTAATAAACAATAATTAAGACTTAGATATAGATGCTGAATTTATTAACAACTACAAAATAATCATTGCGCAAGTTGTAACGCAGTAATATTGTGGCAGTGTTTTAATCCAAAACAATTTACCGTCGATATAATTAATAGTAGTTTAGGTCACTAACGTAAAAATGTTCGTCAATAAGAATATCAAGTTGGTTTCCTGGACTACAATAATTATATCCAGGTAAATGTTTTTCATCGAGATATATTGCCCATGGAGCTCCTGGTAATTTACCTAACGAAGCAACGATATCACAACCAGTCTTCATTGATTTATGAAGAGGAATAAATTTATATCTTTTTCACCACATTTCACACACTTGACTGTAAGTGTGCGTCTTTTATTTTATTTTTTTGGTGTTGTTATTGTCGTTAATCCAGTGGTAGAGATTGTTGCCCTACATCGACCACCATATAAATCTATATCGTTATTATATGGATGTAATTGACTTTTCAGCGACACGAAAAGAAGAACCAGTAAGGAAGTATCCAGCACTACCAGATTCTATTAGAATGATTATAATATGCCCATCTGAGTCTGGTAAGACACAGTTATTGCTTAATCTGACAATGCGATGGCTCAAATGAAATAAGTTATATTTAGTAGCGCCATCAATATATGATCAACGATGTAATATAGTACTTAAAAATGCGAAATTATTGGACGAAGACAAAAACGATATTATTGATTTTATCACCTATATTGATGAAGCTCCATCTGTAGATGACCTAGATGGATTTATTAATAAACTCGTAGTATACGATGATGTAATGCTGACAAAAACAATCCAAACTAGCTAGAATATTTTCCCGAGGCCGTCACAAACACACGGGCGAGATTTATGCTACTCAGCGATATCAATAGATACCTAAGGTGATCAGAGACAACTGCAATATTTTAGTTGTGTTTATTGGCGTAGATAATTATACTTTACAAAATATTTATTATACTTGGTGTTATGGGGACATGGGCATGATTAAAGTTAAAAATTTATTTTCAAAAGCACAAACTGTTCCGTTCGTATTTATAACAATAGATTTACATAACCCAAGATCTAGGTATCGCATATGTCTGGATAAAATCTTTGGTTAATTATAGCGGCAGAGAGAGTGAACGACCAATACTGAGAGACCAGAGCGTAAAAAAAATATGCCTAAAACTTAAAACAAAGAGTCGGAGATAAAGTGACTAGATAAGCTAAACCAATTAGAGAAATTTCAAGGTCGGTTAACGTTATCGACCTTGAGATCTTTTTTTAGTAGAAGGGTTCATTTTTTTTAAATATGGGTCCCAGGCAAAATGGTCTGTTCACCCGCTCTGCTGCTAGTGCGCTGCATCGTTTTCACTTTGCGACAATATGTAGCACTCCAAAGACACTAATGGGACTAATTATTTAAATGGTTCGAAGATTCTTGTGATCAGCTGGAATAATGCTACTGCCAAATAATCCCAAATCAATCATCACATTTGTGATGTATAGGGACGAGATCGGCAATGTATTTTCATGCGTTGAGTGGATCTTGTAGTTCACAAGGCCTTAAACAAGTTCTAGTCGCTACCGTATGCTCTCAAACAAAACTTTGCCCTTGGTTGATTATAGTTTCTACATTTTCAGATAGCGAGAAATGACCGACTGTGAGAAGATTAATATCATTTTACAATTTTGCTGTGATTCTAAAGGGACACGTTGAAACGTGAATATCGCCAAATGCTTAATATTTAAACAGAGGCAATTTTTCATTCAAGAATAATCCCAACTGCTACCTTCACAATTCTCAAAAATTAACAGAAATATATCTCTTTTAAAAATTAGATAGTTACTGTGAATAACGATACATTTAACGATGGCCTTATTATGTTATGGTTATTTTTCTAAATTTGAAGATGGTAATACAATACAGGTTCAATTGACAATGACAGTTTAAAGTGTCATAAGATTTCATGCATGTAAGAAAATCACCATACAATGTTGTTTACATTTAACATAGGGTCAAAATACCCGTTTCAGGTATCAAATTTGACGTGTACTAAAAACTTTCAAATGTTAAAAAAATGTATAATTCTAACTAGTTTTAAGCGAGATATAACACTTTCTGGGTTGTCGTTATTTCCCCTCTGGTTACGTCATATTGCTTTATTTGTATTATATGCATATAGACACCACGATGCGTTCTATTAGATACTACAACCACCACTACCACAATCTCCACTAGAACTTGAAATATGATAAAAAAAATTTAAAAACCGTTCATATTATTATGATCATCGAAATAATAATAATAATAATAATAATAATAATAATAATAATAATAATAATAATAATAATAATAATAATAATAATAATAATAATAATAATAATAACATGCTATGGCAGTAATGCTATGGAGGTAATGGTAGCCAAGTGCCGATTACCTTGACTCTTTTGTCTTATTGTTTCTTGAAGTTTCTCCTTGACAGTGCTGGATTTAGGACAAATGAGGCCCTGTGCTAGTTGAGTTATGAGTCCCCTTACTTGGGGCCTAAAGGAGGTAGTTAAAAATTTAGGAGTAGTTAAAATATTACATGTTACCTGATCAATCATTATTTCAACAATGGAAAATTCATCGTATGTGTTTTTGCCCAAGAAGATGCCATCCACCCCCGGCCAACGGGGCTCTGTGCTTAAGCACACCTAAGCACAATGGTAAATCCGGTACTGCTCCTATATCCTTTAATTGTCATCAGCTGACTTTTGTCTTTTTAGTGTGGTCTTTGTAAATAACAATTTAAGAAAAAGGCGAAATATCCAAGCCTAACGTTTTTCTTGAAAGGCAGAACTATTCGGAGATTGAATAGAACATCTCAAGAAAAATTCAAAGTTGTACAGGAGAAAAGGAACAAGAAATCTTGGAAATATGAAACAACAAATAAAGGCTAAATAAACTAGGCTGAAAACATGCAAGTTTAAAGGTTAAGGAAGGCAAAGTATGTTTGTAGTAAGTTGGCGGTGCTCAAAACACACCAACCTCTTTCACTACGGTTCGCTGCTAGGGAATGAACTCCCGCGGTGTAATTTACCCAGTGTGGATAAATAGAAAAATGAATGCCGATCTCTGAACAAGTATATTGAAGAAATAAACACAACGAGCCCCCTTTCAATGAACAAATATAAAATTTAATCAGTTTAACAACATAATTTAAATGATAAGAAATCAATTAATTGGTTACAAAAGAAGGAAATATGTACTAACATGTACTCAAATGAAAACACAATACAAATTTTCTTTACTGTTATAATCAGTGACAGAATTCAATTATTCATTGCCCACGAGATGTGACCTTTGAATGCAGCGATGAGTGACATCATCACATATCTTATCCGGACATCTAATCTTTCGTTCGTCCCTGCTCTGCCAACCTTGTCTAGTTGTCTGGACCTGGATTCTTGCTAGTCGAACTCTGATTTAACAATCGTCTCTGGACCTAGACTTCCGCTCCTGAATTTGCTCTGGTACTTAGAATAGGTACAGGGATTTTCAGGAAAATCTCAGGAACTTCGGAATCTCAGGAAGCATTTAGGAATCTCGGGAGAGTTCAGGAAAGTTGTTTCCTTTACTAAATAAATATGTCTCGCAATAGACAATAGGTCATATTTCCACTTATGTGTATATTTTTACATTAATTCGGCTCAGAAAACAAAAGGTATAAATTCTGTTGCACTCACGTACACTAACTAATTAGTATGTTTACATAGACGGTCGTTGACGGTTCTGACCTTAATTCGGGTCAGGCTATTGGAGATCGTTAAATTCCACTCCACGTAAAGACGTATGTGTCCATATTTAACACCCCTTGACTTCTTACATTAAACTATCTTGTAGCGTTAAATTACCTATGGATTAGAACCTCAAATCTAACTATTCTAAAATAGTTTACGAGATCAATTAAATATTACGAACTAGTATATGGATATACACTCAATACATGTCATACTAGACATAGAGTTAATTCATAAAACTACAAAACATTACCCATCATTTATTAAGCTTAATTCTTGAAAATTCCTAAGCACTTCTAGGTATTAAAGATTCAATTACATGCAATCTTGTCAATTCTTCCAATGAATATTCAATTACATGCAACCTTGTCAATTCTCCGAATGAACTGATAATTAAAAAATCAAAGATTAAAATGTCATGACTACCATTTCACTAAAACCCTACAAAATGAAATCACACATACATACATCATAACATAAATACATTTGCAAGTAAATCAACAAATGAAATAACATATTGATATCGGAAAACTAAAATTGCGTACCTTTGCCGTTTCTTATTCGTCTTCTACGTCTTTGTCTCCTATCTGAGACAACTATCCGGCCCCATACTCAATAACGTAAACGTACTTGCTACGATTTCGGAGTCCAGTCTAACTTCTCTCAAGAAAGATTGAAGACTGAAGAATTTCTCCAAAGCAAAACCCTTAATTCCTTACAGAGTTACGCCCATAAATTACTATTAACCAATCAGAATGGACTGTTTCCTAAATCTTCTCCATAGAATTTTTGATTGTTAAGACAGCTAATCATGCCGTAATTAACGTTGTTTTGAGCAATCACTTATTACTAATCTTCCCCCTTTAACCGGTTGATTTTGGAAAAGGGTCTTATGTCATACCCTTGTACCATAGCATATGACTCGGCCAAGTTTCGTCACGTGGAACGAATTTTCTTTTGACGTTCAGATATGAAATAAAAATAATCATCTAACTATCTCTAGTCCTTTCTACTTTAATTAAGTTGACTTTGATACAATTCCTTTATCCAATGCTTCTAAGAGTTTTCAAAATTTGACACATCACAATGTTCAAGTCGAATCCGTTTAAGGAGATTATATCGTACAAGTAAAAATGCAAACAATGTCACCCTAGACAAGATTAGACAAATGTAGACAAGTCAATACAACTCTAGACAGCCTAGACAATGCTATACAACTCTAGACAAATTGAGTACATCGGAAATGGTCGAAAGGGAACACAATGATAACGTGAACAAGACAATTAGGCATATATGTATGTACAAACGTACTTTTCAGCGCACTCACGCACAATACAAAAACAGTTACGTACGCCGCAGTGATATACAGCTTTGATATGAATGTTCACAAATACACCCACAATGCCATTTTTAAAAGAAATATTATCTAAACATTTATTTTAAGAAGTAATTAACAGCTAATTTATTGGTGGACTTTTCAAGTTTCTAGCTTTAAGATGACATAGATTAAAGCTCTACAAAATACAAACATATGAAAATTATCTTATCTTGCCACTGAGTAGGTCATCAAATCGGGATTGATTTAAAACGTATTTGATCAAAAATGATTACATTCTGCTTGTATACTAGTAGGAAAAAGGCTCGGTTTACAGACTTAATTGTAGTAGCTTTAATTCATATAGACCTGTCCCTTTAGAGTTTACAACTCTGAGAGGCATGCTCGGTACTAGTATCTGTCTTTACAGATAATGTTCGAACAAAAAAAATATTTAGAAACTAACTTTAGTTATTCTTTAATTTAATTCATATACAATTTATGATTGATATAGATGCTGTGAATTTTATCTGAAACCTTAATGTTCAAGTGTTTTGATTCAAATATAGTTAAATTTGTGATGTTGCTTCCAACTTATATATTAAAGTGTATCTATGTAATATATATAAATATATATATATATATATATATATATATATATATATATATATATATAGATAGATAGATAGATAGATATATAGAGAGAGTTTAATGCAAACGATACTATCATAGAGGTTAGAGAAATTAAATTCTTACTCTACGGAGTTTCGAACCCAGGTCCGCGAGTAAATGGCACCAGTCCATATGCCGTCACGACTAAGCACGCATCACCAGAAAATGATGGCACTGAGGCGGTGTTATATAAGCTCGCGCGTAGCAGACACGCTCGCATTACGACCTAGTTAATAATTCTCATATATATACACAGTCGTTCCAGATTCCTATGAAAGAAATCAAGGTATATAGAATTTTTGTATTACAAATAATTATAAATATATACCAGACAATAGACTGACGACGAACAGTGCGAAACTAGTAACTAACTATCATGAGCGCTTCCGACTCTAATTGAGTCTTGTTCAAAGTCAAATACAAAACATGTCCAAAACAAACAAATAAACACAAAACGTTGTGTGTAAAACTCTACATGGCTGTCTCTACATGAGTTAAACCTATAGATACATTGTCTCAACTAGCATTCATAGACTTGCTGCAAAATTATATTCTCGAAATTGAAATTTACTTTGATCAGGAATTGTTTAAGTTCATGTGTTTTAATTTTACTTATTTGAGAAATATATTGTGAAACCAACAGGCTTTTGCAATATCATCTAAAGTCGAGATCTTTATTTAAATTCCTACCCAGGGTGGTTAGTGTTATTGATAAAAGAATTTGTACGTGTGTGTGTTATTTTTTGGTTTTGTTTCCTAACCAGTTTTGGAATATATTGGACGCAAAACCTTAAAGCTTACTCGAGAGAGCTTCTTCTTGAAACAAAATAACTGATGCAATTACGTGGAGAAAATAAAGACGTAAGGAATTATGTCAATTGTGACGGTAGGAAATACGTTGGTGAGCAAAATGTCAAAGCTTAACAAAATGCCTCTCGTCAGATTGACGAGTATTCCTTGACTCGCAAAGTTTCATTTCTCAGTAAATCTTTCACTCAGCAGTTTACTGGTTAAGCTCTAACTCAGTCTGTTAAGAGTACTTCCAAAGCACAATCTCGCACAAATTTTGGAATCAAGCTTCTGTTAAGACTAATTAGATATTATTATCTCTTCATACGGGAACATTTTGCAAAAATCAATAAAATTTCTGATTACTATAGATTGAAAAACAATTAAAATAATCAAGATATAGCTATTACAAATGTTTTTATATCTAAGAGGTTGCGGTCACGGTTATGCATTAACATAAGTACACTTGTTGGCTCAAACAAACTTCATTCTGGTATAGAAGAAATACGACTCATTCGTGTCGGAAGGTTCTATAACACTGATTAGTGATTTTGCCAATCCTATTCCTATTAAATTTGTAAGGAACAATGAGTCTCCGAGTCTTTTAATATCAAGTACTTTGTGTAAATTTGTCATTAAACCTATTTTAAGCACCCATGACGTTTGGAACAGTGAGTGATGTCTTTACCCATAGAGGGTATTAATTTATTACTAAGAAATGACATAGCTGAAGACAAGGTTGTGGTTAATTAATTTGTAAGTGACAAGTCTTGCTTGGATTAGAATGTTTAACCCATTGAAAAAGAAATCCCTGATTTATGCCCAGCTTGTGCAGTTGCTAGAGCAATGGCAAAGAATGCTCTTGAGAATAATGTTGATATGGAAACTACTTCTTTAGCTTTATTGATCGGGTTTTCTTGAGGTCAATCTTTATTCTGGTACTGATCATTTAAAATGTGCTGATTACAGTTGTTCTCTATTTAGTACTCATTCTCTTTATTCTAATCAGGGTGATAAACAACAATCACTCACTAATGTCCTAAAATCTTGTGTGCGTTTCATAGGGATATTTGTTTAAAATGGGGTGTTTATGAGAAAATAGAGACCACATGAGGTACCCATTGGTGTAATGTGGTTAGTGAGCTATGAAATTATTGTTCGTATGTCGTAAGGACAGGAAATTCATAGTCTAGAACTTAAAGCTATTTTGTATTCAATAGAATTTATCACAAGATCTTGGGTAATATTTATTTTCCGTAAATAAAATGTGATGTTTGTAAATATTGTAGATCTTGTCACACTTGACAAATTGAAGAAATTTCCTAAGATTCATCTGCAATCTATTCTTGAATTTGACGAACCATGCTATGTCGGTCCCTTACCTAAGACCAAGTCAAGCAACGAATACTTGTAGACTATATTGTGTGAGCAAACAAGATTTACAGAAGTAATTCCATTAAAGAATATGAAAACTAAAATATTATTAAAAAGCTTTGATAAAATAATTTATTTTTCGTTTGCACAATTTGCCCTTCCCAAAACTGTCCAGTTTGATCGGGTGTAAAATTTTATTCAGCAATTTAAGGCTTCTGCCTATCATGATCACCGTCAAGGGGCTTTATAAATAATTCATCAAATTGTGAAAGACATAATTCGGTCATATTGTTTTGGTACCGGAAGAGATGAGGGTGTCAATTGACTGCTGTTGGAGGTTAGGGAATCAGTTTAGTAATCATTAAGAGTTAGTCCTTTTTAACAAGGTTTCGGATATACTTTCCATGGACCATTGAAGTTATTAGCAGAGGAACTTCTTTCAACTGAAGATTCGAATATTTTCTTATTTTAAAATATAAGTTGTCAAGGGGATGTGAAGTCGCAAGAACAAATCATCACTCTACTCAAACAAAAGTGAAATTAAGGAATGACAAAAATACAAGGAAAAGGAGTTTTCAACTTTGAGATAAAATTTTGGCTCTTTCAAATATCTCAAAATCCTTTTATTTGCTGAGTATATTGGTCATTGTACAGTTGAAGGAAAGTAAGTGACTTAATTATTATCATTAGCACTCCTGGAAAGCGAAAACAAAAATAATTTTGCCATACAAAATATGTTAAAAGAGACTGTTAATAGAGATAGTCCTGTTAATCATGCAGTTTAGTTGCACATGTCCCACACTGTGAGCATTTAAACGATGAAATGCAATCGGAATGAGAGACTTTGGTATAAGTAATCTTCGGAAATCAGAAGATTTTAAAATCTAGACCAGAAATTTTTACATCTACTACATCTCAGAAAAGAGTGCACTAAAACAACTATCATTTGAATAAGACACTTGTATTCAGATGTTCAGATGTTCCAATAAGAACAAATACAATCTACCATGGCGCTGAAAATTGATGATTCAACACCCGTGAAACAGCATCAGTACAGAATGAACCCGCTCAAATCGGAATGCATGAAAAAAGAAATTCAGGATTTGCTGGAAAATGATTCCATGGAACCAAGTAAAAGTGTTCCGAGTTCACCATATATTCTTGTGCCGTAACCAGATAATACTTTCTGCATGTGCGCAGATTATAGAAAAGTAAACAGTGTGACCAATATAGATTCATTTTTATTGCCAAGAATCGATGACTGCATTGACAAACTTAGAAATGCAAACATATCACCAAATTTGTTCCTTTGAAAGAATTCTGGCAAATTCCACTGACGGAAATTCGGCATTCTTAAACCAGAAGGAATTTATCAAAATAAATTAATGCCATTTGGGATGAAAAGTTCGCTTGTACTTTTCAATATTTATTGAACATTATTACATCTGCTCTAGATAATTCTTATACTTAAGTAGATTACATCATCTATAAATACGCCTAGAAATATCAGTCAGAGATCATTGGAAATTCTTTGTTAGAATCTGCGATACAAGAATGACAGTTATTCCTTGTAAAATATTAAAATGATGACTTAAACTGGTTTAAGCTCCTAAGAAACTTTAAATAAAACAAGTTTGATCTTCCTGAATTTTAAATTTTTTTTAATTTTCTAAACTACTACTTTATGTTTATTCCAGGTTTGGAACAAGGGGTTTCGTATGCTTGTCTATCAGACCGAAACAAATAAATTAGCGAATTCTGATATAAAAAGAACATGCTTGAATATTTCAAATTATTGTGTAACCTCAAAAGTAGTTCAGCTTTGACAGAACACCTCAGCGCCTTCTCATAATTTATAAATTGAAACTGGGAGAAAAGCAAATAACAAATATAGAAACGTGAAAGACAGTATGTGTTTTGTAATATCCACGTTGTGTGACACTCATGGATAAACGTTAAATTTGTACTTTGCGACATTTATGATGTATATGAAATAAATGGATATATGCAAAATATAATGTATGATGTGTGATATTAATGGATACACGGGAAAGACAGTTATTGCTTTGTGCAAGGTTGCAACTTTTTTAAAGATAATTTTAGTATACATTATATCAGGGTCAGCGCAACACATAAACATTAGGTTTGACGTATGCATTAGACTAAACGTAAATTGTTGTTCGCGCATAATTTACTTGTGGATTCTTTTCAAGTGAGAATTGAAGGTGTAACGTGTGTCGACTGATAGATCAGCTGATAACTTTATAACCACAGCGGGGCAATTATAGTATTTAACTATGACATGGTCTCCGCAGAATTTCCAGAGCAACTTGACAAGACATAAATTCACTTGAATATAGTAGTCACTGTGTTGGGTAAGAAATGTTAAATTTCGTTAGACGATATTTAACATAGAAAAGTTGAAATATTTGTTGAAATCAAAAGAACAAAATATGAGGTTGGGTACTTTATTTGTTTGTAAAGGAAATCGCTCCATACCTGTATTGCAAAGTGGACAAGAGCAATGTCTGCAACCAGTAGGTTTAATACCCGAAGAAGCTAATGAGAGAGAGAGAGAGAGAGAGAGAGAGAGAGAGAGAGAGAGAGAGAGAGAGAGAGAGAGAGAGAGAGAGAGAGAGAGTAATACGGAAAAGGCGACGTATCACCAGCAATGATCTGCAAAAAGATCGGAAATCTTTAAGTGAAGCTGTCATAAGTTCTGAAATTTGTTCTATCAGTATAGCAAAACGGTTAATTTAATTTCGCATAAATTTTGTAACTATTTCTAAGAGAAAGCGAATCACTCAAATGTCATGTTCAATTTCATTTTGTTTATGTAACTTATTAAATTGTTGTATTTCACATACAGATGCTCGTGTTAGTCTGTTCTATATCTTTGC
>JAEAOA010000961.1:325000-337500 GCA_016746295.1 Potamilus streckersoni | reverse complement strand
ATTCGCCAAGTTGTCCACTGGTCCCAATCATCGCATTAAGTGTACAATACAATGTAAATCCAAATTTAAACGCTTGGCGTTCTCCAGAAAGATTTTGACGCTTGTACATACTATCAGATTTTTTAATACTTTGCACAACTTTATGACTTAGATATTCTGTAATATAAGCTAGTTAAAAAAATTATAATATTTTCTTCTCTATACATTTTATAAACATCATCATTAAATTACTAGGTCTATTCTAGGGAATAATTTTAAAATCATTTACTTTTATAAATAAAGATAAATTACCAGAACAAATTATTACTCTATCTCAACAATTTTCAAAAAGGTTTGTATGTACATTCTAGTTATAAATAAATAAATAAATATTATAAAAGATTGACACCAAGGACAAAGAGTGGATCATTGTCATAAGCAAGCGATTCAATCCCTAAGTTTAAAAGGGACTTTATTGACTAAACTCAGTGCACAAGTATGCAATAATATTTTCCTGGATCTGAATATTCCAATCAGAGCTTAGGATTCGGGTTGATTCTTGACATGTTCTTTGTATGAATAAATTATATGAAAATTATTTTTTCAAATTTTGACATTCACCAAAAGGTGAATGTCCCTACAAATTCTTGGCCATAAATATAAAGGGAAACATCAAGAGAAGTATTGAACGAAAATTCGTGTGACCGGATGCTACGTTTGTAAACGGATATATATATATATATATATATATATATATATATATATATATATATATATATATATATATATATATATATATATATATATATCTGAAAATTAGACACTTTCAAAATGGACAGTCTCATGTCTGGTAAGTTAAAATTTCAATGTAAAATCTGTATTTGCAGACATTTCAAGCTTCAGTAAAAAGAATCAAATATAACATATGCAAAAAATGAAAGAAAGTGGTATCTACAAAGCTTTTCCATTGAATAACTTACAAACGATTAAGGTATGTGTTTTGCAAATTAAGCTAATATGCTCTGAACGATGGGAATTAACTCTATTATAATTTGAAAGCTCATCAAACCATAGTGCAAATTTAAACTGCATAACAAGACACAGACAAAAATATATTCCTATATTAAAACGTTATTTAATAAAAAGAAAAGGTAATCATACAAAAATAATGAAATCACCTTGACGAAAAATAATGAAAACAATTCGAAGTACCTTCAAATTCAAGGCTAGGTATTCACACACGCGCGCGAGCGTGTTTGTGTGGTATGTGTATATAGATAGATAGGTCGGTGAGGTAGAGAGATAGATACAGAGAGATATATAAGACTATCAGACACTTTGGGAGTTATATTTTGTTCCAGGAGTAACGTTACTAATCCGGTGTACCTGCGCTACAAGTCGCTCTTTCATGCGCTCCTCACAAATAAAGGATAGAAGAAGATGGAAAAAAGAGCTGGAGGTACACGGAAACCAACTCGCCTGATAAGCGGAAATTCACACACAAACACACACACGTTTGCGCGCGCGCGCACACACACACACACACACACACACACACACACACACACATGCACACATAGATAGACAGACAGACAGACAGACAGATAGATAGATAGATAGATAGATAGATAGATAGATAGATAGATAGATAGATAGATAGATAGATAGATAGATAGATAGATAGATAGATAGATAGATAGATAGATAGATAGATAGATAGCAACATGTCTTCTAAAATGGAATCTTGAATGATAAATAAAATAAACATTTCATGCGAGATTTATACTATTAACTTGTAATGTTTAATGAACACATACTTGAGCAGTATCCAAAGTCATTATTAATTCAATATTATACATTAATGTGCAGACAATGAAAGAAAAGGTCTCACCTGTATATTAAATATAAGCATGAAAAATATTAAAATTGAACACACTCCAAAATTATACGCAGGAACATGTTATAAATAATAAACCCAATGCAATCCCTTTTCGGTACTGAACAACTTATACAAGTAAATGAAACAAAAAATGCGGCAAAAATGTAAACATATCGGTAATTTCTTACGCAAATTGTAAAAATCATCTTAGCATTTGAAGACTTGAGAAATCGTCCATATATCCTTCCTTAGAGATTTGAAATATTTATTTTCTTGTTAGTTTCTTTTCTCTTAAAAAACATACGTGCTAAATAAATATCTGAGGTATAAGCAAATGCAAAACTATAGCCAATAATGATATAATATTAATGAAATGTTATTAATTATATATTTCTCTAAAGACCAATTCTTAATTTCAACTAAATTGCTAAGTGTTATAAAATATTATATACTGCCAATGTAAATGCAATACCATAAATCATTAATTCGTACAAAATATCATTTGAAATTAATATTTGTTTCACTGCGCATTGACTATATACGACATACCTATGTTTCAGACTCTGACTAAATGTATCATGCAGTTTGCGTGCACTTTGTGTACTAATATTAACTTTCTTAATGCCAGAAATAACAAGATTTTGAACTTTTCTTTATTTACACATTTTCCAGTAAAGAAAGACTTTCAAAGTGAATACCATCTTTCAACATAATGTCAACGGCTTTACCCTAAACACTTACTAAAGGACGTCAAAGTCAAATTTGTAGTTATGCATCACCTGATGCTAGGGACTTGTATCGTTCTTTCGTAATTTGTGCGGCTAATGCATGATTTGGCGGGAGAACAAAAGGGTAAATCGACGAACTCTTCTTTTACAGAGCACTAGTAATTAGGCCAAAGTTGCTAAACTTCTTCAATTATCCTCCTGTATGTGTTTACGTCATTATTGAAGTTATGAAAGACGCAAAAGGCCAAACCCATTTGCACGGTCATCTTGTCATCTACAGTTTAAATTCTTTTGCCCAAACCTATATTTTTAACAACATTTACCAACGCACCAAACAATAAATACACTATTCATATTTGTAACTCAGTAAACTTCAATCAGTGTAATGTGGATCAGAACTGAATAACACTAGATCTTAGGTCTACTACAGGGATTTATTTACTTAACTCTCTCTCTCTCTCTCTCTCTCTCTCTCTCTCTCTCTCTCTCTCTCTCTCTCTCTCTCTCTCTCTCTCTCTCTCTCTCTCTCTCTCTCTCTCTCATGTAGTGCTATGGTAATCACATCTAGTGCTTACAAACTTTCTATATTTTCTATATGACATTCTGAAGAGCATTTGATTTTATCATTCCAATACTTGGTGCTGCAGTGTAAAAAGCATTAATTCAACACTTACTTATTTTGCTGTGCAGTATCAAGCTAACTGACCTATACACATCGCTCAGTTAATATAGTGAAGATTGTCTTGTTAAACTTTAGAAACATTGTAATATCACTAAGTATATATTTCAACTTTAAAGAAAACGTGGGCAAAATATCCCAAAGGAAACAGATTTTGCATATGTTACTAGCTTACACGACGAAGACCGCTTGGTCTCAGAAATATCTTTCAAGGGGCTAAGATGAATAACAACTTTCTTGATAATTATGTCAAATTTTCCATGCTGGTCAGAATAGTATTTTATTTTAATGAGATTGATGACAACAAATAAATTATAAAGAAAAAATATGTAGTTAAATCAAAATACATTGTTTCGTACCTAGGCAAGAATGGAGTGTTGTTATATAGAATTTGGTATTAATATGATGATTGTGTAACGAGAACTTGTAATTATAGACCACCGGGAATTTAATAGACGCTAATACATTTAAAGATTAAAATGGACGGACAAAGTCAACTTCTATAGAGAAAAATAATATAATCTCCTCGAGTTCGCAGTTTGTTTCAGTTGATGCTTAATCATATGATCTAGATTAGAAACATTCCTAAAGGTATTTTAAAGAAATACAATACTGAACAGTCATTTATGGAACATCTCATTCCAACCTTATGAAAAATCAGTTTTTTTAATGAATATATGAGAAAATGATTTAATTCCTGAATACGTACTTAAATCATAAATCTAATGAAATATACATTTTTGATCTACTTAATTGTGATTGACGAGCTTTTGCTATTTTTGTAGTATTGGGACGGAAAAAACCGATGTAAAGCTCGTTGATATAAAAAAAAAATCAATACTGACTATATTCTTCATACAACTACTGTCATGCAACTTGTATTCTGCTGTAATACAACTGTTATCTAGTGTTGACTTAAAACCAAAGCGTACTATAAAGAACACGAGACAACATATAAGTAAAGTTTCACGCTAATGCAAGTGAATGATCGATACATTAAAAGAAACCGTTGCTGTGTAAGGGCATGTAAGCCTTACAGGTCAATTGTTGGAAAGGCTGAAATGACAAACTCATGACAACATTAACTTTTTTCCATATTATTCTCCAAAAGGGTATATGCTTGAATTTGCAACAATTTCGATTTTAATTGTAGCTTCATAAATCTAATGGTATCCTTCATTTTCTAAGCGGAAATAAAAATCATATGCGTAAGTACAATTGGTCTTTTAACCCAAAGCTCTTGATAACCGCCATAAAAGTAAAACTTTTAATCTTCTCAATATAATGGACAGCATGGCGTTCCTATATTTCCCATTCATCTGTAATATTACCACCTGGGTGACTTTATAGGGCTTTCTAATTCGGGATGAAAGTTCTCGTGCTCCCATGGTGGTTTGAATCCAAATGTTTTTCTTTTTGGGGAGGCTTTTGGGGACTTGTCATCTGTCCAGACAAGGTTATCCAGGAAAGACTTCCTGGTCGGAGAGCATGGAAAATCTTTCCCGACGTTACTAATAAAGATAAGAAACAACAAACCTTTAAGATATAAATTTTAGCAATACTGGAACAAATATATATATATATATATATATATATATATATATATATATATATATATATATATATATATATATATATATATATAAAAGAAGAAATGCTGCACGTTTCAACAAATGTCACGATTACGTCTAAACAAAGTTGGAGTGACTCGATTATAGAGATGTTTGAAAATGTACAAAACATTTACGATATATCTGAAAATGTACAAATATTTGTACGGCAGACATGAAAATGAACAAAACGTGTGCATGAAACATGAAAATGGTGTGCTATACAATTTGAAGTGAAGCACTGAAAGGAAAAGTATATATGTTTATGAAAGGAGTTAACATGCAATATGCATGATGTTTGAATGAAATTCAGGAAAATAACAAGCTTGTGCGGAACAAAACTTATTTTATATTAATGTTTTTTTATAAGTACATTGTTTCAAGATATATTTTCCATATTTTCCCAAACATTGCATCTTACTAATTTAAATTAGAGGAAGAGCGATATGATTCTATGACTTCAAGAATATGCTGTATGTTTGTTCCTAGAGGACAACCTATTATGCATGTAGGTTTCGTTCTACTTTTTCAAAATAAATCTGCTCAATATTATAAAAAAGCATACTTGATATGGTACCATAAAAAGACTGTTATCAATGTTTACTCATATTTATCAACTAAGGTCTTTTGTCAACTTACATCTCTTGGAATGCCCTTCTGGGAGATTGTTCTATGGATGAGTCAGAAAATTTTCTCTCTCTCGAAAGAGGAGATAGAAGGTCTAATGGTGTCGACGGCCGTGAGCCTGTAACTGGAGCAGAACGACTCCTGACGTGAACCACATTCAAATGTGGCGATTGTGTTTCTGCTGATGGCTTCTTTGGAGTAGACAATTCCAGCTAGGAGAACAGAATGGTAGATAATTAAGAACATATTTTTAAAACTTGCAATAATAGCAAATATTTTCTTGTTATGTGCTGTTTACGTACCCTGACCTTTAGCAAACATTTGAACTAGTGTTTTGAAAGAAGTAATATCTATTTCTAAAAAGTATGGGTATAAATACTCTTCTTATATTCTGAATGCGACAATGTCTCATAGTATTCCTACAAGTTCTATGATGCTATTTATGTAAAATGAACCGTTTTCCCTTAACGTACACATGTGTTGTTTACACTTTAAAATAAGAAGTACAATTTGTATATTGTAAAGGTTAATTTCTACCTCTTGCACGTCTGTATCACCTTCTTTACTTTGCTTTGTTTCTGTATGTCCTGGAAGACGAAAGTATTGCAATAAATACTATGGAGTCAGCAATGAGTGTATCAAATCTTGAACTATCAACAGTATCACTACATAGTAAAAGTACTATAAACAGCGGGGTAAATCAGGATGAAATCAAGCTGAGATATTAGCCTATATTTCATTTTTGATACTAATTTTACAATCACCTCCATAGATGTTACAAATACTTTTGTAACTTATTACTTCGTTTTTTTTTTATAATTAATTTTTCATCCTGAATCTTCTATTACATTGTTTACACAATAATATTCAGCTCTTACATCTGCATATACTGTTTATGGCACTACTACTATTACTACTACTTCTGCTGCAGATAAATATACTCTGAGTTTGTATTTCCAGCTGAGTAATAGTAGGTCGGATCTTTTCCATAAGCTACATACCTAACTCATATTTGCATTTAGTGTAATCATCTTCGGATATGGAGATCATAAGTTTAATTGAGTCCGCACTGAATTTATGTTTGAGTTCATCTGTGACAAATGCTTCCTCCAAATCTTTCAACAAGGTACCGGAACGGTATGTTGCCCAAAGGTCTTCCAAAGCTTCTAGATTTGGGCAGTTTAGTCTGAATATGACACTCCCTGGCAAGATGTCCTCCAGAGATCGCCCGTATTTGCACAGTGACTTCATACCAGCCAAAATTTTGAGAGATTGATACACAGTATCATTGGTTTCCTGTAGTTCTTTACTGAACTGCTGGAAGGACGGTTTGCTGTCATCTTGGCGCCTGATTTTTGCGAAAGCATCCCTAGCCATAGTAAGAATTTCTTCCTCCACTTTGGAGCAATCACATTTCTTGTCATCGTGTTTTAGTTCTTTTAGAATTTCCTTGATTTGTCTGGTTTTCTCTGCTATGCTATCGCATGTCAGACGCAGATCAATATCACCTAAAAGAAACCAGCAAAATTTAATACTTCTGATTTAATTATGAAAGTGGCGTGCCCGTACCCGTTCGTGCAACAGCGTATTTTGTTTTGCAAAAAAAAAAAAACAACAACATACACGCACTCTCGCATACATATATACTATCGAACCTCGAAAAAGCTCATTTCATTTGTATTTTGTAAAGAAAGTCATATTTAATGATCATAATAGTTTACATATGTTAGTCTTAAGTAATACATTAAAATAAACAGTACTGTATCCTTTATCAAGGTATCGTGAAACTTCGAATGCAAATAAGATATTTTGAAATTGAATTTTATGATCAAATTGTGCTCCCATTTCCTGTCAATCGTTTTGACGTCATCGGATAATCTTTTACTCATATATGCAGTTTCTGAAACATTGAGTTCATTGGAAGATCAAATTCAAGAACTTATGAAACAAATACACTACTTCATCTGCCTTTTAGATATCTTAAAATTGTATGACACAAAAGCACTAAGAACATCAGCTGATAAACATGAAATGTGATAATACTTATATCTAACCTTTGCGTCGTAAACGGTGTCTTGAAGAGCCCCAATCCCATGATGGATATCTGACTGAAGAATGAAATCCTCTGTCTACCTTGTAACGCCTTATTCCCGCATGAGTGGTAGAGAACAGCCTAGCATCATCTTCTTCATGGATTTCTTGATAGCAGTAGGGAGACTGAGTTCTATAATTATCAAAGCGTTTACCCAGGTCAGCTAGATGGTATCCATCGTCTTCATTGTGGAAGACACTTCTGTTGAAAGGATCATTCAGTATAGGCTTGCTTCTTTGAAAAATCTCCCTCAAGTTTTGAAGGTCTTCCGGATGAAAGTTTCGAGAGTGGAAGAATCTCGCAACATCCTCAGGTATTCCAAAGCTCCCTGAGAGTGGGTCTTTATCGTCATAGCTGGTGCCTGCTAATATAGAGCATGTCTTGAACTAAAATATGATTTTTGAATCATTAATCTTTATAAAAGGTCTGTATCAATAAAAGGTAGAATTTTTTTTAGTTTTAGGGATGTGATTTTTTCTTAAGCAGAAAAATGGGTGCAAACGTTATCTTAAAGCATCAGTCATATTGCCTGATACTATAGGTGGTAGATGTTTGCCAAAACACTTTGCTTAAAAGTGTAACGAAATGTTTGAGACCAAATGCAACGTGTGATATGAGACTTTTAATACATAAAACTCCACGCAAATAATATAAATGTGTGATTCGTCATCACTTAAACATCATATAAACAAGATAAGAATAGTAATAATTTAAAGAAAGAAAAGCTCAACAAATATATTAAGTCTGCCATAATAATATTCCATCTTCTATAGCAAATTGGAAAATTACTAAATTAATAAGTAAATATCCAGTTTGTTGAAGGAATAACTTATACTACTTATAGAATACAACTCCTCAGGAACCGTACCGAAAAGTTTCCTTCTAACGTCAGATGCCCATGGGTCGCGTCGCTTCTCGTGAATAGGCCTCATCAGTACCTGCAATTTATGTAGGATAGAATCCTTAAAGAAATCATATTTCCAATGTCAGACTAATATATCTTTTATTACGTTTAAATTTAAACAGTTATTCATGATTTGTACATAAGGCAATAATGACATCGATAATTATCTAAGATTTCTTTTATAGCTACGGCTAATAAAATGTCAAAAATAATATTTTCTATATTTAATAAGTTAAGCAATATTTTGTAAGTAAAAGACAAAGATATTTCACGTTATTTTGCGTACTGAACAAAGCGCCAATAAAACTATGGCTATAAACTTCAGCTGCGTCACTAGCAACAAATTACATCTCTAAAAAGCAGTCCAACAAGGCCTTTTCACCCTGAAGAACTATATCCTGAGCTGTATAAACTCTATAATTTCTTTTCCTAAATGGAATCTTATTATCATTCAATTTCTCTTTCCTCCTTGAATGCTTGTCGATTGTTTTAATCTCAAGAGTTTTAAACTCTCCGTGACTGATCGAAGCCAAATTACTTACATTTCCAATTCGTTTCGCAGCATAGTCATCTTCATCCATATCACAAAAAATCTCATCATTAGGATCTATGTTGAATGGTTTTCTGTTCTGGGCCATGCCACCAACACGCTGTTGTCGAGGGTCAAAAGTTGGATCAGACCAGGATCTGTCATACTTTCTGTCTGTTTCCCTTCTCATCTCTCTGATTTCTTTTTCTGACGGAGACCTTTCTATATCACTGATACTTCTTTTCGTCAAGCTTCTTCTGAGAATTTCATTGATTTCCCTGGATGAAGGCGATAGTTGAGGATTATCATTTCCCATTATTGATCTTGCATATGGGTCATTGGTTTTACTTATAAATTCATCATCATTGGGGTCGCGTCTTACCATGGCTTGATAGTCTCCTGCCTTGGATAAATTTGAAGCTGTAGATGTAGCCAGTTTTAGAAGAGAGTTGCTGTTGCATGTTTCGACTTTTGATGTCATAGGAAACTTCGGCTGAGCATGGCCAGTTACGATTCTTGGACTGAACAAAATTGGTTGGGTATTATTTGCATTTTCTGGCCAAAAAAATCCCGTTTTAGAGATATACTGACGTACAGAATCAGAATCGTCCGCTTGCATAATATCTCTATTCGGAAAATCATTTGCTTTTCCTTTGATATCTTTCCTACGATTTCCATTCTCCTTTATTTTGCATGATTCCTCTGAAAAGATCTGATCATTGTTTGAATCTAAATCATTACCTGTGGTAACATCTGGAAAAATGAATACACTGCCATTTCCATCTTGTCGTCCACTTATAGAAAGAAATGGGGACGTCAAGGCAATATCCTTCAAGTTGAAGTGCTGAGTATCTGGGCTTTCAGGAACAACAGGGTATTCGTAGAGGTATTTAGTATTTCCGAAATTCTCAGCACTGACTCGACAGGCAGATAAACGTTCCTCAGGTACAACTTCACTTTCTCGCACCTTTATTCCTTTCTCGTAGTTAGTAGAAATAGAAACGGGTATATTTGCTACATTGTCACTAGGCGTTTTAGAGTCTACAATACTTTGGGGGCAACACACAGTTTGATTTATCCCTATGTCATTACATGAAGGCAAGTGGCCGTCAGCAGACTCGTCCTCGCTTCCCCTGGTTGATACTCGCTTATAGCCTCTGAAATTCACTCTCTCTTCAAAAGAGTCTCTCGAAAGTTGCCGTTTTAAATTTGGTCTCAGTGAATCTTGTAACGAAGTATTATCGGACGTCGGAATTGTCGAAACGTCTCTTGATGACCCTGCTGACAAAATTTTCTAATTAACAATTTTATTTTTAAGATGATAATTAACGATTATAATTGTGTTGCCATTTAACTTTTCCCCTATTTCAATATCGATAAAAAGAGGCATGTTTTGATAATTTGTATTGTGTGATTGAACTATGTCCATAATTGAGTGTAGGAGTTTAGTCCTACCTGATTAATGTCTTTTCTTGGTAAAAACAACATAACACATAACTAAATATTTATCTATAACTGTGGGTTTTATTTTAAGATTATTATTAGCAGGTAAATATGTTTACTTGTCTTTAAGTTCAGAGTATTGGTCTTCCCATTAGAAATTCCTGTTGTACCTAATATTTGCCATATTCTTTAATAAACGATTAGTAATAAACCCGAATTTGTTGACATCGTAGAATGTTCTAGAAACCAATTTTTTTTTCTAGCAAAATATGTTTATTCGATAATACTTACCCGGTCATAATATTTTAGGAGAAATGCTACGATCCATGTTAAAATCTTTTAGCTAAAACACTCGAAGTTATCTGCCGACCTAAGTGGCAGTTAGATAGAGTAGTCTCCCTTGATACAGGAATTGGTACTAACTATCCTGAATTTGTCACTACTGGAAGGCACGCTCTCTATATAGATGTAACTGCGGAGTGACTGGGTGAGTGTATGTATAAAATGAAAAGGCAAGTATTATTGAAGAAACAAATTTTACCAGAAAAAAATAGTTTCTTCTTCAAATATGTTACCCAATCTTAATACCTTAGGAGAATTAGTAAGAGGATGAGGGAAATACATACCTTTTTCTCAGAGAGACCATTTTCGGTCCCTCCCGCAAATCGAGCGGAAGTTGTGAATCCGCATCTATATCAAACAGTCGAACGACCACGAAAGGTAACCGTTTTGCACCACTGGTAAAGGTTTCTCCATATCGATATGTGCCTTTTAGAATGAAAGGCTCCTGATAAAAAATGAAGACGTCAACTTGTATCTACATCACAAAGCACTAATAATTAGTTAGAAAACAGTTTCGCTCATATGCAATGCTTGTGGCGACTGTCCAAACATCGTGAGTAGATATGCAAATCAAATTCATTGATGTAGGTTTCATCCCATTTGCAGAACAGACAACCCAATTCATTTATGACGAAAATGTTCAAGTTTATATATCGTCATTCCGTTCTTTAAAGGAAAATGAGTCGTGATCCCCCTCAATGCAACTGCTCGATCTTCTTAAATTATCACTAGCATTGGATCCTGTAGATGACCTTTTGAGACGAAATGTCCAGGGTATATAGTAATTATTGCCAATATCTTGTTATGTTAATGGAAATAAAAAGTTGACGGCTTCATGAGTGATACTGGTTCACCGTGCACGAGCTATATGTACATGGATTCACCAGCACGAAATGACTTTACCTACCGATCACCAAAGTAGTGTGGAGCAGGATTTGTATGAGAGTTGAACTAATATAGTTCCTGAGAGTAGTTCAAATGGTGTCTTGTTCTGCCAAGATATCCCCTTGATAAATTCCACCTGGTAAGATTTCAGCATTATTGGACAGGTGAAAACGCAAATGAACACAAAATCGGAGAAATATTTGGTTTCTTTTGTCCTATATCTTCCATAACACAATATTCTGGTGATCGTAGATCGGTAAATTAAATTGTGACTGTTGCTCACTTTTTCTCACTGAGAAACAACATGCCACTAGTTATTGTGGTACGGTGATATAAAGTACTTATATTGCCTTTGTACGTCACTAATGTGGATGGCGATATCAATTGACGGATTCTCCGCCACTTTTGCGAACTGTTGACCTTAAGTGTGTATTTTAAAAAGATCCCAACCTGCAGATGCAGTAACTTTGGGTTGGGAGATTGATAAGGATGATCCAAGCTTCCCATTCAAGTGAAGCATTACGAGATGAAAAAATCCGATTCCTTTTATTCCTGTATCACCTTCAGAACCCGAGGTTTTAGAGAAGCTTATACGTTCTGGCCATGTCAATCCGTAGAAAGAGCATCAAGTATCCATGCTATTTTATTTGGGGCTGGCAAGACAAAGGTTGAGATTGTGCCATTCCATTTTGTCTCAAATAGGTCAATCGTATGTCGGTCCCATCAAACTTCTACTGAGTGAAAACAGAGTAATGAAGAGACCATTACCGTTATATTATTTCCTTTTTGCAGTTCAGTGAGTC